>QJPP01007298.1:0-575992 GCA_003996215.1 Jaltomata sinuosa | reverse complement strand
CCCGTATACCCCTCTTCCGGCACACGCAGCTCGTAGCTCCGGGCCCGGATAGCAAGGTCCATGGAGGTCCTCGACCCCATACCATATCTCAGTATCAGAACATGTATCAAGATAGAGTCCCAGTCTCAATATCAAGATATAGAACCAGTCTCAAATATGCATGCCCAGACCCTGTCCAGGACTAAAAAAATAGTAGAAAAATATCTGAAAAACCCCTCCAAGGGTGCCCGGGCGTCGCCGGGTCTAAACAGTAAAAAGTCATCTCATGTGCTCGGTCCAACCGAAGCTAAAAATCATCTCAAGTAGTAAGAAAACTCATCGAGCACTCCGGCCCTGCCGAGTCTAGTGATAATAGTAAAACTGATGATTTTAAACCACAAGTGAAATCAACCATTTCCAAATCATTTCCATCAAAAACGGCCCCCCGGGCCATGCAAGGTTTAGAAAACAGTGTCAGTAGGCCCAAAGCCAAAACCACTGTAAAACATTGATAAAACCTCTTTATATGCATGGAAATGATATGCTCACACACAACAATAGCTGCTCAACAGCTTACAATCAACCTACCGACCCTGCACAGGCCCGCAGCTACTCAGCAAGCATAACCAGCCTAGAAGGATAATTCTATGCCCGGGACTCGCGGACATTCCCAAAATCTCACCGTCTATGTTCCAGAGTCAATAAGGCCTCGCAGGACCACAAGGGTAAATAAAATATATCCGCAAATACTACAAACAACGGAGGAATAAAAATAGCGGACATGAATAAAGCGGTCAAGGTCTGTGGTACCAACCTAATAAACAACCCCAACAAGGATGCCCATTAATACAATTTTATTCTATATATGCGGAGTCTAGGGAAATTAAACCGTAACCTACCTGTCGTCCGACGACAAGCTGCTGGAACAACGATGTCCAAGCTCGAACCACTCCGAGAAAATCCAAAACTAAATCGGAATCGGAATCGAATTTGGGAAGGAATAACTTGACAAGATAATTGATTTACTTTATCAAATATATCTTTCTCCCAACAAAACCTCTCACGTGAATGAGTATTTAATACTGTGCATAATTGTATGCAATCAGTAATATATACTTTTATGTATATAACTTTCAGCAATCACTAATATATAATTAGTGTAAATGCTGCCACCTTTCAACCCTATAATGCTGCCTTCACCTTCCACTTACACGTGGGGGTGGAGGTGGCAACCAATTCCCCTCCGTTAGATATATATTCGGGTATTGCATAAATTCGTGATAAAATAATTATAGTATTTTAAATATACCATAATTATTAGAAAATCATTTTCAATAAAACCTACTATATTATAATAATAAATTTTAACATAATTAAATTTACTATCTCCGTTAAAATATTACGGAGTATAAAAACTTTATAAAATAAATACGTAAACACTTATATCGTACCAAACATATTTTTCATAAGCCTTTTAAAATATTTTGAAAAAGTAATAATAATATACTTTTTACCAAATTTACTTTTTAAATAATATTTCAAATATACGCACGATACTAATAAAATTCTTAAGTTTAGGCTCGTAATTCGCCTACGCACGATTTTGATATTCAAGAATTATCTCGGGATCCTCCCTTATATTTTATCACTGTTTCGGAACTGAAATGGCATTTTAAAACGTAAAATTGAAGCTTAAATCGGGTTAAACCCGACCCGATTCGCGACCCGGTTCGTAACCCGTTTTCTGCCAGACAGTCCGCGGTAAAACAGTCATAACTCTCTGCTCCGAGATTATTTGGACGTGCGGTTTTGTGCGTTGGAAACTAGACTCGTAGACCTTCGATTTGGTATTTCGGGGGACTTCTAACTCTTTATATATTGGGAGAAAAGCCCCGACACATTTGACCCAAAGTTCAGAAAATTGTTAAAGGTCTTACGATATCTTTTGTCGATTTGCTTGACTTCAAACTTAAACGTGGAAATGACCGGAAGGGTCATTACAGTTCTATATTTGAATAACGACCATTTTATGCTTCTTTTTGAGGTGTAATTTGGGAATATCAAATTTTGGCGCCATTTTCGGGGAATACGGTTTAGGATTAAGAGCAATTGTGTTATTTGACTATTAGTCCTTATTTCCTAATTTAAATATTTTGTTGTTTTTGTTTTGTCCCACAGGTTGCACATTTGTGCATGTCCAGCACACAGAGTCAAGGCAATGTCTTGATTCCATTTGACCCCGAACTTTAACAAACTTTGAGAAACATGGTAAAGAAGGGGGTTGTTGATACACCAAAAGTAGCCATAGCCCGATGTTGGCCAAAGAACAGCAAAAGCAATAGGAAGAAGAAGATGCCTAAATCGTACATGATGCTCAGGTTGCTGCAGACTTAGCAAATCAAAAAGTGGAAGCTGAGCAATCAAGGCAGGCAAGGCAAGAATCTGCTTTTTAAGCCGCAGTGGATTCTCAAGCTACGAGAGACAGAGGCAACTAGATGCAATATACATCACGATCCAGTTGGTCTGAGAGGGAATAGGGGTCGCCAAATTCAGTAGCCCTGACAAATCCCTAGCTACAATATTAATGATGATGATGTCAATAAGACAAGCACAACATGCCCCATAGTATTGCCACCACTGTCTAATGGTACAAAGTTTGACATTACAAGCACTATGATCCAGTTGCTGAACCTAAAGGGATTATTTGCTCGCAAGGCTACTGATTGTGCAAATTTACACTTGGTGAACTTTATGGGGATATGTACAGCTTATAATCTGCCAGGAGTATCCCAAGATTCTATCAGATTGCAACTATTTCCATTTTGTTTGAATGGAGAAGCAACACGTTGGCTTACAAAACTACCTGATAACTCAATATACATATGGCTTGAATTGAGAAGACAGTTTCTGGAGAGGTTCTTTCCTCTATCAAAGATGTTGCAACTCAAGCAGGAAATCTATAACTTCAAGCAGTTACCTGCTGAGGCACTATAAGAAACATGGCTTAGGTTCAATAAGAAGCTGAAATAGGTACCAAATCACTGAATCCCTCCAGAATATTTGATGGAGATCTTCCACAAAGCACTGAATGCAAACACCGAAGTGGTAGCTAATAGAGTCACTGAGGAGCATTCATGGAAAATACTTACATCGATGCTTCTGAGATGTTTGATAGAGTCACAAAGATGAACAAGGCTTAGCATATAAGAGAAGTTGGGAGCTTGGCAGGAACTTATGCAATTGGGACATCTATTCACCATCAGGAATTGTAGGAGATTACATAGGATTTTGCAGGGTTAAAAATAACTGTAGATCTGATTAGGAAACAAATTCTTATGGAGCAGAGAAGGTGAATGTTGTAGGTTCACAAGGTAAAGCACTAAGATAGCTAAGAGAGAGAATACACACAAGTGAATAAGATCCTACCATATTCCCTGTGGGATCGACCCTAACATTTGTTAGGTTCTATATTCAAACATCGATTGCTTTATGCTTCTTTTAGAGGTGTAATTTAGGCATATCAAATTTTGGTGTCGTTGGCGTATCAAGATAGGATGAGCATGAATCTGATGAAGAAGCTAATTATATGAATGATTAAGTGGTGGGTTTCCAAGCCAATGGCCAAGGAAATTGAGGTCGAAACAGAGATAGAGATGACAACTACAACCGGTCTAGCTATAGAGACAGGAGCAGGGGTAGAGATAGGGATGGTGACTGGAACAAGAGGGATGGCTACAAGAATGATAGAAGTGGCTTGTATATCCCTCCTGGTAACCGTGAAGCAGGATTTGAGCAGCCTACAATCAAAGAGATATTGGCTAAGGTGTTAAAGAAGGTGGATTTGACTGATGGTAACTTAAAGGAGATGCATGTTGACATTGCAGGCATAAATCAGAAAGTAGAGGCACATGTCGTCGCCATCAATCAAATGGAGCAACAGATAAGTTAGATGTCTTCAACTTTGAATCCACATCAAAAGGGTACACTTCCTAGTAATACAGTCCAGAATCTAAAAAATGATGGGCATTGCATGGCATTGACTACTCGAAGGGGGAAATAGACTGTTGACTCTCCTCTTCCCATAGTTGTTGATGAGCCAGCTGAACCTAAAAAGGATGATGCAGAAATTATGGTCGATTCAGAGAAAAAAGGTGGTAATGAAAGTCCAATTGAGAAGAATTTCAAAGCCACCAAGGAGAAGAACGAAGAGGTTCTACAGGTATTGAAGCACATACCATTACCTCCTCCACCTTACCCACAGATATTGATAAAGAAGGCTAAGGAAGGTAAATATCATAAGTTTATCTCCATGCTGAAATAGCTTTCAGTGAATATTCCTTTAATCGAAGCATTGGAGCAGATGCCTGGGTATGCAAAGTTCATGAATGATTTGGTGATGAAGAAGAGAACTGTAAGTTTTGAGCTTGCTGATAACTTGCACCACTGTAGTGCAATAGCTTCCTGTTCTCTGGTACAGAAAAAGGAAGATCCTTGAGCTTTTACTATCCCTTGCATGATTGGAGCTTTCTATTTAGCAAAAGTGTTGTGTGATCTGGGAGCTAGTATTAATCTGATACCACTAGCAGTGTTCAAATAGTTGGGCTTGGCAGTCCTCAAATCGACTATAATGCGGCTTCTTATGGCAGATCACACAGTGAAAAGACCAATGGGGATTCTCTATGATGTACTTGTGAAAGTTGACACTTTCATCTTTCCTGTAGACTTTGTGATTCTTGACTGTAAGGTAGATTTTAAGGTTCCCATCATCTTGGGATGCCCATTCCTTGCCACTGGATGCACTTTGGTTTACCTAGAGACTGGGAAGATAAAATTCAGACTTAATGATGAGCTGATTACTTTCAATGTCTACCAATCTATGAAACATCATGATAGCATGCGCGTAGTATAGGTTATAGATGTGGTTAATGAGGAGCAACTAGTAGTGCATGTTGAAGAAAGACTTGGTGTTAAAGCACTTGCAACTATTATTATGAATTTTGACGGAGAGGATATTAATGAGTATGATGATATGGTAGAAGCACTTGCCTGTATGGGGTTTTACATCATGCCTAAGACCAACACTATCCATGTCTTTTAGCTAGAATTTATATGAATTAGCAAGCACCCTAACCCGCATTCAAGTCCCATTTGACACACATTCATAGTCGTCCTCTCTCATTGTTACACCTGTTTTTACCTTATTGTCTTGCTTTGAATTGCAAATTGTGAAAGATTTCCCAATTCCCCCCTCCTTTACTTTTATTGTCTTAAACAAACTACTCTCATTGTGAAGTCGGTTCTTTACAATAAACTTGGCTAGTTATCAATTCTCTATGGGATCGACCCTGATTTCTATCAGGAATATATAAATGTGTTTTGCTTTGACGATCGTCGATACCTCCTTCTAGGAGAGTACACTTGAGCGTTACCAAAAATGGCACCATTGCCGGGAAATTAAGTTGAATATCCTTTTTGATTGTGAAATTGAAATCACCTTATAGAGTGTTTGTTCTTTTATTTTGTTTGTTGTTTTTGTCCATTGCATAGGTAGCCCATGAGCGAGGTGGGTGACAATGAAAGTGTCAACAAAAGTCTTGACGGGTTCATGAATGAAGAAAATGAACTTGTACCTCAAGTGGGATTAGGTGCAATCTGCCTTCCCCCAATGGTTAGAAATGTGGTGTTCTACGCCACTAGCACAATGCTCCATCTTATTCAAATGAAGGGGATGTTTGGAGGAGCATCTCTTGAAGATACGAATAGGCACATCCACAACTTTGTGGAGATATGCCAACCATTTATCTTCCAAAATATACCCCAAGAATCCATCCGACTTTGCCTATTCCCCTTCTCTCTAACGAAGGAAGCCATGGCTTGGTCGGAGGAATTACCGGATGGGTCCATCACCTCTTGGACTGAGTTGGTAAATGCTTTCACTACTATATTCTTCCCTCCATCACGGTTGATGCAGTTAAGGGATGAAATTACCAACTTCCACCAACTTCTCAACGAGCCTTTGCATGAGGTATGGGTGAGATTTAAGAAAAAACTCATTTTATTTCCTAACCATGGATTTCCAGACAATGTCTTGATACAAAGCTTCTTTAGATCTTTGAACTCGATGAACAAATCCATCTCTAACAATCTTGGAGGTGGCACCTTCATGGACCTACAATATCCTTTTGCCTTGGCCTTTCTATAGAGAATGACCAAGACTAACCAAGCTTGACATACAAGGGAAGTTGACATTCCTACCTCGGGAGTTACCACATCCATCTTAACAAATGAGATGTGGAGAAAGTATGGAGAGAGGGATGCGACCATGGCAAAAATGATGACACAAATAGATTAGCTAGCCAAGCATATGATAGGGGCTGGTAGTGCTAAGACCGTGAATATTGTGAGTACACCAAAAATCAAGGCTAATGATGATGAGCTAATGACCATCGTGGATGATAAGCTTTGCTACTTATTGGCGAGTTCTCATCCCAGGTATTATCGCCTAAGGGATAATAATCAAGGTTGGAATAGAGACAAGGAATGAGATGGAAATTAGAGAGGCTGTGAAAAAGAGGGTGATAGATATAATCACTGGAGCTCAAATCCATACGCACCTCCAAACAAGTCAGATTCTCTATTTCAACCCACCACAAGCAATCTCGGGCACTCAAAGATTGAGGACATGTTATCCTTGGTGTTGAAAAAGGTAGAAACTACAAACACCAGGGTTAGCAAGCTCAAAAGTGAAGTGTCAACACTTTATCAAACCGTTAACTCTCAATTGGCCTCAATCAAACATCTTGAAGCCCAAATGAACCATCTATCCACCCAAATGAACCCAAGAATGAAGGGAACACTCCCTAGTGACACCACAGCCAATTCCAAGAATGATGCCTATGTTATGGTCATTGTCACTAGAAGTGGAAGAATGAGTGGTGTGGTGGAAAAGTCAGATGTTGTAGTGATAAAGCCTGTTGTTGACTCCATTGTGGAACCGCTTGACCAAGAAAAAGAGGTTGTGTGTGATAATGATGTTGTAGAACCAAAAATTGGGGTGAAGCTTGGTGTACCCAATATCCCGGTGAATGTTGATATTGATGATGAGAGGTAGGAGGCTGAATCTCCTCCCCAAGTTAATATTGATATTGAGGAGGACCCTCTCATTGTGCAAAGTATGCCAACCACACTACCAAAGGGACCTGCTCTGTTCCCTCAAAGGTTAACCAAGAAGAAGGAGGAGCATAAATTCGCTAAGTTTGTTGACATGTTCAGCAAGCTTTCGATAAATATTCCTTTGGTAGAAGCCTTAATGCAAATGCCAGGGTATGCCAAATTCATGAAAGAGTTGCTTAATAAAAAGAATATTTTTGAAGTGGGCACCATTGAGATCTCATATAGCTGTAGCATTGTGATGACTAGTAATATTACTACAAAATGGGATGACCCAGGTGCCTTCACCATACCGTGCACTATTGGACTTTTTGTGTTCTGTAAGGCCTTATATGACTTAGGGGCAAACATCAACTTGATGGCCCTAGTGATCTTTAAAAAACTAGGATTGGGTACACCCAAACCTACATCTATGAGACTACTTATGGCTGATTGATCCATTAAACATCCGGTAGGGATCCTATTTGATGTATTGGTGAAAGTCGACAAGTTCGTACTCCCGGTGGACTTTGTGATTTTGGATTGTAAGGTTGATGTTGAGTTGCCCATTATCTTGGGGCTACCACTGTTGTCCACAAAGAGAGCACTTATAGATGTTGAACTCGGTGAACTCAAATTTTGAGTTGGAAATGAAGTAGTGACATTCAACGTATGCCAACCCACAAAGCCTCCGGAGGATTTGCGGGTAATCTAGGTGATAGATGTTGAGGTAAAGCTTGATCATGCCCTTGAGGAGTGTGAAATGGGCAAGACGTCCGAGTTTGAAGAGTTTCCAAGTCGGCAACATGATGATGTCTTGAGAACGTTGAAGGAGCAATTCCCCTTCTTGGGGTGGAATCACGCCAACCAGATTGGCATGCTATCTGACAATGACTGAGTATAATGTACTATCATCGAGCCGTAACATAAAATCAAGCGCTTCTTGGGAGGCAACCTAAGTGTTTTTACTTTTTTTTTCTTTACCCTTTTGTTATTTTTGGTTTGTTTTAGAAGTGTAGGAAGAAGAAAAATAAATAAGTGGAAAAATAGGGCAAAAAGGGGATGTGCGGAGGACCGTGTGGTTTGCACAAGCCATTATGTGTGTCACACATCCCAACGCACTCCAAAATAGAAATCTGGGAAGAAAATTTCAAAGCGGAGGAGACGTGCGCTGGGCTGTGCGATTCGCATATGCCCAAGTGCGCGTCGCACCTCCTCCGCACCATAGAATAGAAAGTTGGCCAAGTTTGGGGTATAAAATGGTATGGTGTGAAATGACATGCGATCCATACAAGGGCTTGCGTGAACCGCACATCACGGTGCACCAAGGTAAATCTCAAATGTTAATTGACCTAACCAGTTGACTGACCCGACCTGGAGACCAACCCGACTAAATTTTCTTCTTATTTTCTCCTTTAAACTGCCACCTTTACATATTTTTCTCCCATATTATTCGTTAACTGTCCCAATTCTCTCTCAAAATGCTCTCTAAATCCCTCAAACTTGCCCAAACTCTTCTCCTTCTCTCACCCAATCTCCGCCGCCACTCCATCCAAGTGCCACCGTCGTTGGTTCTCCGGGCAAGGTTGTTGGGTCTCCATTGTTGCACCTTCAAAGCTTCGATTTTTTCCTCTCTTTGCTTAATCTTCACTTGTGGTAAGTTCCCCGATGTTAAATACATGTTTTTATGTTGATTGGGAACTCATATTGTGAAGCATGCTTACTTAAGTTGCCATGTTGATTTTGGGTGAGATCTGAAATTTCTGGGGTCCCCAATTTTGCATTATATTGTGGATTTTGCTTAGTATCAACTTGGTAGAACTTGATACTGTGATAAATCATGTTGAATGTAGTAGTTTTTAGCCTTGAAAATCTGTGTGTGGGGTGAAGTCTGAGTAACTCACTTGTGATTAATGCATGATTTGGCCCGATGATAGATTGGGTGACGTCATTCTTAAGGGCAAATCATCGTTTTTCGTAAGGTTTGGTTGAAAATTGGTGATTGGGGCTGAAATTTGCTATTGTGCACCCATATCTTGATTGAATATTTTGTTGGGTGTATGATCTTGTGCGGGGAGATAGAAATTGTTGATTAATTGTGTGCCTAATTGCAGGTTTGATGTTCCTGATGATAGACGGGGTAACATCCTTCTTAAGGGAAGTTGTTGAGTCTTCTTTTGTTTGTCAATCGTGTTAATGGAACTCCGGGGAAGTATGAGTACCTGGATGATTTGGGGTTATGTGTATTTTACCCCCTTTGTTAAAATTATTAGTTTATTGCATAGTGCCAAGAGCGTTAAGCAAATATTGTTCTCCGAATCACATGCGTAACTCACAAGAACATAAGGAATCTAAAATTCCAAATTGTTTCCTTGTGCGTTTTGCATGTGGTGCACAGATCTTGAGGTGCAGAATGTACAAGGCACTGCACTTGCAGATAAGGAGCTGCAGTTCACTGTTCCCAGAGGCAAAGCATAGTTCGATGCACACTTTTGCTTGTGCGAATTGCACCAGCTTCGCACCTCACTGCAGAAAACCCATGTAGGTTTCTGTTAACTCATATGAAGTCATGTGCGATACGCACTCTGTCTAATGTGGTTCGCACATGGTCCACACGATCCATCAGTTACCTACTTTGTTTTTCTACTTCTTTGTAGTTTAAAGTTTGTCATTTCTTTGTTGTGTACAGATCCCTAGTGCCTGTTGCTAACCTCCATTTGCAGAACTATGCCTTCCAATAGGTACCGCCAAAAGAGGTGTGCCTCAAACCAAGCTTCAACATCCACAAATAATATCTTGCCTGCACAAGATGAGGGTCCAACTGAGCATACAATTTGATTTGTCCTTGAGGGGATTGAGGCATATTATCTGAAGTTTTCGGAGAAGCGATCAATCTTGGAAGAAAAAAGGCTGGATGTGGAAGTGTTTGAAGCTGATGTCCCAAACATCTAAAAACAGTTTTGAGAACGAATCTGGACTTACTTCACCAAAACTACGAGCCCATATTTCCCAGAGTTAGTATGGGAATTCTATGCCTCCTATCGGGCTAGGCAACATATTTTAAAGCATAAGGGTCTGATAAGCAAGCTCCCTTATCTCGATTCTGTTTGGGTGAGAGGGAAGAAAATAGACATCACACCTACGGGCATTCACTCTGCTATATGGGATGATGAACCAGCCCCCGAGTCACAATACATGGAGAGGGTAGCTAAGAAAGAGGACCAATATAAGTGGGTTACAAGTATAATCATTGAAGAAAGCCCTCTTTGGGCCGTTTCAAAAGGACCTATTCATCACTCTGACCTCAAATTTGAAGCTCGGATTTGGCTAGATTTGTGTGCACAAGACTCATTCCAACCAGTCACAAAACAATGGTGACTATAGAGGTGGCTATTTTGATTGCATATGTCATGACGAGTCTTACGATACATAAAAGGGAGATAATAGCCGACCAACTGAAAAGGAGAGCAAGACAAGAGAACACCTCCATGGACTTCCCTATTATCATTGGCCTCATGTGTTTCCAAGCAAATTGCCCATGGATTTGCTCCTTGGATATCATTAGCCAGGCTAATGGAATGGTTTAATTGGATACTAGGAGAGATGAATATTCCCCACTTATCAAATGAAGACACCTTGATCAAGTCTCAAGTGCCATGGGAAGACCTGAGATTATGACGTCTAATATGTTGGACCATCCATCCCCATCTCAAGAGGCATCAAACACCACACATGTAGCCCCCTCTACTACATCTACCTCATGTAATCTCAATAAGATTTCTCGCCTTATCTAACATAATAAGGAGCGTTTGCACAAGGTAGCTAAGGATATCCCACACATGATTCAATCTACCATTAAATCAGCTTTGAAGCCGATCGTGTCGAGTGTGAGCAGGCTTTATGCTAGAATAGATACCATGAAAGTGGAGGTTGATGAATAGAGGCATGTAATATTGTATGTGGAGCCAAAGATTCCTAATTGGGATCTTAATCTGCCAGCCTCGAACTCTACGTCTTCTCTAAAGGTTGATAGCCCTCTCGATGATTGGTGCACGGGTTGGGACGCAAAAGATGACAAAAATGCCTCAAAAATTTGAACAGTGGGTGATGTACCATCAACACAGCAATATCCTGATCCTCCTGACTCACCTGTGCTTGAATGGCGGCAGCTACCTACGCCAAGTTGGCTACCACGGCCACCTTCTTATTATGATTTGATGACCGCTGAGGACAGATGGTACGTGGATGACACATTTGGGCCCCTTAAGCTTCCACTTGACCAATGCATGCCTACATCCCACCGCTAGCATCACCACTACCGCAACCTCAGAAGCCACCTCAGCGATTCTACTCAAGGAGGCATCGTCGCCATCATTAATATAATCAGGGTATTTTTGCACTCATTCTCATTTGTATAACATTTTGTGCATCGAGGGCCATGCATACTTTAAGTTTGGGGGTGCCTATAATTATTTATGGTATGGAGCTTGATTGTGATGATATTGCCCTTCCGGGCCTTTTATTATGTTTTTTAGCTTAATTGTGCCCTTTCCGGGCTTGATTTTTAATATTGTGATTGTGTGCTGGGTTAGTCTTACATGATTCCATCATCTCACTACCCGTGCCGTGCAAATGTGCTAAAGGCCTATACCTAGGCTTGTTTTTCAAATAATTCATGAGCGCGTGAATTTGTTAATTGCCTTGTTAATAGTAGTTTAGTAATAAACTCCTAGGGTTTTGTTAATACCATGGTTCTTTCCCAAGGAGCAAAATATTTTCATTATTTTTCTTTTTCTTTTTTTTTTATTTTTTGTGTCAAATCAGGTTGGTGTTTCTCTATGATAGATTGAAAAGTGACTTTCTTAAGGGAAAATATCAAGTTTTAGTTTAATTTGAGTCCACGGTGTGCTTGTCTCGAAATGGACCCACCAAAAAAAAAATCTCGGCAAGACATTTTTAAAAAAGAAAGGAAAGAGGGAAAATAAATTTTTGAGGAAAGTCTTCTCTTGTCATGACTTGAACCCTCTTGTTTTGGCTTGATCGATTCACAAACGAGTGTGTAAGAACTCGGAATAGCTTGTCAAAAGTCATTTGTCCCAATTGATCTTGAGACTAATGAAAGAAGTATAGTGGCATGATGCCTTGTGTGGTGAGGCATTACCTTGATTCTCGTCCATATGTGTCATTTAAAACTTGCCCTGACTATGATTCAAGGCAAAATTCTAGGTGTGACCGAGCTTGGAAAAGGATCTTAGGCCCTTTTTGATAGCCACTTCTCCCGAATGACTTCCCTCGCAATCAATCCTAGTGAACCCCTTTGAGCTTGTGACCATTCTTTGGCACCTTTTGTGACACCTTAACCTTTTTGGAACTTCTATCTTGGCACACATCCTCCTTAATTGCTTGAAAGAGAAATGTAGAAAGTATAGTTTTGGGGGGGAAAGAAATGACAAAATAGGCAAAAGCCTAAGTTTAGGGGTGTATGTGATCAATGAGGAGAAGAAAATGGATGCACTTCAAAGTGCAAGGTAGCACCTTATGTTGAATTGAAAATTTTCTCTAAAAATTTCAATCCAATGAGAAAAAATGAAAAGAAAAGAATTGGTTCTACCACATGAAGGTAACAAAAGGAGTTTGAATGATCATGATTGAAAAGGAGAAGCTTGGGTTGTGTGAGGTAGAAACAAGGTGAAGTGAAAGTTCAAAAATGTGAGCGATGTTCAAAGTAATGAGAAAGAGCATTAGGGAGGTGTACTCACTTGAGCCATATGAAATCCTCACCTTATCCCTAGCCAACATTGTAACCCGTAAGTCCTTAGTGATTCCGAGCTTGGCCACCCTACATTAGTGGCAATTTACATGAAGGGCAAGCATATGGTTCGACATATGTGCATTTGAACTTCCTTGAGAGAGTGAGAGTATTCTTGGTTCTCTTATAATCCTTTTGTTTTATAAAATGCATGATTGTGAGTGGGATTCTCTCTTATGGTGAGTGGCATCATGCACTCGAATTGAAACATGAAGTCTCTATTTCAATTGAAAGAAATGAATAAGACAAGTTGTGTGGCGAATCTCGAGGCAAACCTTAATGGTCTATTCCAATGACATGAGAAGCTTTGTATCTTATTTTGAGTGACAAAATTCCCTTGATTTTGAATGAGAAATGAAGTCCTTTTGAAAAGGTTTTGAAATGAGCAAATTGCCTTGATTATGTGGTGGTCCAAATTGAGATGAGCACTGTAGTTGAGTCTTTTTGTTTATCATTTTTTCTTAGTTTTGAAATAGTGTAGTCTTTGGTGCCTTGATTGAGTTCTAGAGCATTATTCATTCTTTATCTTATGAGTATCTTGCTTGAGGATAAGCAATAGTTCAAGTTTGGGGGTTTGATAAGTCAGTAATCTACCAACTTATTAAGCCTTTAATCATGAATTATTGCTATGTTTTGATGAGATTTAGAGATTCTTATGATCTTTATTGATGTATATGCAGGTACTTGTGATCAAAGAAGGAACACAATGAATTGGATCTAAAAGAGCTGAAAAAGAGTTAGAGTGTGAAGTGATTGAACGAGATAGAGATTCTGCCGAGAGGTGCAAACCTCATGCGACATGCACAACATGAGGTGCAGTCTGCACCTCCCACTGCACATCTGCTCAAGAATAGCTGAAGAATCTACTTAGGGGTGTGGTCACTGTGCGACGCGCACAATACCTAGTGTGAACTGCACCCCACTTCGCATGAAGACTGAAGATTGGTTGAAGTCTCTGGTTCACATGTGTGGAGCTGTGCGATGCACATATTGTATTGTGCAAACCGCACATCACGTTGCATGGCTCCTGAAGGGCATTTTTATCTATTTTTGTATGATGAATTGGGAAATTCTAAAACCCATTTTCAGGCACATTTGTGGACAGTTTTGGATGGTTTTTGAAAGAGTTTTCCTTTGTTAGTAAGTTTTCTCTCCCAAGAACAAGAAGAGGGTTTCACTCCAATTCCTTCTTCCCAATTCTTGGAACCATCATTCTTGTAACTATTGAGCTTGGATATTCACATTTAGCTTGAATGAAAGGGAATTTGACTTACCCATCTGGTATTGTTCTTTATTCCTTTAGCATGAGTAGCTAAATCTCTTGTCTAGGGATGTGTTGATAATGGGTGCTTGATAAATGGGTATGGTGTTGCTAATAAGTGTTTGTAATAGCTAATATGATATGGGTCTAATGATTTCACCATGTTTTAACTCTAGAATTAATGGTTGCAAACATTGATGTACCTCTCTTGATTGTGTTCTTGCTTGTAAGAGAAGTTTACAATTTTGGATGTGAAATCGTTAGTGGGTACTTGGGATTTCATTCAGGTTGAGTCTAGAAATAGCTTAATTTGCCGGAAATACCCATTTAAGGGTCTAAGCTAGTAATAGTATGACCTCCCCGTGCATAAGTTGGTTGATTATTGCTTAAACAATGGTGTTTGAATAAAAATCGTTGGATATATGATTATTTGATCGAAAGATTGACATCATGCCTAAGACAAACGCTATCCATGTCTTTTAGCTAGAATTTATATGAATTAGCAAGCAACCTAACCCGCATTCAAGTCCCATTTGACACACATCCCTAGTCACCATCTCTCATCATTACACCCATTTTTACCTTATTGTCTTGCTTTGAATTGTGAATTGTGATAGAATTCCCAATTCCCCCCTTCCTTTACTTTTATTGTCTTAAACAAACTACTCTCATTGTGAAGTCATTTCTTTACAATCAACTTGGCTAGTCTTCAATTCTCTGTGGGATCGACCCCAACTCCCATCGGGAATATATAAATGTGTTTTGCTCTGACGATCGCTGATAGCTCCTTCTAGGAGAGTACGCTTGAGCATTATCAATGTTCATGGATGATTTTTCTGTAGTAGGTGACTCCTTCGATGATTGTTTGTCTCATCTGAGTTATATGCTGAAATAATGTGAAGAATGCTACTTAGTGATAAATTGGGAGAAGTGTCACTTTATGGTCAAAGAGGGTATAGTACTTTGCCACCAGATTTCCAAGAAAGGAATTGAGGTCGACAAAGCGAAGATAGAGGTGATTGAAAAACTGCCTCCTCCAATTTCTGTGAAGGGTATCCGAAGCTTTCTTGGACATGTTGGTTTCTATCGCAGGTTCATAAAGGACTTCTCTAAAATAGCACATCCGTTGTGCAAGTTATTGGAGAAGGAGGTGAAGTTTGTTTTTGATGATGTATGTCTTAAGTAAAAATTGATCTCTGCACCCATTATTGTTTCACTTGATTGGTCCCAGCCCTTTGAGGTTATGTGTGATGCTAGTGGAGTGGCGCTAGGAGCAGTCCTAGGCCAAAGCCGTGAAAAGATTCTTCATCGCATCTACTATGCTAGCAAAGCACTTAATCCTGCTCAGAAGAACTATACTGTGGCAGAATAAGAGCTGCTTGATGTAGTGTTTGCATTCGAGAAGTTCATATCTTATTTGATTGGCACTAAGGTGATTATGCACACTGACCATGCATCTCTTAGGTGCCTTATGGCGAAGAAGGATGCTAAGCCTAGATTGATTAGATTGGTGTTGCTGCTACAAGAATTTGACTTTGAGGTCAAGGATCGGAAGGGTACAGAAGATCAGGTAGCAGACCAGTTGTCAAGATTAGAGGAAGAAGCGATATTGAAGCTTAATGATGAGAAAGAGATTGATGATTGGTTCCCAGATGAGCAAGTGTTAGTTGCCTCCCAAGATCTGATTCCATGGTTTGTTGACTTTGCCAACTATTTGGCAAGTGATGTGGTACCTCCTGATATGTCTGTACACCAGCTAAGAAAGTTCATGTTTGATGTTAAGAAATTCTTCTGGGAGGAGCCATTCTTGTTTCGTGTATGTGTTGATACCATGATCCGTAGATGTGTGCCTGAAGCTGAGATGATGGAGATATTGGAGGATTGTCATTCATCCCCTATTGGGTGACATTATAGTGGCATCCGAACAGCTCACAAGATCCTGCAATGCAGCTGCTATTAGCCGACCATCCACAAGAACTCCCATGATTTTGCTAAGCCTTGCAGTCGATGTCAAAGGGAAGGTGGTGTATCAAGGAAGCATGAGCTTTCTCTCACACACATCCTTGTTATTGAACTGTTTGATGTATGGGGTATTGATTTCATGGGTCCGTTTGGGAGTTTGAATGGGATGAAATATATATTGGTGTATGTTGACTATGTGTCCAAGTGGGTGGAGGCGGTTGTGCTTCCCAATAATCAAGGCAAGAGCGTCACAACGTTCTTATCTTTTCCAGATTTGGTACACCACGGGCGATTATTAGTGATGGAGGCTCTCACTTTTGCAATAAGTTATTTCGTGTTTTGCTTGAGAAGTATGGAGTGAAACACAAAGTTGCAACCCCTTATCATCCACATACTAGTGGGCAAGTTGAGGTTTCCAACCGTGATATAAAGTCAATCCTGTCAAAGACTGTGAATGCAAATAGGACTGATTGGTCTAGGAAACTAGATGATGCTTTGTGGGCATACCGGACTGCGTACAAAACACTAATAGGTATGTCACCTTATCAGCTTGTGTTTGGGAAGGCATGTCATCTACCGGTTGAGCTTCAGCATAAGGCTATGTGGGCACTGAAGAAGTTGAATTTAAACTGGTCTGTAATATCGTTTCAGCAGCTTTGTCAGTTGAATGAGTCAGATGAGTTTCACCACAACGCCTATGAGAGTTCAGCATTGTACAAAGAGAAGATAAAATTGTATCATGACCAGAAGATTGAGAAGAGAGATTTTGCACCAGGTGATTTGGTTCTATTATTCAATTCCAAACATCACTTGTGTTAGAATGTTGACCCCTAATTTGCCTAAGGAACAGGTTAAGCGATCTATTCCTTTGTTGAATGCTTGAATATAAAGCAGTCAAGAGAACACGCGATGTTATACGTGGAAAACCCCCATCTCACAAAGGGTAAAAACTATGACCTACACCTCTGTAGGATTTAACCTAACTCCAATAAAACAATGAGCCTCAACACAAGATTACAAACTGTGTAACATAAGGAATTATAAACTTTAATTCCTAAAACACCACACAAA
Source organism: Jaltomata sinuosa (assembly GCA_003996215.1). NCBI lineage: Eukaryota > Viridiplantae > Streptophyta > Magnoliopsida > Solanales > Solanaceae > Jaltomata > Jaltomata sinuosa. The sequence goes on along the minus strand of QJPP01007298.1, from coordinate 558,761 downwards.
CCTCTCCCAAGTTTATGTGCCCAAGTCCTCGAGTTATCACAACTTAAAGACTAACTCCTATACCAGTTTATAACTCACTGGTACTAAGAATGAATGATTACAACTCGATGAAAAAAAATACAATTAACTTGACTCAAGAACTATAAAGCATGGACTTAAGGAACACGTTCTTCAATCTGGTTTCTTGTTGCACTTGTATCTTCACTCAGAACTCTCTCAAATATGAACTCACTCAATTTGATTATGTTCTTCTTGTAGCTCTCTGTGTAAGTGCATAAGGTTTATGGTAAAACCATTCTTGCATTTATACTGAGAGTCCTCTCCTTATTTCGACTGATTTCCTTCCATATTTGGGAATTCTTATCCTTGTAGGACTTGTCAAGTCAATCTCCTTGATTTCTTTCCTTGTAGGATTCTTTCCTATGAAAGGAAACTTTGTGCAAGCTGGACTCTCCTTATAAACATGCTTTGATCCCTTCTCTGCGTCATTCACCTTCTCCGGATCCTAGTTGGATTCTGCTTGAGAGGAACAAGTCACAGATACTTGTTCCCTGCATGTGTTCCACAGCTTTGTCAATCTTCAAAATCTACCTTGATCCAACAAATTCCCTTTTTTGATGATGACAAACCCTTTCTCCTTGTTTTCATAATTCTACATGTATCATGTTAGTTTTCTTAAGGCAAACTGCAAAAATAACACATTAGAGGAACAGGTCGAACCAATGGGTATTAAATACCACACAAGCAGCACTTTCCCCCTTTTGGCATCATAAAACACTATGAAGACATACAACATCTTAATTCCATATTCAATTTTAATGCTCATGGCCACTGGGGCTATCACCTATGCAAACACTCAAAAGTAAGAACTCACTTAGCTATATCAAAGTATTTGCAATTGCACCGGAATTAAGATGAGAGCAGAACAAGAACCTAACATATTATTAATCACAGAGCATATACACTAGAAATAGAAATTAAAAGCTCAAGACATGCATATGTGAGAACAAAAAGGAGGGTTGGGAAGGCTGGAATGGGCCAGGCTAGGCAGTGGGAGGAGGAGGGTCCTTCCTAAGCAGCTCATAGATGCCCTTTAGGCTGGAAGGATTTGTGGCTTGCTCAGAAGCTAAGGCAGCCTGTGCTTGTGCAAGTTTATCTTTGAACCTTGTATTTTCTTCCATCAGCAAAGCATGCTCAATGCCATAGGTATCATGAAGCTCATCCAATTCCTCATCATGGGAAGCCCTCATAGCAGCAATCTCCATATCCTTGGCAGCCAGCATTGCCTTCAATCGCTGCAAAGGTGCATTGGCCCCTATCCGAGAAGCAGGTATAGCAGCTTGGTTCACAATGCCAATCACATCTTTGGTTGTCTGATCTTGCCAAGCTTGAACAGGCACACCAAAGTGCTGAAACACATCCCCCAGCCAGAACCCATATCCTAAGGCATGCTTGGTAGCATTTTGTTTGCAAATCCTGTGCATGTGGCAAAGAATGAGTCTGGGAAAGTTAATTGGGATCCTGGAGAGTAGCATCTGCATCAAGGTAAGGTCCATATAGTTGGCCTCAGTACGCTTTTGCTACCCAGGAAGCACCATCTTATGCACCACATCAAACAACATTTGATAGAGAGGAAGCATAGCCCCCTTATCCACCCTAGAGTGCCACTCCAAAGTAGGATCATTTGCAAACCTCCTAGTAATCTCCAAGGCTGAGGGAAGCCCATCCAAAGGAGGCCATTACCTCTTCACATAGTGACACCATCCATCATTAGGAACTCCTAAAATTTCAGCCAATACAACAGGGGTAAGGGTGAATGGAACATCTCTAACAACACTGGAGATGGAAGAGGAGGTACCAGTGGCGTTCACATAAAATTGTAGAGTTTTTGCATGAGCCATTTTTCAATGGGCACCACCCTAAAGGAACAGGTTCGACCAACCCTGTGCATCCACCAGGACTAGTAGTTCCATCATCTCATCACCTCCAAACCCAGTGAGCACCCTACCCCTCACAACAGTTCTTATCCTAAAATTTATCAATCTCTCAATTCTTCTATCAGGGGTTTCATCAATAGGATCCAAAGTATCATCCTCTTCTTCCACATGCTCAGGAAGATCAGCCTCCATATCCTCATGAGAGGCAGCATCATCAGAATCCTCATGCTCATGAGACTCAGAGTATGGAAGTCCATGGTCATCTCCCTCACTCCCTGAGGTCTCATCCACCATCTTAGATTTGACAGAACTCCTAGAAGGAGTAGGTTTCCTGACCTATTTCTTTGGTGGTTTTGAGGTAGCAACATCTTTCCCTTTCCTCCTTCTTTTTGCCTTCTCCACTTCATCGTCTAAAATGTCAATGAGATGAGGGGGTGGGAAAGATGTACCTTTAGTGTCTCTAGGCCTCTTAGCTACAGCAGCGACCATGCATTCCTTAAGGCTCCTCTTATTGGCCCTGGTCATTCGAATAGTAACAGGCTGAGCCACAGGAGTAGGAGGGACTTCTTCAGGTTCATCAGCAGGTACTCGGACCACCTTGCCTGAGGCCTTGCGTAGACAAGACCTTACCCTTTATGGAATTAGGTTGGCAATTGGTGTGTTATCATCATCCTCAGCAGTAGGTGTTGAATGGGTATGTTGAACCTGTTCCCTTGGTCCAGATCTTCTAACCTCAGCTTCTCTCTCAGCAGATGCACCCAAATTTTCTACAACAGGTGAACTAAGTTCAACTATGGGATTCCATAAGTTTTCCCCCTCACAAGATGCATCCTCCTAAACTCCCTCATCACTCACCATTCCTTCATCCTCAAGTTCCCCCTGACGACTAACACCACCAACAATCAAATCATCATCCAGAACTGCTGAAAACTGATACATTTGAGCCATCCCCTGAGAATCAATAAGTATAACAGGAGGAAGATGGACTGTGGTAACATGTTCCTTAAAGGGGATTAGGGCATGAGTAGGTGACATGGAGGAACTGGTAGTGGGTTTTGGAATTTTTGGTGATTTTGGAGAGGAGGGTAATTGAGACTCTATTGTTGAATCGTGAGAGAGGAGAAAAAGTGAAAGAGGGTTTTGGTTTCGGAGCAAAGTCATTTGTAGAAGAAGATATTGGGAGTGAATGAAGACTTTATGAAATCAAAAGGACTTTAAATAGGAGAGTTATCCGTCTGAAATAAATTAGAGTCCTTTAAGTGGAAGAGTCCTATTCTAGGGAAGAGATCCTGATTGACAGATGTCAAATCTCATCACAAAAGTAACCTGATTTGATTGGATCTCTTTTCCTTTTTAGAGATTTGGAAGTTATAGGCATTGGGTAAATGAATCTCTTGTGGTTCAGATGGAAGGGACAGGTACAAATTCACATCTTGAGCAAATTAATTTTATCTAAACATAGTGCACATACCTTGGATTTTTTCAATTTAGTCCTGAGTTCAAGTCCCAATTTGATATCCCAAATTCCTGTTGTAGAAGCAAATAATAAGTTATAGTGCTTGAGCAACTTGAACCTTTAAAAGTGGCAAAGGGACGTACAACTGAATATACAAGACTGAGCATAAAAGTTTTAAAATTAAAATACAATATGTACAGTGTTCATTAGCCAATCACTGGGGGTGCTCATGTGATCTTGATCATCCCCAGTTCTAACATGTTCCTTTCAAAGTGATCTCTTGCCAGAGCCTTTGTGAATATATCAGCAAACTGCTTATCTATGGCATAGAAGTGCATGGACATCAATCCCTTTTCCACATTATCCCTCAGGAAGTGGTGTCTAATGTCAATGTGCTTGGTCTTCTTGTGCAGAACTGGATTCTTGGCAATATTGATTGCACTAGTATTATCACAGAAAATGGGCACACACTTAATGTTCAACCCAAAATCTTTGAGTTGTTGTTTGATCCAGAGTAATTGAGCACAGCATGAGGCAGCAGCTACATATTCAGCTTCAGCAGTAGACAAGGCTACAAAGTTTTGCTTCTTTGTTGCCCAAGAGATTAGACATGATCCCAAGAAGTGTGCCATTCCAGTGGTGCTCTTTCTATCCACCAGATAACCTGCATAATCTGCATCTGCATAACCTACAAGCTCAAAGTTACTGCTTTTAGGGTACCACAACCCTAAATCAGTTGTACTTTTCAAGTATCTGAGGATTCTTTTGACAGCTTTCAAGTGTGGTTCCTTGGGATTTTCCTGAAATCTTGCCCAAAGACCCATACTGAAGACAATAACAGGTCTGTTGGCTGTGAGGTATAGGAGAGATCCAATCATCCCTCTGTACAGTTTCTGCTCCACTGCTGGACCTATTCCTTTTAGACCTAACTTTGTTGTTCTGGCTATTGGAGCGTCTATATCCTTTGCATCTTCCATATTGAACCTTTTGAGCAACTCCTTGGCATATTTCTGTTGATGAATCATTGTTCCTAAAAGAGTTTGTTTTATCTAGAGGCCTAAGAAAAAGTTGATCTCTCCCATCATACTCATCTCAAATTCTTTGCTCATTAGGGCAGCAAATTCCTTTGTGAGGGCCTTACTAGTTCCTCCAAATATGATGTCATTAACATATACCTACACAACTAACAAGTCTCTTCCTTTGTTCTTAAGGAATAGGGTGTTGTCAATCTTACCTCTTGTGTAGTCATGATCAAGAAGAAACTTTGACAACTTTTCATACCATGCTCTAGGAGTCTGTTTGAGTCCATAGAGATCTCTATCAAGCTTGTAAACATGGTCAGGATAGTCAGAGTCTTCAAAGCTTGGAGGTTGTTTAACAAACACTTCTTCCTTCAACAACCCATTGAGGAAAGCCCTTTTCACATCCATCTGGTAAAGTGTGAATTCCATGTAGGCTGCAAAGGTAATGAGGAGTCTGATTACCTCCAATTTGGCCACTGGTGCAAAGGTCTCATCATAGTTTATTCCTTCTTCCTAATTGTACCCCTGGACCACAAGTCTGGCCGTGTTCCTTGTAACTGTTCCATTCTCATCTAACTTGTTCCTGTATACCCACTTGGTACCAATGATGGTTCTATTCTTTGGTTTTGGTTCCAAGTGCCATACCATATTCCTTTTGAACTGATTGAGCTCTTCTTTCATTACAATGATCCATTCTGCATCTTGCAAGGCTTTATTGATTTTCTTGGGTTCTATCATGGACAAGAAGGATTCAAAGGCACAAAGATTTTTCAGTCCAGATCTGGTTGTTATGCCTGTGCTCAAGTTAGTGAGGATGTTATCTATTGGATGTGAGCCTTGATACTTATACCCTTTAAGTACTAGCTTTTGTGCCTCCTCTGCTTGGTCCTCATCTTCATCCTGTTGACTCATTGTTTTATCATTGTGGTCAGCTGCAGGTACTTCATCACCTTTGTTGTTTCTGTCAGTTTCAGCATCAGTTGAACCTGTTCCTATAACCTGTTCCTGCATAACTGGTTCAGATGTCCTTGACAGTTCATCAACTTCCTGCATACTTTGGTTAGCCATAACATTGCTTTCATCAAATATAACATGCACATTTTCCTCTACACACATAGTTCTTTTATTTAGCACCCTATAAGCTTTACTATGTAAAGAATAACCTAGAAAAATTCCCTCATCACTTCTGGCATCAAATTTTCCTAACAAATTTTTCCAATTATTGTGGATGAAGCATTTGCATCCAAAGGCTCTCAGATGAGAGATGTTAGGTCTTCTGCCTTTGAGTAACTCATAGGAAGTTTTATCCAAAAGAGTCCTAGACATGCATATGTTTATTATATAGCAAGCAGTGTTGATAGCTTCAGCCCAAAATTGGCTAGCTACATTACTAGCAATCATCATAGTACTAGCCATTTCCTGCAGAGTTCTATTCTTTCTTTCCACTACCCTATTTTGTTCAGGAGTTCTAGGAGCAGAGAAGTTGTGATCAATACCATGGGTGGAATAGTAATCAACAAATTTAGCATTTTCAAATTCAGTTCCATGGTATGATCTGATTGCAGCTAGTTATTTGTCAAGTTTCTTTTCCAGCTTTCTTACTAAAGTGCAGAATGCCTCAAATAGATCTTCTTTAGAAGCAAGAAAAACTGTCCAAGAGTACCTTGTATAGTCATCAACTAGTACAAACACATACTTTTGGCCACCTCTGCTTCTTACTCTCATGGGGCCACACAAATCTATGTGGACCAGTTCCAAGGGTCTGGTCGAACTTATAACCTGTTTGAATTTGAAAGAAGATTTTACCTCCTTACCTTGAGCACATGCAGCACCTACCTTATCTTCCTTGGACTTGGTTTTAGGGAGACCTATTACCAAGTCCTTGGAGATCAGTTTGTTGAGTTGAACATGACTAGAATGCCCCAGTCTCTTGTGCCACAGCAGGGGGTCTTTGTCCATCACACTGAAACAAACAATATCCTCAGCAAGGACCTTTGAGATATCAACAGTATAAATATGCTTGTATCTTTGTCCAGTCAAGCCACTTTCCCTTGTCTTTAGATCTATCACCTCCACACCTGTAGAGTAGAAGGTTACCTTGTTTCCCTTATCACAGAGTTGTAAGATGCTGAGTAGGTTATGGTTCAGTGCTTCAACATGATATACCTTTTCAATTGAGTGCTCTTCAGACTTACCTATTCTGCCAACTCCTTTGATCTTACCTTTCTTTCCTCCTCCAAAGGACTCATTTTCTTCATTCCCTTCTGCTAGTGAGAGGAATTTTTCTTTATCTCCTGTCATGTGTCTTGAGCAAGCACTGTCCATGTACCAATGTTGCTTGCTTCCTCTCACCCTTTCCTGTAAAAGAGATTAAAGGTTAGTTTTAGGAATCCAGACTAGCTTGTGTCCTTTCCTTTGATTAAAAGGATGAATTAGATCTTTATTAGTCCATTTTGGCAGGCTTTTGACAGGTTGTTTCCTGTGTGTAGACTTGTTCCTTGAGGGAGGAACATTTTTGTTAACATGCCTATTTTTGCCTTTGAAAGCAGCTTTGAAGTTTTTATCCTGTTGAGCTTTAGCAATTGGACAAGCTTCCCTAAGGTGACCAACCTTACCATAGTGTGTACAAAGATCAGAGTTCCTTCAGAAAATTCTTTATCAAAGGCTATTTCAGTTTTAGTGTTGTAAGTTTTATTACACATCTAAGTGACAATCATTGAAGATTGAGTCCATTTATTTTCTCTTTCGAGCTCATATTTGGTTCTGGCTAATTCAAGATTTATTCTTATGGAATTTTCTCTTTCTAAGTATAATTCATCTTCGAACCTTTTAATATCTTGTTCACACTTGATTTGGTCATTACTCTTGTGTCCCTTCCCCTGTTTAGTAACCGTTAGTTTCAAAATTTTAGATTTGAGAGAGAGAGAGTACCAGTTTCAAGTTATTGAACCTGTTCTTTGAGAGATTGATTTTTCCCTTTTAGATCAGAGTTGATTTTTTCAAGGTCAATGTACTCAAAATTTAAACTGGTCAAGGAAGCCAGCAACTAATCTCTGTTTTGACTCAATTCTTGAAAATTATCAATAAAGGTTATCATTTGGGAGGATAATTTTTTCTTAGAAAAGAGTTTCAGCTTGTCCTTCAGATCAAAAAGATTAACCTCCTTTTTTTCAGTGTCTGATTTAGAGTCTGATTCTGTGTCCTCCATGTCCATCAGGGAAACATCTTCTACGTTATCATCTTCTGAGTGATCTGAACCTGGTCCCCAAGCAGCATACATAGCCTTACCAGCAACTTTCTTCTTTGTTTTGTTGGCTTCCTCTTTTCTTTCTCTTTCAACTCTCTCCTTTTTCCATTCAATTTCCCACATAAGACAGTCTTGACTTGATTGTCAGTTTTTGCACACTTAAAGAAGCCACCACTTTGTCCTTTTTCTACATTCCTATCTCTGCTTGGTGATGATTTCATTTTCTCAAAGTTTCCTATCTTTTTGAAGAACTTTTTGAAGTTCCTACTTATCAGGGCAATGTCATCATCATCCAACTCAGATTCATCACTTTCAGTTGCCTTGAGAGTAAGAGTTTTATCCCTGCTTTCTTCACCTCTTTTAGTTCTCTCAATATTCCCTTCATAGGTCTTTTGATTACCTACCAGTTCATCCAAAGAAATGTTTGCCAGATCTTTTTCCTCTCTGATTGCAGTGACCTTGATTTCCCATGGTTTGGGAAGGGTCCTTAGCACATTATCAACTTGTTCCTTAGTGGTGTATATTTTTCCCAAAGACACCAATTCGTTCACAACAGTAGTAAATCTAGTGATCATCTCCTGAAGAGTTTCACCATTCCTCATCTTGAAGGATTCATACTCAGTGGATAGTTTAGCAATTCTGAATTTCATTACTTGAGTAGTGCCTTCATGAGCATTAACCAGCGCATCCTAAATTTGTTTTGCTATGGTAAAGCTGTAGATTCGATTGAATTCATCTGGTCCAAGTCCACATACAAGGATGCACTTAGCTTTGGCATATTTCCCTAACATCTTATAGTCAGCCTCAGTGTATTGACGTTTTGGTTTAGGAATATCCTTGTCTTCGTCATCCTTAATCATAGGGATTTGAGGACCATCAGTGACTCTAGTCCATAGCTCATAATCCTCTGCTTAAAGAAAGTCTTCCATCATTGCCTTCCACCACGAGTAGTATTGACCATTGAAGAGAGGTGGTTTGTTGATGTGTTGTCCTTCATCGTATCCAAGAGGAGGTGCAGAATTCATAGTGATCTTATCTTGAGTTATTAGACTCTTGTTAAGATAACCTACTCTGATACAATTATTGGAATGTTAACCCCCTAATTTGCCTAAGGAACAGGTTAAGCGATCTGTTCCTTTGTTGAATGCTTGAATATAAAGGAGTAAAGAGAACACGTGATGTTATAGGTGGAAAACCCCATCTCACAAAGGGTAAAAACTATGACCTACACCTCTGTAGGATTTAACTTAACCCCATTAAAACAATGAGCCTCAACACAAGATTACAAACTGTGTAACCTAAGGAATTATAAACTTTAATTCCTAAAACACCACACAAACCTCTCCCAGGTTTATGTTCCCAAGTCCTCGAGTTATCACAACTTAAAGACTAACTCCTATACCAGTTTATAACTCACTGGTACTAAGAATGAATGATTACAACTCGATGAAAAAAAATACAATTAACTTGACTCAAGAACTGTAAAGCATGGACTTAAGGAACACGTTCTTCAATCTAGTTTCTTGTATTGACTGCACTTGTATCTTCACTCAGAACTCTCTCAAATATGAACTCCCTCAATTTGATTGTGTTCTGCTTGTAGCTCTCTGTGTAAGTGCGTAAGGTTTATGGTAAAACCTTTCTTGTATTTATACTGAGAGTCCTCTCCTTATTTTTGGTGATTTTCTTTCATATTTGGGAATCCTTATCCTTGTAGGACTTGTCAAGTCAATCTCCTTGATTTCTTTCCTTGTAGGCTTCTTCCCTATGAAAGGAAACTTTGTGCAAGCTGGAATCTCCTTATAAACACGCTTTGATACCTTCTCCGCGTCATTCACCTTCTTCTGATCCTAGTTGGATTCTTCTTGAAATAAATAAGTCACAGATACCTATTCCCTGCATGTGTTCCACAGCTTTGTCAATCTTCAAAATCTACCTTGATCCAACAACTTGTTTCCTAGAAAATTGAAGTCCAAGTGGATTGGACCATTCAAAGTGGTACAAGTATTCTCACATGGTGAACTTCAAATTCATGAGGGAAAGAGGTTCAATACAAACCGTCAGCGCATCAAGGCTTATTTGGGAACTACAGAGGAGCTAAAAGTTATGGAGGTATGGATCCTTGGTGAAGTATGAGTAACAAGGGAACTTGCGTCGTACCGCGACGTTAAATCAGGTGTTGCATGGGAGGCAATCTATGAGAAAACTTGATGAAGTCTGAGTAGTCAAGTGACTTGCATCGTGCCACAATGCTAAATTAGGCGCTGCTTGAGAGTCAACCCAAGACTAATTTTTATTTTATATGCAGATGAAAAAAAAAGAATATCACTGCAGGAATCTCAAGAAATCATAAATGGGTTCAGGTTCGTGAACAGGTTATACAGACCGTAAACAAACTCGTGGTTCCTGGAGCCAAATTGATAGCCTTTGATGGAACCGAATATGACTCACAGGATGGTCCGCACTTTTAAAAGATGGACCGTAATCTCTATCATCATTCCTGGTAGCAAGTAAGGCAAATAACCAGAACCATGAGTGGGACTATGGGTCGTCGTTTCATTCGACAAAACGTAGTTCTCACTCATAGGTCCCATGTACAATATCAAAGTCGGGTCGCAGGTTGGCTAATAATATTAAAATAATAACCTGACCCGGATTTACTTCTTCTTCTCCCCTTCATCTAAGGAAAACTGCCAATTTTTAGAAAAGGAAAGAACAAAAATTACTCCCTCTTTCACTCCCAATTCAACTCAAACTCTCCCATCAATTCAATAAAGTAATTCCTACACAGCACTCCACCCCTCTGAAAAGAAAAAAAACTCAATCACAAAGGGTAAGTCATGCCTCTATCTAGGTTCTTTTTCTTCAATCAAACTGAGGCTAGGGTTCATATTATGCGAAAAAAACTCAAAACTATAGAAGCCTAGATGAATGGGTGATAGATCTGTAGTGTATTCAGAGTCAAATTTAGATGAGGGGGAAGTTTTTGTTGAATAAAAGTTCACAACTGTTTAAAACTTAAGAAGGAGGGAGTTTTTGATTGAACAAATTTTGTTGCTCAGTAATTACGAGTGAATCTACGAACCGTAATTCAGTTCACAGACCATAAATCCACTCGTAAAATACATACCTCTCTTATAAGCTTCTGATGAATGAACCATGACTCGTAAGATGAACCATATTTCCAAACTACGGCCCGTCATATGACTCGTGGTCCCTGGGACTAATTATGCCAAATTGACAACTCACAGGATCAGAACCACGACTCACAGGATGGATCTGTGGTTCTGAACCACGATCCGTCAAGTAGGTCATAGTTTTTAATACTAAAATCTGAATTTATGTTTTGCATTGATAACTGGTACTAACAATTCTACCCCGCAGGTACCATGCCACCAAAGAACAACCCAAAGAAGGTAGCAGCACCAGACTCAGAGGCTACCATTAGAAAAAACTGACAACTTCTAGATGAGTCCTCTGAGTCAGAGGAAAGTGGATCCCAGGAAGTATACACTATAGACTCTGATCTTGATGCAGTACCTCGGACCACTAGACAAAGATCAAAGGTACAGTCACAGACCACCCCTCCTCAGTCTGAAGAGGGAGAGGGTGAGTCTGGTTCATCACCTCAGGCGAGCGGTACTGACAAGTTTGAACCTGGAGAGGATACAGCTTCGGGCAGCAAGAAAGATGCAGGTTTAGGGTCATCCTCAGAGAATGCTAGCCATAGTGCTAGTGAGAGTGCTAGCAAATCTGGCAATGAGGGTCCTGCTGCAATAGTAACTCAACCTGATGAGCCCATCCTTATTTCCCTGACATTCAAATGCAAAACCCCCAGAGTTTAGGATAGAGTGAGATGGGCCATAGAGGGAAGTTCCTGGTTGTTTCACCAAGGGTTGGCACAAAATGATAAAGGGCACCTAAGGCGAAGTATATTTGAAGAAGTTGAGGTGAGATCTGCTGCTTTGAATGATATGGCAGACATTAAAGAGCTGTATGATCACTACAGGTTCCAATTGGTAAGTTGGAAGGGTGGTCCTTACAACCTGGTTCTAGTCCATGAGTTCTATGTTGCATATGCTGCCACCCTGATAAACATGTGCAAAAAAGGGAAAAATCCAAAGATGTAACCAGCATTGGATAGAGTGCAAATACGAGGGATTTAGGTTGACATCTTAGAGTGCACCATCCAGCACTTTATATATGGCCCGAACTATGTGGCACCAGCGGCTCAGATAGACCTGGATGCCTACATAAAGCAGTACAAACGTAAGCAAACACCTCTTGGGTGGCTTGCTTTGGTTATTACTAATGGAAACCCACCATGGCTAACGGCCAAGATCTTGAAAATCACAAAGGCATCATTGAGTATGGCAGGCAAGTTTTGGTGGTCCATGGTACGACACCAGTTAGTACCAACTTCTGCAGATAATACATTGACTCCAGACCAAGCAATTTTGGTTGCAGCCATCATGTCCCGATATGGCATTATTATTTCTCGCATCATCACGGAGGAACTTAAGGAGCGTGCATTATGGGCATCGATATCCCTCTCATTTCCTTGCCTCGTCACTCAGTTATGCCAAGCAGCCGAGGTGCCCAAAATTGTGGGAGTTTATAGGACCTTACAAGCTATAGGCTTTCAGGACATTGCTCTGATTTGGGACACGGCTAACCACGTGGCAAGAGGTAGAGCCTATTCTGCTGCGTTTGGAAGTGCTATTTTTCCCGAGCCAAGTGAAGAGGTGTTGGACGATGCGTTGGTTATGTTTGATGAGACTGCTGCTACTACTTCCACTCCTTCGTCCACTGCACTTGGCCCGTCTACATCAGCTTAGTCTACACCATCCAATGAGTCAGGTCCTTCCGTCCTTTTCACTAGCAAGATTTTTAGCAAGGTAGCTAAAGTGGCATTTCATGCAGATGGGAAGATTAAACGCTTTTCAAATTCAGTGAAACCATTGATCCAAAAAGAGATAGCTAATTTTTTTGCCCCCATTCAGAGTTTGATTGATAGGATAAATGCCCATTTGGATGGGATAGAGATTTGGGTGAATGAGCGACTGCGGAATTTGACTGTTCTGGACCTCACTGCCATATTTACTAAGCTTGCAAAAGCTAGAGCTGACATTGATTCCATCCAAAAGCAACATGTGTTGGTTATCCCACATATTAAGATTTCACCAGTTGGGGCTGCGGAGATGATTCTTTCATTGATTTGCTTGCACATTCCCCTCCTCGTGAACTGACCAGAGCTGCTCGTGATGAGGTTACGGAAGACACTAAGCTTCCTGGAACCGAAAAGAAGGAAAATAGAAAGAGAAGGGATAAGGAGGATTGCCAAGAGGGTGATGAGGCGGCGTTGACACCTGGTTAGTTAGAGAAGAAGTGAAAGAAGAAAGAAGTAGAGGTGCACAAAGAATCCCTAGCCATCCACCAGATTCTTATTGATGCTATTGGTACTGGTGGCTCGGGAAGTGGTGTTGCCAGCACCACAAAGGAAATTTCTTCAGACCCGTTGTGGGAGCTACAGTTGATGAAGCTGCTCAGGCAGTTGTTGATGTTTAGAGGACTGTTGAGGCAGCCTCTGTTAGTGAGAAATACACGGGCACTGATCCAGCAGGCTCGACTACTACATGATGACCACACTTAGGCACCACAGATATGCCTCACCTCCCTCATTTTAGATATTTCTCGTGCATTAGGGATAATGCACCATTTTTTTGATGAGGTGGGGGCAGCTTGGTCACCTGTATGGTTTTTGTAGAGTGTTTTGGTGAAGTCTGAGTAGCCAAAACACTCGCATCATACCGGGATGTTAAATCAGGCGTTTCTTGGGAAGCAACCCAAGAGGGTACCTTTTTGAGGTATTCGAATCCTTAAGGTTTTCTTGTTGTGTTCTTTCTCCGAGGATCTTTATTTCTGTTGAACTAGCATGTTTAGATAGGTTGTGTGCAGTAAAAGAAGAATAGGAGCTTAGCACAGTCTATGGTCTGATTTTGAAATTAATTTTGATCGAAAAATTGAGACCCCTCCAAATTAAATTTAGTGTGACATGGTCACCATTTTGATAGACTAATTGTTATGGATCTGTGCTTGACATTATGATTATCGATGTGATGAATAGCTTAAGCTAGGGCATGAACTTGATAAATTAGCAATTGGTTGTTTGACTCTGTGCCATGTGTGTGTGAGCTGCATTCTTATTGTTCTTACATTGTGTGCCAATCCAGAACTTTCCCAGTTAGTCTTGCCTAGCCTGTAGGATAGTTGGTTAGGAAAGGATCATAGACCATTTTTAAAATAGTCCACTTAGCCTAAATGACCGTCCAAATAAATTGAATATTCTTTGATCCCTGATCTTGAGCCAAAATTGACCCTTTTGTTGTTTAGCCTATGCACTTTCCCTGTTTTTTATGAACCTTCAGTTTGGTCCTGGTCCCTCTTTGGACATCGTGCACCTCAACTCAGGCAAATCGCCTAAGTTGAGGGTGGCTACTGTGGAGGTAAATGAGGAGTATAGGGTATGAAAAGAAAATTTTAATGATAAAAAAGGGAAAAATAATTGGTGTGGCGTATGTGTAAAAAAGAAAAAAAGAAAAAGAAAAGAAGAAAATATGCTGAAAAAAAGAGAGAAAAAAAGTTGAGTCTGAAATAAAAGTCGCACCCGTCGTTTGATGAAAAAGAGATAAATAGGGAGGAAAAAAGGTGGTCTAAAAGTGGAAGAAAAATAACATAGTGTCAAGGAGGGTATAGTCACTATTTTCTAAATATACCACACCCGTTCACGAACCTACGTTACAAGCCAAGTGAAGTCCTATCGTGATCCTAGTCCAACTATTTGAAAACCAAGACATAGAAAATAAGGGCAAGCCTATGGTATTGTGCAGGCATTGCTTGAACTTCGTTGTGAGTGTTCTAGTTCAGCCTCAGATATTAATTGAGTTACTATGTGATTGGGACTTTGTTGTAGTGAGGGCATTAGAGTAACATCGATTGCTGACTATTAGTGTAAGTGCCATCTGTGTATGCTAGGTTGTCTATTGATAGCGTAATGTCATCCACAGATCCTCTTGTGTTGTCTTAATAAATGGTAACTAGTTCACTTGTCTTATACTAAGAAGGAAGGGGGTGTTTGTTTTGAGCTGAACTGTTTGAATCATACGACTGCTGTGGTTTCTAGTTTTCTTTTTCTTAAGTGTCGTATTAGGATAGTCTTCTTTTATCGCCTGAGGACAAGCAACAATTTTAAGTTGAGGGTGTTGATGTGTTGTGGATTTACGTTACTTTCGACGCTTAATACTTAGGATTATTGCATGTGCTTTAGCATTTTATTGGTAGATTTAATGGTTTTTGTTAAGTGTGCAGGAGAACAGGTTCCATAGCCAAAGTACTGAGATTTATACTGAAAAGTGATGGCTACAGGGATTACGGGAGGATTGACGACCCGTGGTTCAGAACCACGGACCCGTGTTATCAGCCGTGGAAAAAGTTCAGCAGGAGTGCAAAATATAGGCAAAAAGCACGAGTCAGTCTATGAGTCGTGGTTCCAAACCATGACCCATCTTGTTACTCATAGAATAGGTGAACCTGCAGACATGCAAATACAAGAGCAGGAAACATGAGTCACTCCACGGACCATAATTCCAGACCACAAACTGTCATGTTGAAATTGTGGTCATTGATCAAAGAGGTGCAATAATAGAGTCTAAAACCACGAGTCATTCGATGAATCGTAGAATGATTTCACGACTCGTGGTTCCTCCTGTGGTTTCTCACAACAGGAGATGATGACTCTGCAAGACCACGGTTGACTTTAGCAAACCACAGACCGTCATCTGAAATGACAAGTCTTCAACTAAGTCGTGATCCCTGCCGACTCCAGTTCTCCTAGTTTGTTTAGGATTTGTGATGTCTATACATATTTTTCCTAGGGTTTCTTTTATGTTTTTATGCTCGATATTTTGTAGGAAACATATTTGTAAATACTTGATATTGATTTGTTCTTGGTTTTGAGAGATTAACACATTCACAGTCTTGATTTTTGATTCTTCTTCAATTATTTAAGTTTTTGGATTTCTTTACTTTTTCTTGTAAGTATATGATCATGAATGCTTCAATAACTTCTGATTGTTTACCTATGAACATGAGTAGCTAAATCCACAATTAGGGTTGTGGGAACCATGACGGATTAACAAAGTAGGCAAAGTACTTAGCAATTCTAGGATGGTGTTTATGCATGTATTGTTCTTCCCTTCGCTTTGATTGCTTTTTAACGGTGGCCAACGTTAGAACTTGCCTTATTCTTACTTGCCTTATTCTTACTTGCCTGACCAAGGAGGTAACAAATGGGAAAAGGGTTGGTTACAATGGAGATTTGAGGCTATCAACCCTTATCTAATAGCTTGAATTTGTCCGGGAATAGCTAATCTAGGGTCAAAGGTAAGGGTTAGTAAAGCATACTGCCGTAGACAAATCAAGTTGCATGGTGAAATTCATCTATCTAGGGTTAAGTGAACCTAACTTACCGATATTGCATACTAAGCACCAGAATAAATTGCTAGTACAACGTCTACAACGTTATGAACTCATGGGGAACACAATCCTAGTCCATCTTCTCTCTGAATCACAACAATATTGATACTTGTTGATTACTTGTTACTTAATAATTTACAAACATTAATTGTTACTTAAAAAACCCCTTTAGGGAAATAATATGGCTAAGAGCGCGAATACACACAAGTGAATAAGATCCTACCATATTCCATGTAGGATCGACCCTAACCTTGGTTAGGTTCTATATTTGAACAACGACCGCTTTATGCTTCTTTTGAAGGTCTAATTTCGGCGAATCACAAATACTCTATGGACAAATTTCATGTGGATGACGTACTGCAAAAAGCAAATCCCATGGTCTCAACTATGGAAACATATGCTGGAAGTAAGGAAATGCAATCGAACAGGCTATATGGTGGGAAATAAGGTGTGGAAATGCCAGCTTCTGGCATGATAATTGGACTAGGTTGGGCTCCCTTTATAGCCTCATACCCTTGGATGCAGTCAATCCTTCAATTGATGAAGTTAGTGTTGGATTGCAAGAGGAATAATGAAATGAAACATTCCTCACAGAAAACCTTCCTCCCTTTCTAGTAAACCATGTGATTAACATTCTACCTAGAGTAGTGTCACAGGAGAGTGACAAACCATGGTGGCTAGTTACTAAAAATGGGAAATTTTCTGTGAAGAGTGTGTGGGAGTTAGTGAGGGCCAAAGAAGAGAAATCTTGGTATTTTACCAAGATGTGGGCAACAGGTGTGCCTTTCAAAATCTCCTTTTGCCTTTTGGAAGAGGGAAATCCATGTGGATGAGATCATATCAACATGTGGGATTACAATTGTATCAAAGTGCAGATGCTACAACACTCCCCAACAGGAGACTGTTGAACATCTGTTCTTGACAGGTGATTTTGTAGCCAAAATTTGGAAGAAATATGCTAGTGCAATTGGCATTCAGGGCCCTTTTATTTAGGTTAAATAGACCATTGTGAAACTATGGAGGAAAAAGACTAGACACAGACTAAAGACTCTGATAAGAGCTGCTCCTGCAGTCATTCTGTGGAAAATTTAGAGATGGAGAAACAATATCACTCATGGAGGGAAAATGTCCATGAACAGAGTTTGCTATGACATAGATCACAACCTACAACTTTTAGCTAAATAGAATTTCCCTTGGATAAAAGACATTCCTCTTTGGTGGCCTCAATTGGTACTGTTCTTCGAGGGACAGACCCCTAATTTCATGTGCACCCCCATTAGTTGGGCACTTCCCCATCTAGGAGTGTTCAAGTGTAATACAGATGGAGCTTCAAAAGGAAATTCTGGCCCCAACTCATGGGAATTCTGTATAAGAAATGAGGAGGGAGATTTGGTTTATGCCAAAGCAAGCACTATGTTTCACAATACTAGCCTAGGAGCTAAAGCTAAAGCTACTGAGAAGGGGCTGGAAGTGTGTATACAGAGACAACTTCTTCCTCTTATTTTAGAAACTGACTCACTGGCTATGAAGAGAATCCTTGAGGAAGAATGGCATCCCTTATGGAGCATTATCACGGAGGTCAAGAGGATTAGAGAATGGATGAAAGGAGGGCACATTCAGATTGAACACACTATGAGAGAAGCCAACCAAGTTGCGGATTGTTTAGCTAACTATGTGTTCTATTTTACAGGAACAATAGAATATCATCACTTTCAAGATCTACCTACTAGAGCAAGGAAACTATTCAACATTGAGAAGCAGCAAATCCCTAGTCTAAGGTTCAAATATTCAAAAGTATAAGCAGCATCAACAACAACAATAAAGAAAGGAAATCACATCTTACACAATAACAAGTCCAGACAGTCCAACATTACTACATACACTGGGGTCTTTCAACAGTGTAAACTGCAAATGCTTAATGAAACATAGTTTTACTCTAAAATATTTCTAATAAAAGTTGTATTAACCTCAGTTGAGGTTCATTCTCTTGGGGAAAATGTTAAGGGGTAAACTAGGGGAAACTTAGCATCATAGATTTGTTCCTTGACCATGTGATTATGAGATCTCAAATACGTTTATCATTTGGGTATTGCGTCTGTTCCCTTGAGAAGAAGTTCTTTGTCTTGGTGTTCGATACCATAGCATCTAGTGAGAGTTTAGGATGACTTGTAATGGAATCGTCCAATATCGAATAAGATCTAGCACAAAAACAATAGAAGGTGTTACAACTCGTTTATTAACATATAAAGGAAATCAGAGCTAGTTTTTTTAGTGCTCAGCTAAGAAAAACATCTTTCTTACCTTGCCATCGCTGAAGATTAACCAGAGAAAGAAAAAGGAAAGCGTCGACTGACTCTTAGCTAAGGCACATAACCAGTTGCGATGTATCTTGCACTCGTCTGTGAAGAGATCTCGAGGAGGAACGATGCAAGCTCAAGGATGAGCTTCCAGCACCTCACCAGAACACTGCCAGAGATGACTTGATCGGAGACTCTTTAGCTCATCTTTCTACTTTGGGAATATGACCAATTGCTCTTGCCTTTTTTGCTTTTCTAGATAGTTCTTTTGTTTGGGTCGAGTCTCTTTTGGACCAGGCCTCTTCTCTTTGCTTTTCCAGGAAATTACATGGGTGGTCCCTCAAAGTGAGTGGTCTTTATTTTTTGTCCCCCATAAGAAAAGTCTTTAAAGATTAACTTTCCTTCCTTTTTATGTATAGAACAAATATATTTTTGCCCCTCTACACCACAATTTTCGATGTTCATTTGCCTCTAAACTTTTTTCTCTCATCATTTTTCCCTTTTTTTATTTTTTGTTTTTTTCTTTTACCTTTTTTTCATTTTTCTCAAACATTATTTTTCTTTTATTTTTTTCTTTTATTTTTTTCTTGTTATTTTTTTCTCAACCTTTATTTTTTTTTTCTTTTTTTTTTTTTTTTTCCATATATTTATTTTTTCCTTTTCTTTTTTTTTCTCTTTTTTCTTTTTTCTTAACATTTATTATTTTTTGCTAATGAATAAAAAGTTGGATAATTCGCAAAGATGATCTTCTTTGACATCGAAGTCAACTTAAGGGCGTGCTTTATTGTTTGAAAGTCCTTTGGACCAAGTCTTGCCTCTAAGGTAAGAGTTATAAAATATCTCATAAATTAAGACACAATGAGATAGTGTCAAGTCTTGCTCGTGAGATATAACTTGTTGTTTGAAAATTCTTGAGCTAAGTCTTGCCTCTAAAGTAAGAGTTACAGAGTATCTCATAGATTAAGACACAATGAAATAGTGATAACTTTTGCCCATGGGGCATAACTTATATTTTTTGGAGGTCCTTGGGCTAAGTCTTGCCTATAAGGAAAACGTTATAGAGAATCTCATAAATCAAGACACAATGTAGTAGTGTCAACGCTTGCCCATGTGGCGTAACTTATTATTTCGAAGTCCTTGGGCTAAGTCTTGTCTCTAAGGCAAGAATTATAGAACATCTCATAAATCAAGACACAATGTGGTAGTGTCAGCTCTTGCCCATGGGGCGTAACTTATTGTTTGGAAGTTCTTGGGCTAAGTCTTGCCTCTAAGGCAAACGTTATAGAACATCTCATAACACTACTAGAAAAACAGGGAAAACCGACCTCAAAAAACCGACATCAAGAGGTCGGTTTTCCCTGAAAAACCGACTCAAAACCGACTCAAAAGCCCTAGTCGGAAAAAGCTTGGTTGGTTTTCTATACCGACATCGTGAGGTCCGTAAACACCGACCTCCGGATGTCGATTTTAATTTTAAATCCAAAAATTAAGAATTTAATATATATTTTATTTTGTTTTATTTCTGACTTCCTGAAGTCAGTTTTATTTAATTATATTTTTATTTATTATTATTTTTCCGACATCTAGAGGTCGATTTCTTTTTAAAAAAATATTATTAAATATATAATATACCGACCTCCGGTGGTCGGTATTGTTTAATTTTTAATTTATTATTTTTTTGGTTTTCCGACCTCCGAAAGTCGGTATTACTGAAATTTCAATTTATTATTTTTCTGATATTCCGACCACCTGAGGTCGGTATTATTTAAATTTTATTTTCTTATTTCACGCGATTCCGACTTACTGAGTTCGGTTTTTTGGAAAATTTTATTCAAAAAACCGACTACTTGATGTCGGTTTTTTGGAAAATTTACCGACTACTTGATGTCGGTTTTCTGGAAAATTTACCCAAAATACCGACCTCAGGAGGTCGGTTTGTTGTCGATATTTTACCATTAAATTGGCAGTAAATTGCTGCAATTTGAATTGCCCACCTGCATATTTGATAAGCATATTCAACCAAAACCAGCTCAAATAGCTGTCAACACGATATTTTTCTATATTTACGTTTCACTACTTCAAATTAAACTTAAAATACGATCAAATGTACAAACTATATATACTAAGTCCAAAATGTCTAGTAGTTAGGTACAACTACTCATCATTAGCATCCTCATCCTCATCCTCATCCTCTTCACCCTCCTCACCCTCGATATCAGACTCATCCACTAGGCATCGATGTTTATCACTAGCACACTGAGGAATAATCTTTCCCGACTCAAAAAGAGATTTTAACTTGGACTGAAGCTCCGTATACCTCTTGTTCTCTATCTCCTTTGCTGCTGCAATCTGTGCAATCTGCTCGTCTCTTTTCTTCTCCCTTTCGGTTGATGCAGCAAGCTCGGCAGTGAGCATAGATATCTCCTCCTTCATTACAGACATGGTCGCTTTATCCACATTATCGAAGCCTGAAGATGATAGACAATAAAACCAGGGTTTCTTCTTCGCATAAGCCTTTTGTGTGTAACCATAGACTGAACCTCTTACTGGTTCACCCGCACTCTCTCGCCAAAATTGTTCTACTTGTTCATCTGTAAGCGGTGTGTCCTGACTTTCAGGAGGTTGAGTACTATGGTACTCCTGAATTCTTTGCACAAACTACTCCTATATTTAAATGAATAACTCTTAGCATAAGAATATAATAGATAAAAGAAAAAAAAGAATAAAAAAAATAGTTTGAATGCAGTTCTTACATGTGTCTGTTGAGCACGTGTCTCACACCAACTTTCATCTGTGGAATTTTTTGGCGTCTTTGTGTGACAAACTTTGAATAACTCTTCCTGTGTTACAGGCCTACCCAAGTCTTTTTCCTGCAAACAACATGCATATAATGTGATTATTAATCTCCAAAAGCTACTTATCAAAAGGGATAATTTTATGTAACTGAATTAAGAAAATATACCATTCTTTCTTTCTAGTAAGCTGGCTAATGGCCCCACCAGTGTGCAAGGAGCCGCCCTTATCCGATGCTCGAGCCTTCTTTCCGATCTCCCTTCTCTTAAGAAATTTTTCATCAGTTTTCCAGAAATTCAATAACTTGGCCCACATATCTGGCACCACAAAAGATGGAACTCTATTTTCTTCCCGACAATCAGAAAATAGGCCACTAAGCGCCTTCCCAGCTCTATATTTGAAGTTACTTTGAACTTTATTCTCATGCTCGGGAGCCCATACGTAATATTTCTGCAATAAAAAATAGTTAAATATTTATTCTAGAAATGTATAGCGAATTTAAATGTATATAATGTGAATTTAATTGAAAAATATTTTTACCCTAAATTCTATGAAGATCTGTCCTTGGATATTAAGTGGTATCGAACCCCAAGTCGGGTACATATCATTATAAAATGATCCAATGCAATTAAGGATTATTTTTGTCATTCCTTCATCCGGAAATAACCTGCAATACAAGATTAAACACTTGGAATATAAATTTGTAAATTAAAAAAATAAAAAATAAACATATAAAAAAAAAGATGTAATATAGTTGAATAATACCTATATCCTATAGGCTCGATGATGAGTCTCTGGGTATGGTCTCTATCGCCTGACTGTAAACCACCTAGCCGTGGACCAGGTGCATCTGAGTGCTGGGTCGTGGGAGTATTAGAACTCGAGCCACCGGAACCAAGACGAAGACCTGAAAGTCCAATTGATCCACTAGCAGCACTGGACTGACTAGTGCTGGCTGATGGCAAGGTAGACTGATGACCAAGATGGGAATAACCCTGTAGTGTTTGGTAACCCGAAGTGGGTACCATGACGGGCAAAGATATAGAATGACAGGTTTCTTTTGGTTAGCCTTGTTCTTATCTACCATCTATTAAAATGAAGGTGAAGTTAAAAGAAAAAACATAGAACTGTAAAGGAAAACCTCTTAAAATGAAGGTCCAGTTAAAAACAACAACTTAGAAATGCTCAGGTTACTAATATTTTGAACAATAAACTTAAGCACAAACACAATGACCAAAATTGAACTTCAGACATGACTCTTGATTAAAGAACTATAATTGAAGATTACATTTTACAAATCTAAGAAGGCTGTAAATATTAAAAGAAATATCCTCTTCGGATTCAATAATTAAAAATAATGAATACAACATGCTAATTGCTATTCATCCTCTTCGGAAGTTTCGTCCCCATCTATCCATTCATTCTCTTCGGAAGTCTCCTCCTCAGTTGCCCATTCAACTTCTTCATATGTATACTATACTTATTTTAAGTCACTAGTTCAAAATTTTAACTTAATACACTTCACTATTTTAAGTCACTAGTTCAAAATTTTAACTAACAACTAACTACACTATACTTATTTTAAAGTCACTAGTTCAAAATTTTAACTTAATACACTTCACTATTTTAAGTCACTAGTTCAAAATTTTAACTTAATACAAACTACATTTTACTTATTTCAAGTCACTAGTTCAAAATTTCAACTTACTACACTTCACAATCTTAAGTCATTAGTTCAAAATTTCAACTAACAACTAACTACACTTTACTTGTTTTAAGTCACTAGTTCAAAATTTTAACTTACTACACTTCACTATTTTAAGTCACTAGCACTAGTTCACAATTTCAACTTAATGCAAACTATCATTTACTTATTTTAAGTCACTAGTTCAAAATTTTAACTTAATACAAACTACACGTTACTTATTTTAAGTCACTAGTTCAAAATTTTAACTTACTACACTTCACTATTTTAAGTCACTAGTTCAAATTTTAACTTAATAAACTTTATTATTTTAAGTCACTAGTTCAAAATTTCAACTAACAACTAACTACACTTTACTTATTTTAAGTCACTAGTTCACAATTTCAACTTAATGCAAACTATCATTTACTTATTTTAAGTCACTATTTCAAAATTTTAACTTAATACAAACTACACGTTACTTATTTTAAGTCACTAGTTCAAAATTTTAACTTAATACAAACTACATTTTACTTATCTTAAGTCACTAGTTCAAAATTTTAACTTACTACACTTCACAATCTTAAGTCATTAGTTCAAAATTTCAATTAACAACTAACTACACTTTACTTATTTTAAGTCACTAGTTCAAAATTTTAACTTACTACACTTCACTATTTTAAGTCACTAGTTCAAATTTTAACTTAATAAACTTCATTATTTTAAGTCACTAGTTCAAAATTTCAACTAACAACTAACTACACTTTAATTATTTTAAGTCACTAGTTCACAGTTTCAACTTAATGCAAACTATCATTTACTTATTTTAAGTCACTAGTTCAAAATTTTAACTTAATACACTTCACTATTTTAAGTCACTAGTTCAAAATTTTAACTTAATACAAACTACATTTTACTTATTTCAAGTCATAGTTCAAAATTTCAACTTACTACACTTCACAATCTTAAGTCATTAGTTCAAAATTTCAACTAACAACTAACTACACTTTACTTATTTTAAGTCACTAGTTCAAAATTTTAACTTAATACACTTTATTATTTTAAATCACTAGTTCAAAATTTCAATTAACAACTAACTACACTTTACTTATTTTAAGTCACTACTGCACCATTTCAACTTACTAAATTTCACAATTTATGTCACTAGTTCATATTTTCAGTTTATATGCATGATAATGATGTGCCAAACACAATCAGTAGCCCAATGGCTCACAAATAAACCTATCGGCCCTGCACAGGCTCCAATCGCTCTACAGCATACATAACCAGCTCTATAATCGAGATATCGATGTTCGAGACTCACGGACATTCCCAAATAACCCACCATCTATGGTCCAGAGGCATAATCAAGGCCACACAGGGCCACAAGGGTAATACTACCAACTAAAACGAATACTACAACCATAAAGCGGACAAGGTCTGGGATGCAAAGCTAATAAAATCCAACCCAAGGATGCTAATTAGTATTAAGTGTCAACACTAGATGGACACAAATTGATCTTGAAAGAAAATCAATTTTGTCATCAATAGGATCAACTAGTCTTGACACTTACTAATCAACCACATTATAATCAAATTAAAGACTAAGTGTCAACACTAGATGAACACAAATTGATCTTGCAAGAAAATCAATTTTGTCATCAATAGGATCAACTAGTGTTGACACTTATGTTAATCAACAAAATTATAACTAAATTAAAGACTAAGTGTCAACACTAGGTGGACATAAATTGATCTTGCAAGAAAATCAATTTTGTCATCAATAGGATCAACTAGTGTTGACACTTATGCTAAACAAATACATTATCACGCTAATAATTAAATAAACTAAATTAAAGACTAAGTTTTCTATTCCAATTCATTACAAGTCACTATCTCACAATTTGAACTCACTATACTTCACTATTTTAAGTAACTTGTTCATAATTTCAAGTCATTATACTTCACTATTCTAAGTCACTAGTTCACATTTTCAATTCACTACTTCACTATTCAAATTCACTAGTTCACATCCACCATATAAGACACACTAATTAATAATAATAAACCCTAATTAAATGATAAATCCTAATTTAGTAACTAAAATTAACAATGACATGTCCTAGTTAAATGATAAATCCTAATTTAGTAACTAAAATTAACAATGATAAACCCTAATTTAATAACTATAATTAATTAACAAGAAAATTAAAATTACTTACCTTGATGGACCCCCACCGGAGCAGCAACAACGACGGCGACAGGCGGCAGCGGCAGGCGACAACAATCTTCAGCAGCAGCAGCGGCAGCAACCTTCAGCAGCAGCAGCGGCAACAACCTTCAGCAGCAGCAGCGGCAGCGGCTGAAGGTGGAGGAGATGGGATGCCGGAGGGAAGGTTTTCGGAGGGAGGAGGCGCCGGAGGGAAGGGGCGCCGGAGGAAGGAGTCGCCGGAGGGTGTGTGAGGGTGGTGGCCGATCGGGGAGAGAGAGAGAGAGTGTGTGAGTGTGAGTGTTAGGGTGTTAGGTTTTTTAGGTAATAAAATAAAATTAAAAAAAAAACCGACTAATTGAGGTCGGTTTTACTAAAAAATAAATTTTTAACAAAGTATTTTTTGATAAAACCGATCATTTGAGGTCGGTATTTTAAATTTTTTTTAAAAGTAATCAATAAAAATTATTTAATCATCAACATATTTCATAAACTCGGATACATTATTGATTCGTTACATTACTCAATGATTATACTACTATACAATGTATTTCATACTACTTGAATGGATTATCAATCGATTAATTAATTAGCTTTTGAATACGTACTATATATGTACATCATGACTAGATGAGACATATATTTAAGACGACGGACCAGTAATATATAGGACTTGGTTAATTATATTACTCAACGATCGTCATCGTATAGTATCTCATATGTACGTAATACAACGTATTCCACTAGCTACTTGGATGAATTGTCGATTAGTTAATTAGCTTTTGAATATGTACTATATATATAAACATACATCACTAAAGACGAGACATATATATTCAAGATGATGGAAATTCTTGTGTAGTGGTTGCTCCTAGATCGCGCATGCTTCATGGGAGTGAAGGATTGTCCGTCTTGGCTTAAATTCCATATTTGTGGTAAGTAATTCTTGCCCAATTTCCGATTTTATTCTTGAAATCCTAATCTTTAAACCCCAACTTGAGCGGGCTGTTTTGGCGCCTTTCTCTTGGCCAATTGTTCTCAAATTTGGAGCATGCCTTCTTGGCATCTTTGGAGTCGTCATGGTTCTTTTAATTTTTGGTTTCGGGTGTGCGTCTGACAGACCCATTTTTGACCCGGATATCAACCCGGCTACAATTGTGGCATTATAGGTATCATTAGATTCATTTAACATTTTGTTCATGAATTTGATAGTTTGATTCTCATTCGGAGCTTCTCGCAGAAGCTCGGCCCCGGATATCGTCGTTCTCGTAGCTTGTCATTGGACGACAGGTAGGTTATGATCTAAACTCCTAGACTTAGCATATATTGGGTAAAATTGTAATGGTTGGCATCCTTTGGTTGGGTTATTAGGTTGGTACCACGGACCTTGATCGCTTTTTCATGATCCACCCCATTTCTTTCCTCCATTATGTGTAGTACTCTTATTACTTGATATTATTACCCTTGTGGTCCTGTGAGACCTTGTTGACTCTGGAACATAGACGGTGGGATCATTGGGAGTATTTGCGAGTCCCGGACATAGAATTATCCTTCTAGGCTGGTTCTGCTTGCTGAGTAGCTTTGGGAGCCTATGCAGGGCCGATAGGTTGTTGTGAGCTGCTGGGCGGTTGTTGTGTGTTGATCATATCATTTCCATGCATATAAAGAGATTTTCTCACATTTTACTATGGTTTTGGCTTCGGGCCTACTAGGATTGATTTCTTAAACTTGCATGGCCCCGGGGGCCTATTTTAGATAAAATTGGATTTGGTAATGATATGACTTGATACGTGGATCTTCTTGGGTTAAAAGAAGGTTAAAATATGGTTTTTATCATGATCTTACTACTATTTCTAGACTCGACCGGGTAAGAGTGCTAGCGAGTTTTCTTACCAATTTGAAATGACTTTAGGCTCGGCTAGGTCGAGCATCTGAGATATTTTACTACTGTTTTAGACCTGGTTATGCCGGGCGCCCTTGGAGGGGTTTTGAGACATATTTTCACTTCTTTAGTCCTAGACAGGGTCTAGGCATGCATATTTGAGACTTAGCCATTGGCTTGAACCAGGACACAATTCAGGAGGACACGTTTTGATTCTGAGTTTTAGTATGGGGTTCGGGACCTCCATGGACCTTGCCGCTCTAGGCTTGATGCTTTGGGCTACGTGTGTTGGGGGGAGGGTAGATGGTGGAGTAGAGGTATACGGGTTGTGTCCTTTCGTGGAACCTACCTGCTGGGCCCGATCGGCACCGGAGGAGGTACATATAGAGTTCTATTTCACCCTGAGGTTATCATGCATCATATCATTCATTGTTTGAGATTTCACCCTTGTTTGCTGTATGTTGATTGTACGCTCCAGTAGTATGGGATGCCAGAGGGTTTATTTTCACTTGATTGCGTTCTTCAGTTGTATGGGCGGCCGGAGGACTGTAGGTAGACTCTCGTTATTTTATCTTTGGAATTGTTCTCTATTACGGTTATAATTGTGGGGTTGGACTCCACTAGGCTGTTACTTCTGGATTTGAGATTGGTATGTTTTGGCTAGTTACTAATTCCTGTTTCCCGAGCATGTCTACCTTTATTCTCCTCTCCCATACTTTATACTTGAGGTTACCGGTATACCGTCCATTTTTAGCACTGATGCATATATACTATTTTTGCCAGGATCCCAGGTGCCTCGTTCTCACTTTCACCCGTGGCCGTTGTGTATATGTTCTACTTGCTAGCCTTGTATGTTTCTTTCTGTTGTCTTCCCTCTGGCTAGTTCCTGTGTACTTTTTCCTTGATTTCTGTGACTGTTTACTTCTATTTTGTCTGCTATTGCTCTTTTACTTTATATGTGCCCAGTTGGCTTATGATACCTACTGGGTACCTTATACTTCGCATTTGGTGCTCACCCTACACACTGCATCTTCTAGTGCAGATCCTAGTGTGAGCCGTCGCCGCTAGCTCATAGGAGACTCGTGCTTGGAGTTTTGTGACATCCAAACTGAGGGTGAGCTCTTGGCAACCGGAGCTTGACTCTAGTTTATCTTTTTATATATTTGGTACTCTTATAGCTTCGGAGACATGATGTATGTATATTACTTTTGGATCCTTTCTACTCCTTATATAGATCGGGCTCTTATATGCTATGATACCAGGTTTTGGGTTTATTTTAGTTTCCGCATTTCATATGTATTACTCTTGTTATCCCTTTTCTTTATCTTGTGCCCTTACTTCTGCTTATTTATCGAATCTTCCACTTAAACTATTAGAAGCTAGCCCATTACTAACCGTTCTGGGCTACGGGGATCGGTTCGCCTACTGGGGGGTTGTAGGTGCCATCATGATCGAGAAATCAGATCGTGACAGTTTTCCATTTTTAAAAAGATGTTGTAATAGATATTTAGAATTTTCAAATTATATGGTTTGTTGTTATCCATTTTTAAAAAGATTTTGTAACAGACATTTAGTATTTTCAGTTAAATTTGTATTTTGATGTTAATGCCGTATATGTATATTTGCTAACTAGGATACTTAAAAGTATCTATGAATTATAATTAGCAAACTTTAGCTATAAATCCCCCAATTAAGACTAAACTTTGGCTATTTATGAAATTTTGCCTTTAAAAAACTCATAAGACAAGTCACGAGGTCCATAGAATAGTATAAAGTATGAACCATGGAAATTCAATGAACAAGAGAACACAATAACATAGTATTCAATGCTTTTTGTAATTAGATTTCAACAATAATCAACTAAGAAGTAAGAAATTCAAATGAGGAACTCAGGGTAAAAACCCTAACTTTAATCTTTCTAGAAACTGAGGCTTTATATAATTGAGCATGGGAAAGAACAGAGTTCCCACACTATGTTAGCCTTACATGCCTAAGACAGAGAGAATTCTCGAAGAAACCTTGCTTGGAGAGCCCTAGACCTTTCTTGAAGAGACTTCTGACTTTGGAGATTTGGGAGAGGAGTTGAGAGAATTTGATCCATGAAAATAGTAAGTATGGACGCTTTTGCAGGATTAGTAGTCATGCTAGGGGGTTTAGTGAGAGGAAAAGGACTAAACTTCCCTTAATTAGATGAAGTTTAAATGAACATTTTTCCTGGAAAACCCATAGGCATGTTGCACACCCCATAGCGCTGACCCAGAGGCATGCCACGCTGGCTATAACGCCAATTCTCTAGTGCAGTGTGCCTCCTATAGTGGTTGGGGATATTTTTGCAAGCGTACAAAAGTTTTATGACATGTGAGACATGGATCCCATCTCACGACCCAATTTCTCGGTCACCTACAACTTCTCAGTAGGCAAACCAATCCCTATAGCCCATAATGGTTAGTAATGAGCTACCATCTAACAAGCAAGCGAAAGAAGCATAATATAAGCGGAAGCAAGGGAACAAGATAAAGAAATAGGCAACAAGAATGCATAAGCGGAAGCTAAACCAAACCCTAAATCTTGTATCATAGTATAGGAGCCGATACAATATAACGGAGTACAAAGGATCCAAAACAATATATACATATGTGTCAAAACAGTAAAAGATTACATGATACAAAAGATGAACTGAAATCTAAGCTCCAGCCGTCAGGAGCTCACCCTTTGTCTCGGATAGCCCAAAAGTCTACCCATACGAGTCCACAAATCATGGCAATAGCCCACACTAGGATCTGCACCAGAAGATGCAGAGTGTAGTATGAGCACCAATTGCTAAGCAACGGGTACCCAGAAGGCATCATAGGCCTACTAAGCACATATAAGATATAAAGGCAATAATATAGCAGATATGAAACAAGTAGTGACAGAAGCAACGAATAGATGCACGGAAGCTAGCACAGAAGGATACAAGAAGAAAATAATATACTAGGCTAGCTAATAGAAATATACATCACAGAACATAGGTGAAGGGAGAAAGAACGCACCTAGGGTCCTTGCAATAACAATATAGAAGGAGAGTTTAAGAATAAGGTGGTATACCGGTAACCTCAAGTGAAAGAAGGGAAGAAGAGAAGCAAATAATTTAATCATGCTTGAAACCCAATTCTACTACTAAAACATGCCAATAATACACCTTTAAGGTAGGAACAACTAGCCAATAATCCAAGTATAATCATGAAGTGAACCAAGAGCAAACACTATATAACTCCCATATGTTAAACCTCGAATAACACACCAAATATAACCATAATCAGTACCAGAGATGCGATAGGATAATAGTAAGTCTACCTACAGTACCAACGATGACCATATACCCAAGGAACACATACAAGTAAAGACAAACCTTCGGGCATCCCATACTACTGGAGAGTACACTCAGCAAACAACAAATAAGGGTGGAGTCTCACACAAATGAATGATATGATGCACTTAGTGAAAATCAGGTGGAACAGTAACTCCATATGTACCTCCTCAAACCGCCTATGGGCCCAGCAAGTAGGATCCTTGGAAGGACACGGCCTGTATACCTCAACTACATCGTATACCCCTCATCTGGCATACTCAGCATGTAGCCCCTGGTCCAAATCGGAAAGGTCCATGGAGGTCCTCGACCACATACTAAATCTCAAGTCTCAATAATAGTCCGGAGTGTGCTCAGATCCAAATACTGAGTTGGAGTCTCTAAAATGCATACCCAGAGCCTATCCGGGTCTAAAACAAGGAATCAAGTTTTAAAAATCTCACCAAGGGTGCCCGAGTGTAGCCGGGTCTAAAATCATAGTAAAATAAATCTGATGCTCAGCCCATCCGAGTCTAGTACCATCTCAAATTAATAGGAAATCAAATCTAGCACTACGGCCTAACCGAATCTAGTATAGTATGAAAACAGTGATAAAATCATCCTTTTAACTTTCTTACCTCAAGAAGATCCATGAAAACAATTCCAAACCTTTTACAGCCATTTTACTGAAGATGGGCCCTCGAGGCCATGAAAGGTTTAGAAAACCATCAATCGTAGGCCCGAAGCCAAAATTGTAGTAAAACATGTGAAAAACCTCGTTATATGTATGAAAATGGCATGCTCAATCACAAACAGTAGCCCAACGGCTCACAATCAACCTATCGACCTTGCACAGGCTCCAATTGCTCTACAACACATATAGCCAGCTCTACAAATGAATATCGATGTCTGGGACGCACGGGCATTCCCGAATAACCCACTATCTATGGTCCAGAGTCAAAGACAAGGCCACACAAGACCACAAGGGTGATACTATCAACTATAACAAATACTACAATCATCGGAGCGAAATAAATCAGACATGAAGAAGCAGACAAGGTTTGGGCTACCAAGCTAATAAACCCAACGCAAGGATGCTAATTAGTAAAATTATATCATATATATTCAAAGTCTAAAATAGTTAAACCGTAACCTACTTGTCGTCCGACGACAAGCTGCTAAAATAATGATATCTAAGTTCGAATTGCTCCGAGAATCCCCGAATCACGAACAAACTATCAACAACATAATCGATGTGTCAATATGAAGCTAATAAAACCCATATTGCTAAAAGTTTAGCCAGATTAAAATCTGGGTCAAAAGCAAGCCCGTAGGTGATAACGCTCAAAGTACCACTCCAATTAAGAAGCGTAAGCGATCGTTGTCAAATATAGAACCCAACAAAGGTTGGGGTCGATCCCACAGAGAATATGGTGAAAATTAAGTCGTTAGTGAATTAGTTGACTAATGGTCAATAGTTTTCGGTAAATAAAAGGGGGGGTTTTGTGTGAACAGTGAGTAAACAAAACGAACAATAATGTATGAGTGAAAATCAAGATGAGAGAGACCTAGGGAAGTGTTCACCATGGCGTTGTAACAATGTCGATTCTAAGCTTAACCGGGTTCTTTCTTTATGCATGTCACGATGTGATTGAATTAATGGTATCATCTAAACGTTTCTCAACCAAATAGACGAATTTACTTTTCAATTCTCTCGAACTTGAAAAGGTGTGCTTTTAGATTTCAATCCTAAACATCAAGTAGATTAATCTAGTTACAGCATTAATCATTAGACGAGAGTTAGTAGTCTCGAATCCTTGTTGTTAATCCAGGTTTTAATCTCTTTACTCAAGCAAACTTAAACCTAGGCATGTTCTAATGTTTGCAACCACTAGAAAACGTTAAATAATGAATGATTAACAACGTGACAACATATATATTGAACCCGTCGCTACCCGGAATCTATCTTGCTACGTTTGCCATGGCTCCCACAACCCTAGTTGTGGGAGGTTTAGTTCCTCATGCTATTAAGAAAAGAGAAGAGAATAGTATTCATAATAAGGAGAAGAGATTCTTACAATATAATGAAAACAAATCTTCAATGATCCAAGAACAAGAAAACCAAGATCCCAAGAACGATTCAAGAACACGTTTTCAAGACAAGGAAAACGTGTTTCTTGCTCTCAAATTCTCTCCTAAAACTATTGGGAGAACTATTGTAAAAAGCTTGATAAATAAAATAAATCTAACATAGGATATTTATAGGAGTCTAGGAAACAAATTCCAAAAACGCTCGGATTCCGCATCGCGGACTGCCTCAGGTGACGGTTTGGGTGACGGACCGTCACTGGCTTGACGGACCATCGCCGGAACCGTCACCACTAAGCAGTGGACTGCCTCAACTTGACGGTTGGGGTTGACAGACCGTCATCCACTTGACGGACCGTCGCCTGAACCGTCACTCTTATCCAGAATGTCTTTTTGCTCATTTTTCCTTCCGTTTCCATGTTTGTCTCCATTTCCTGAAAATCCAACATAAACACATCAAAAACGATGACGGTTGCTTGAAAACGTTCGATTGTTCTTAGTTAAAAGGAGTCGAAAGTGCCGTAAAATGATGGCACATCAACACCCTCAACTTAGACGTTCGCTTGTCCTCAAGCAACATAACATAGAAGAAAAACAACACGACGACTCAACTAAGAAAACAAACTCGTGTCTCTAGCAACTCATGGTCATTCAACATCTTATTCAATTTTAATTCAAGCTCCCTTGTAGCACACAAATGTATGAAACACTAACTTGCATGGATCCAAACATGTCATTCCGATATGATAGAACATTCTACATACACACGCGCAACTATCCTAACAATCAATAGACAATACAGAAATTTTGGTGCCCTCACCACAAAGAAATCCCACACACAAGATTTGGGCCTAGGTAAGCGCTCACACTCACAAACGATTTCGAACAATGCACATGCGATACCATAGGCTTGCCCTTACTATTCTATTTCAGTTCTTCAGAAAGCCGTTCAGGATCACTACAGGACTTGTTTTGGCTTGTTATGAGGCTTCAGGTGCAGGTAGGATACATTTAGGGGTTAGTGACTAAGCCCTCCTTGGAACCACCGACGTCTTATTACCACATACTTTACTTTGTCCATCCTTATTCATCTTTTTATCTCCTTCTCTCTAGCTACAGGTGCGGCCTCTTTATTTTGACAATTCTTTTTATTACTTTTTCGATTTTTTTCATCTCTTTTTTTTTTCTTTCTTTTCTTAGCCACACACCCGAAGTTTCATTCTATTCTCAACCAATCTTATCCCTCCTATTGTTCTTATCATTTACCTCTATAGTAGCCACCCTCAACTTAGGCTGATTGCCTGCGTTTGAGGTGCACGATGTCCAAGGGAGGACCAGGGCCAAAACAGGGTGTACCTCTATAGTAGCCACCCTCAACTTAGGCTGATTGCCTGAATTGAGGTGCACGATGTCCAAGGAAGGACCAGGGCCAAAATAGGGATTCACGTTAAACAGGAACGGTGACAGGTTATTGAAAGAATAAGATCAATTATGGCTCAAACAGGGATCAAAGGGATTATTTATATTTGGACGGTCTTTTAGGTTAAGTGGACTGCATACAAAAAGGGCCTGTGATCCTTTCCTAAGCAACCAAACTTCGAACTTAACAAAATAGACCGGGCAAGTTCTAGATGCATGCACAGAGTAAGAATTTATAACAATAATCTCACACACTCTTGGCACTAAGAAACTATATCGCTACCAACTATCAAACAACCGCTCGGCTTAAGCATACTCATTCTAATCATAATCACACAATGACATTCAAGGATCCAGACAGTCAATCGTTTCAACATAAGTACAAAACCAGAAAATTTTTAAAGGGGCCTCCTTTTAGTAACAAAAAACGCCATGCTCATCACTATAGACACTAAAAAAATAAAAATTTAAAAATAACAACCTAAACATGTCGGTTCTACTAGATAGCACACCGGAGGGAAAAGAAACATGGCAACAAAAACCCTCGGTGGTGACTCACAGGTTTCCCCACACCCTCAACTTAGACTCATGCATTGTCCCCAATGCATCCATATGAAAGCTAAAAACTGTGAGAGAAAGGAATACCTGTGAAGTCGATAGGACTCAGATTCTGGAATGATGTTGGAGACCGCCAGGGTCTCCAAAATAGGAGAACTCGATGGGGTGTGTGCACGCGACAACCTCATGTTGCGTTCCAGCTTCTTCTTTCATTGGCTCTGCAGCTAGTCGCGACAACTTCTTCGCTCTTTCTTTGCAGATTCTCTTGCGGTGTTTTCGTTTCTTTGATCTATTTTCACCGCCTTCCTCTACATGTTTCCCTTCTCGCACCATCCTTCTCACAACAGCTAGAGTCTCGACCAAACCCTTCTCCTCAAGATGCACATCCGCAGGAGCTTCCTCAATAACATTGACGACCGCGACCACCCTCATGTCACTTGGCTGCTTCATCAATTTGGACACATCGAACTTGACAACTTCATTGTTTAGCCTGAAGGTCAGTTCATTTCTTTCCATGTCAACCAATACTCTTGCCGTGGCTAGTAATGGTCGTCCCAAGATTATGGGAACTTCAAAATCCACTTCGCAATCCAAGATCACAAAGTCAGCGGGGAAGATAAGCTTACTGATCTTTACTAGCACATCAGACAATATTCCCACGGGTCGCTTTACCGAACGGTTAGCCATCAACACTCTCATGGACGTTGGTTTAGGAGCTCCCAAACCCAATTGTTTATAGACTGCTAGCGGCATCAAGTTGATGCTAGCACCAAGATCACACAAGGCTCTTCTGAAGCCGAGTTTCCTAATAGTGCAGGGAACAGTAAACGCACCTGGATCTTCCTTTTTGTCTACTAACGACCTTGAGGAAATAGCACTGCAGTGGTGGAGGTTGTCTTCCGGTTCAAAACTTACCGACCTCTTCTTTGTAATCAAGTCCTTCATGAACTTGGCATAACCGGGCATTTGTTCAAGCGCTTCCACCAATGGGATGTTTATTGATATTTGCTTGAGCATGGTCAGGAAATTCAGGAACTTACCATCTTCCTCTTTCTTCTTCAGGCGTTGTGGGAAAGGAGGTGGTGGTCGAGGCATCATAGTTGGAAGCTTTTTAGCTTCTTTGCTTTTCTCCACGGGCTCTAGAGTAGCCTCCTCGACTTCCTTGTCGTCCACAATCTTACCCTCTTGAGTCTGAATTACCGGATGTGATTCCGGTAATATTTTTCCGCTTCTTGTGGTGATCGCCATACAACTCGCGTCATTCCTCGGATGAGTAGTGTCGCTCGGCAAGGTACCTGTCTTCCTTTGGTTCAGAGATGCCAAGATTTGCCCCACTTGCTGCTCTAATTGCTTGATCGAAGTGGAATGCGCCTTCACTATTTTACTCATGGCCGATAACTCAGTCTTTATCTCCTTTACCCCAGAGTCAGTCGATTCTACCTTCAGCAGCATCTTCGCCATCATGTTTTCTAGCTTGGAAGTCCCTGCCTCGTTGCTAGCTTTGTCCCGATTACCAGGTGGTACATACAAGCCACCTCTATCGGTGTTATTCCTCCAGTTTCCTTTATCGCAATTGTAGCCAGCTTTCTCATAGTAGTTGTCCTTCTGATAGGTCCGACCTTGGTTTCCTTGGCCATTGGCCTGGAAACCCCCAAGTAATTCGCCTCCTCAGTTTCCAACTCTGCTGCTCTACCTTGAGAACCCACGGCTTTTACCTTCTCTATACCTCCTGAGAACAAGTGCTTGGTCAGTAGGTCCAATTGCGTTTTCAGATGCGCCATGTCTTGGTCGCGCTCCTCATCTTTTCTGCGCTGCTCAGCTGACATACCAACTGCATAAGTGCTAGCTGCTACCTCTGAATCCCGTGTATGCCAGGCCATGTTGGTTTTGGTGAGCCTATCCAAAGTAGTTATGGCCTCAACAAAAGTGAGACCCATGAATGCACCACCTGCTGCGTTGTCTAACGTCGGCTTGGTAGCCGAATTAAGTGCCCGGTAGAACGTCTGCATCAAAAAGTTATCGGTCAACTGATGGTTCAGGAATTGTGTTATCTTCTTTTTGAATCGCAACCAGGTCTCGTGCAATGCTTCGTGAGGTTGCTGTCTGAAATTGCTAATCTCATCCCTCAACTGTATCATCCTAGAGGGAGGAAAGAACCTTTCTTGGAAAGCTCCTTTCAACTCTCCCCAAGTTGTGATAGAGTCGGGGGTCAGCTCTGTCAACCACAATGCTGCCTCATCAGACAGAGACAACGGAAACAACCTGAGCCTGATTGCAGTCTGACTTACTCCAGGCAACTCAAACGACTTGCAGATGCCCACGAAATTCATCAGGTGCTGGTTTGGATCATCCCCAACGGCACCACGGAACACTCCTCTCAAGTTCAACAGCTGGATCATCGTGCTAGTGATGTTGAACTTGGCTCCGGGCGCTAGCGGTGGAAGAGCAATGGCGCCCGTAGCGCCAACTCCATCCAAGTCGATATCCTCATCATTCAACATAACATCGTCCTGCAGACCACCAGCATTCAGATTGTGTTGGGCCTGCAGTTCTGCAGCGAGCCTTGCTGCCTCTTGTTGTGCGGCCATATTCCGCCTTAATGTTCTAGCAAGCTCGGGGTCGTAAGGTAATGTTGATTCACCCGAGCGCCGGGTACTTGGCATGCACAACTCTGTACCCTATCGAAAACAAAAACAACAAATAAACGTAAAAGCAGGAAAGTATGACTAAGAGTCAAATAAATACACCGGACTTAATAATCAACCGTATTCCCCGGCAACGGCGCCAAAATTTGATAACGCTCAAAGTACCACTCCAATTAAGAAGCGTAAGCGATCGTTGTCAAATATAGAACCCAACAAAGGTTGGGGTCGATCCCACAGAGAATATGGTGAAAATTAAGTCGTTAGTGAATTAGTTGACTGATGGTCAATAGTTTCCGGTAAATAAAGGGGGGGTTTTGTGTGAACAGTGAGTAAACAAAACGAACAATAATGTATGAGTGAAAATCAAGATGAGAGAAACCTAGGGAAGTGTTCACCATGGCATTGTAACAATATCAATTCTAAGCTTAACCGGGTTCTTTCTATATGCATGTCACGATGTGATTGAATTAATGGTATCATCTAAACGTTTCTCAACCAAATAGACAAATTTACTTTTCAATTCTCTCGAACTTGAAAAGGTGTGCTTTTAGATTTCAATCCTAAACATCAAGTAGATTAATCTAGTTACAGCATTAATCATAAGACGAGAGTTAGTAGTCTCGAATCCTCGTCGTTAATCAAGTTTCCCAGTTTTAATCTCTTTACTCAAGCAAATTAAACCTAGGCATGTTCTAATGTTTGCAACCACTAGAAAACGTTACATAATGTATGATTAACAACGTGACAACATATATATTGAACCCGTCGCTACCCGAAATCTATCTTGCTACGTTTGCCATGGCTCCCACAACCCTAGTTGTGGGAGGTTTAGTTAATCATGCTATTAAGAAGAAGAGAAGAAAGTCATATTCATAATAAGAGAAGAGATCCTTACAATATAATGAAAACAATCTTCAATGATCCAAGAACAAGAAAACCAAGATCCCAAGAACGATTCAAGAACACGTTTTCAAGACAAGGAAAACATGTTTCTTGCTCTCAAATTCTCTCCTAAAACTATTGGGAGAACTATTGTAAAAAGCTTGATAAATAAAATAAACCTAACATAGGGTATTTATAGGAGTCTAGGAAAGAAATCCCAAAAACGCTCGGATTCTGCGTCGCGGACTGCCTCAGGGTGACGGTTTGGGTGACGGACCGTCACTGGCTTGACGGACCATCGCCGGAACCGTCACCACTAAGCAGTGGACTGCCTCAACTTGACGGTTGGGGTTGACAGACCGTCACCCACTTGACGGACCGTCGCCTGAACCGTCACTCTTATCCAGAATGTCTTTTTGCTCATTTTTCCTTCCGTTTCCATGTTTGTCTCCATTTCCTGAAAATCCAACATAAACACATCAAAAACGACGACGGTTGCTTGAAAACGTACAATTGTTCTTAGTTAAAAGGAGTCGAAAGTGCCGTAAAATGGCGGCACATCAGTAGGCCCCGCAATCTAAAACTAGAAACAAAAAATACAACAATATTCCTAACACTCTCGGGAGAACATGCTCAAAATTTGAGCAGAATTGGACCATGGGAAGGTCCCCAAAATAGTCCACAAACTCAAGAAATTAAAAAGAAATTCAAATGGAAATTTACGAAAATTAAAGAGGAACTTACCGGATTAGAAGCCAACAAATGATCAGGAATCGAAAATATACAAGCCTCCAAGCTTTAGGAATGAACAAGGGTGATTAATGGAGGTTTTGGAGCTAATTTTAATGGAGAAATCCTTTTTGGAGAAGAAGAATATAAGAAGAAATGGAAGGGTGGCTAGGGTGTCCCAGGCGCACGCGGCCAGGGCGCAGGCGCACCAGGGTGGACAGGGTGCTGAGGCGCAGGGGGAACAGGCACCCAGGGAGCTGAGGCGCACACTGCTACCCACACTAGCAACCAACAATAGCTAAAACTTCCACGGGGCATTTCAGGCATAATCAAAACCCTATAATCAAAAATCAATAATGCTAATAGAGTGAAAACGACATTCAAGACTCCATGGAATCGATGAAAATTTCATACGAGGTCGTTTCAGAGAAATGTTGATCCAAGTCAACACTAACACAATCAACCAGACACCCAAAATGATTCTGGCTCACCCGGGACCCGAACCAACAACCAACCTAACCCAAACTCATCATTACGGAGCTGATGGAATCGTCAAATTTTGAATCTGACGCTCCGATCATTGAAAGTTGACCAAAGTCACACTTTTCACTTCAAATGGCCTAAAAATAGAAAAAGCAACACAAAACCCACACCGAAAGTTCTAAGGCCTCAACTAAAGATCCAACCAGACCAATCTCCATGCTCCAGAGCTAACAGAACTGTCAGAATGCGATTCCGAGCACGTTATCTAAGAATGTTGACTAAAGTCAATGATATCCTAAGTTAAAGTTCTAAAACAGGGAAACGGTCATAAAGACCAAACACATGTCTAGGGCACCGAACCACTAGTCCCAGCAAGTCATAAGTGACTTGGGGCCCGCTACAGAAATGTTCTAACAGGATAAGAAAGCGTAAATGCAAAAATGATCTGAAGGGTTATTACACCCCAACTCATCCATGCGAGGACCCTCCTTCGCGATGCACTTGTCATTTCTCATGCCTAAAACTTCCATATTGGCCCGGAAACTCATCCCAACCATTTATAAGTGATATAAGGGTCATACGACTCAGTTTTCAAGGCCAAAATGGCATAAAAAGCGAGTTAAAGGTGAAATGAACCCGAGATGTTACACTGTTATATCATACCCCATAGATCATTAGACGGTAAGTATGTATGTATGTATATATATATATATGTATGATTTACTCCTAAAATTATAATTTAAATTGGTAATTGAACAAATTTATTAAATACATACACCGTACACAAACATAAAGTTAATTGAACATTTCTACATGAGCTTCAAATAAATTTTCTTTTTCTCTTCGAGAACCTAGAGTAGTAATTTGACTCTCAAAATCCGAACACAATCATAGAAATTGGGAAAATGAGTCCTAGATAAAAGAAATAAGTCCAACTAGATGAAGTGAAGAAGATGAGTCCTAGATATAAGCTTCATATTTTATCATTGTAAGGTGAAGACACAATGCCGATTACTATAGATTCAGAGCTAAAACCTCAAGGAGGAAAAAACTTATTGATATAATGGCTATAAATATACTAAATTTATTTGTCTTACTTTCCTTTTTAGTCCGTTTAAAAAAGAATGTGATCTCTTCTATTTTTTGGAAATTCTTTAATGTTAAATTTTCACATGATTTTTTTATGACCACAAGATTAAATAACATTTTAGTACATTTTATATATAAGAGTTAAGATCACATGATTCAAAAATCTTCTTTACTATCTTAAACTCTGTGCCAAGTCAAAATCAGATAAATAAATTAAAATGGATGAAGTGTATATGTTTGGAGGCAATGAATTTCATATGCTCCCTAAGGAGGCAATGATTTTTATTAATGCTTTGACAATTGGAGAGTATTCATCATTTATTGCAGATATATGTTTGGAGGCAATGAATTTCATATGCTCCCTAAGGAGAACTCAAAATGGATAAATTTCAACTTCCTTTTTTTACAAGATTTTTTTCTGCCTAGAGAGGAAAATGTATAGAGCTTATACTTTTTATGTACTATACATATGGCTCAGAGAGGAATTTTCTTCCTTGTCAGTTCTTGTAACTTTTGAGAGCTAGCTAGTTAGGAAATCCTTGTGTGTACGACAGAATGAAGCTTTTTTCATTCTTAGTAGGTACGGGAAGATAGTACTCCTCAGTTTTGTATATTTCTCTTATATATATATATATATATATATATATATATATATTGAATCCTTCCTACTATAGAGATGGAGATGGAAGAAATTGATTATAAAAATAAAAGAATATCCTGAAGAAAACTGAATTCAGCAACTTGATATCTCACACCGTTAATACGATCAAGGTTTGTCTTTTATATAATACCACAAGATAGTTAGGTTATAAGTATACAATTTACTCCTAAAAATTTAATATAAATCGATAACTGAACAAATTTAATTAAACACATAAATCATACATATATAATATAAATCGAAAATATCTACACGAGCTTCAGATAATTTTTTATTTTCTCCTCAAGAACATAGAGTAGCAATTTGACTCTTGAAATTCGAACACCGTCACATAAATTGGGATAGGGGGATTATGTGTTTAAAAAAAATTAGTTTATTAAATACCCATCTTAAAATAGGCCATACATTTAGAAAAAAATTGGAGGACATAAAAGAAAGTTGAAAATATGATCTCCAAAGTGGGGGACATGTATAGAGAGAGAAATAGAGAAAACATTTTTTTTAGAATAAAAGTTGACATGTAACTGAAGTTAAAAAAGCAATTTGAGGCCACAAGTTCAAATTGGACATGTTGATAAAATAACATGTCTATTTCTAGAAAAATATGAAATCCCAAAATAATTCAAGATAGTCATGAGGACATCTAGTAGGGAGCTTTTTCAATGATGTAGGTACTGCAATAGGTGTTGCGTGGTGAATTCAATCACCCGGAGAGCTACATTTTTGTGTTGCTCAATCTCCCTTTGCTTTTCTTGAGTTGCCTCCAACTAGGTGCCAAGTTCTTTCACCTTAGATTTTGCAACTTCATGGATTTCTTTTGTTATGACGGAAAGAGGCAACCCAATAAATAGAGAAAATAAGAACATCAAATTTAGCGTGAAAAAACCCTTCAAATCGAAGGTAACAACTATGAAATTGCAAAGATCCAAATAGCTTATCACAACCCAGACCGTCGTGAGTGGCACCCACCCAACCCCCGGTGAGTGAACCATCAATGACCCCGAACTTAACCATTCTAGAAGCTTAAAACCAATGCAAGAAAATAAGGTAGCGATATTTAACCAAAATCAAACAAAATATAATAATTAACCTGCAGAAAAATCCCCTAGAACCTGAAAGTCATCGTACCAAAATGCTACCAAATCTTGAGTATGGGGATGCAACCCCAAAATAAGTAATAGTCTACGCCCAAAACAAGTGGGATACAACCAATAGGAAAGAAACCAAGGCAGCTTGATCGAACAGCTCACCCTTGATGTCTTGAAGTGTCAGGCCTACAGGTGAGGTTTTACGTCAACCGCTGGAAGATTTTCTGTACTCACAAAAAAAATACAAGTGTAGTATCAGTACACAATCACCGTGTACTGATAGGATAATCAGCCAATTTCAAATAAACAGTATATGAATAGTACAAAAGTCAAGTAATAGTACATGAAACTTGTAACAAGCCAACAAGTAATTCTAGACGACAAGTCTCTCCCTAACTTGTACCCACATGTAATCCACCTTTATATCCATGATCAACAATCAATAGAAATCAACAATTTTACCATTTTACATACCCCAGACCCACCCTGGGATCTTCCTAAATAACACCGAAGTGTTAAAAATGCAACCCAGTCTACACCAAGACCAAACTCACAAATCAATAATAATAACCCGGCCTCTCAAGGACCATAAGCAAATATCACCATTCAGCAACATAATCCGGTCCACTCATGGAACCAATATCAAAATGCAATAATGCAATAAAGTAAACCCATACCAGGCGTGGTACCCAAGCCAACCAGTAAGTATTTCTCGTACCAGGTGTTGTACCCAAGCCAACCATTAGTATACCCGTACCAAATGTGGTACCCGAGCTAACCATTAGTATACCTATACCAGGCGTGTTACCCGAGCCAACCGAATATCACATAAATCCACAGTCACAAACAATGAACAAACAACACTTGTAAACCAACAAGCAACAACACCTAGTTCATTTCACAAGACTGAAAATAGGACTTTTGGACATTCCTAAATCATTCCCTACATATGCAACACATACAATACTTAGACCAAAGTACACAAACATACATTGCATACAGGAATCAATAACCATCACCTATCTCGAGTAATCAAGCTCTACAGTGCCAAAGCTTTCCCTTTTTCAGGATCCCTTGCTTGTTCTTGCCCTAGAAATAAACACATAAACACTATAGTTAATTAACTGGCCTAAATTACGCGGATATACAAAATCCTAATCCCCAAGATAAACCATGATCATCCCAACCCTTTCTGGGATTTCCCACCATTAATTCACCTAAGATTATCATTTATATCGATAAATTTAGAGAATTTAAGCTTGGTGATCATTACCCATTAACTACAAATAATACCCAAGAACTTTAGCACCCTAGAATTCCCCTTTTCCCCTATATTCTACAATCCTAGGTTATCCCAAACCTTTCCCCAAGTCCACCCCTAGCAATTCTATAGCATAGGAAAGATATTACAAAATTTGGGGAGTAGAATCCTTACCTTTAGGATGAAAAATGGTGGAAAATAGATGGAAATCACCCAAAATCTGTGATGACCCTTTCGGTCATCTTCGTGTTTACGCATTCATTGTACTGTTAGAGCTTTTATGTAGTGGCCCCAAGTTATTTATGGCTTGCTGGGACTGGTAGTCTGGTGCCTTGGTCATTCGTTTGGTTGTTTTGCCCTTTTTCCTGTTTTAGAGCTTTAACTTAGAAGATCATTGACTTTGGTCAACATTCTTAGCTAACATGCTCAAAATTGAATTCTGACAGTTTCTTTAGCTCTGGAATATTGATTTTGGTCTAGTTGGACCTTCAGTTGAGGCCTGAGAACTTCTGGTGTGGGTTTTGTGTTATTTTATCTATTTTTAGGCTATTTAGAGTTGAAAGTGTAACTTTCGGTGTCTTTCGATGATCAGGGTTTCCAATTCAAAATCTGATAATTCCATCAGCTTCAGAATGATGGGTTTGGATTGGGAAGGGGGTTGGTTTGGGTTTCGGGTGAGCCAGACTCATTTCGAGGGTTTGGGTTCCTCCTTGTGAGCATTGACTTGAGTAAACATTTCTTCAAAATGGCCTTTTATGGAAGTTTCGTTGATTTTGTTAAGTTCGAAACGTTGTTTCTACTCTGTTAGCATTATTTGTTTTTGAATATTGGTCCCCGATTGTGCCCGGAATGCCCCGTGGAGTTTTTTAAAAGTTGTAGAAAATTGTTGCAGGCCAGGCCTTCAGCGCCATCGGCGCTAGCCTAGAACGATCGCGCTTAAGAACGTTTCAGCTAGCCAGGGCGATAGCACTGCCAGGGC
Organism: Jaltomata sinuosa; assembly: GCA_003996215.1. Taxonomy (NCBI): domain Eukaryota; kingdom Viridiplantae; phylum Streptophyta; class Magnoliopsida; order Solanales; family Solanaceae; genus Jaltomata; species Jaltomata sinuosa. Next base: position 514,489 of record QJPP01007298.1, on the reverse strand, counting down.
ACCTTTGGCGCTGGCCAGTTCCCTGCAACTATATATTTCTTTGTATTCATTTTTCCAGCCTTTTCTCCTAAGTTTCCCAACTCTAAAAGACAAGTTACACTCTACAAATTGCTCCATATCAGTCTTAGCTTGGGGAAAACCAATTGTTCATCGATAATTTTGTGGTTCTCCGTCTCTTGGTAAGCCATCTTCCCCAACTTGCTTTCTTTTGTTTCCTCTAAAAATCCACCATTTTTGCTCATTCCAAAAGCTTGGAAAATTGTTGTATTGGTTGCCTCCTAGCTAGTGCATGTTCGTGGATTTGAAAAATTCTCCGTCTTGGCTTAAATTCCATCATATTGGTAAGTAATCCTTGCCTAATTTCTGTTGTTTATTCTTAAAATTCCATCTTTAAACCCCAACTTGAGCGGGCTATTTTGGCACCCTTCTCTTGGCCAATTGTGCTCAATTTTGGAGCATGCCTTCTTGGCATTGTTGTGGTCATCATATTTTTTTTTGTTTTTGGTTTTGGGTTGTGGGCCTCGCGGGCCCACTTCTGACTCGGGTTTCAACCCAGCTACAATTGTGGCATTATGGGTATCAGTAGACTCATCTTGATGAGTTTATCTCGTTAATGATAGTTTGATTCTCGTTTGGAGCTTCTTAGAGTGGCTCGATCCTGGATATCATCTTTCCTGCAGCTTGTTGTTAGACGATATGTAGGTTATGGTCTAAACTCCTAGACTTAGCATATATCAAATAAAATTCAGTAGGTGGCATCCTTGGGTGGGATTATTAGGTTGGTACCACAGATCTCGACCACTTTAGTCATGTCCACCTACTTTCCTTCCTCTGATGCTTGTAGTACTTGTTTGATACATTTATTCACCTTTGTGGTCCTGTGAGGCCTTATTGACTCTGGAACATAGAAGGTGGGTTATTAGGAATGTCCGCGAGTCCCGAACATAGAAATATCCTTCTAGGCTGGTTATGCTTGCTGAGTAGTTGTGGGCCTGTGCAGGGCCGATAGGTTTATTATGAGCTGCTGGGCGGCTATTTTTGTTGATCATTCATTTCCATGCATATAAAGAGTATTTATCCATGTTTTACTATGATTTTGCTTTGGGCCTACTGGAATCATTTTCTAAACCTTGCATGGCCCCAGGGGCCCATTTTTGAAGGAAATGAATTAGAAAATGGTTTGACTTAACTGGTGGATCTTCTTGGGGTAAAAGAAATTTAAATTATGATTTCTATCACCAGTTTTACTAGTAATGCTAGACTCGGCAGGGCCAGGGTGCTAGTTGAGTTTTCTTACTAGTTTGAGATAAGTTTAGCCTCGGTCAGACCGAGCACCTGAGATGAATTTCTACTATTTAGACCCAATTATGCTCGGGCACCCTTGGAGGGGTTTTTGAGACATTTTCTACTACTTTAGTCCTGTACAGGGTCTGGGCATGCATATTTTAGAATTGGTCTCAATCTTGAACCCGAACTTACTTCCGGATAACATGTTTTGATATTGAGTTTTAGTATAGGGTCCTGCACCTCCATGGACCTTGTCACTCTGGACCTGGGGCCTGGGTCTTTGTGTGCCGGAGGAAGGGTATACAGCGGAGTAGAGGTATACGGGTTGTGTCCTTCTATAAAACCTACCTGCTAGGCCCGATCGACACCAGAGGGGGTACATACAGAGTTACCATTTCACCATGAGATCTTCATGTATCATATCATTCATTGTTTGAGGATCCACCCTTCTTTTCTATTTGTTGAGTATACGCTCCAGTTGTATGAGCGGCCGGAGGGTTTGTTTTCACTTGTTTGCATTCCTTGGTTGTATGGGCGATCGGGGGACTGTAGGTATACTATTATTACTTTATCATGATACTATCTCCTGTCATGGTTATGATTTTGAGATTATATACTACAACGTTGTTAGTTTTCAGATTGAGATTAATATGATTAGTTTGATTATTGATTCCTGTTTTCTGTGCATGTCTACCTTTACTCTTCTCTCCCATTCCTTATACATGAGGTTACCGGTATACTGTCCACTTGTAAAACTTTTATATATATTCTGTTTTGCGAGAATCCCAGGTGCGTCGTCTCTCACTATGACCTGTACCTGTTGTGTATATATTCTACTTGCTAGCCTTGTGTGTTGTCTCTGTTGTCTTCCCTCTGGGATAGTTCCTATGTAATTTTTCGTTGATTTCCGTGACTTCTTGCTTCTATTCCGTCTGTTACTACACTTTGATCTTATATGTGCCCAGTCGGCATATGATACCTACTGGGTACCTTATACTTTGCATTTGGTGCTCATAATACACTCTGCATCTTCTGGTGCAGATCCTAGTGTGGGTCATCATTGTTAGCTCTTAGAGACTCGTGCGAGATGCTATTTTTGGTGATATTCTAGACTGAGGGTGAGCTCTTGGCGATCGGAGATTAACTTTTAGTTATCTTTTGATTATGTACTCTATTTCTACTCGGAGACAACTTTGTATATATTGTATTGGACCCTTGTACTCCTTATGTAGATCCGGCTCTTATACACTATGATACCAGGTTTTGGGTTTGGGTTAGCTTCCGCATTGTATATATTACTCCAGTTATCTATTTTCTTCATCTTGTTCCCTTTTTTCCGCTTAATAAACTGTTCGTCCGCTTAAATTGTTAGAAGGTAGCCCATTACTAATCGTTCCGAGCTACGGGGGTTGGTTCACCTACTGAAAGGGTTGTAGGTGCCATCATGACCGAGAAATTGGGTCATGATAGCTTGGTATCAGAGCTCTAGGTTCACCAGTGTCATCAGTATAGAAGTCAATGTCTAGTAGAGTCCTGCGAATCAGGACAGAAAAGTTCATACTCAATCTTTGGGAGGCTATAGTGACATCTTAGGAAAAACTGGACTTTTCTTATTTCTATCTCGTACGTAGTATCCTTGAAAGTTTCTGGAAATCTTACTTACTTTGGTTCACTCTTTCGCAGATGGTTCGTATGAGATCTTAAGCTTCTGGTGGAGGAGAGCCTCCTGCCCATGCGCCTCTGACTCCAGCTAGGGGTCGGGGTGGTCGCTAGGGTAGAGGTAGGGGTTGTTGATGCCCTAGAGCATTGGCACCTGCTAGAGCTGCTAAAGTTAAGATAGAGCCCAAGTTTGACTACGAGCTAGAGTTCACTCCAAAGTAGAAGCATGTGGACCTGGGGATAGCCCAGGTACCACCAGCTCCCGTACCAATTCCAACACTAGTTTCTGTGTCAGCTTCAGCCCCAGCTCAGTCTTTGGATATTAGGAGTTTTCTTATTCAGCTTTTGGGTATGATTGGGGAGAGACCCTCTAAAGTAGCACATACATTTGCTCAGGGGGCAGCCTTGGGTGTTCCGAGTTTAAGAGAACAGCCTTCTACTATGGCTCCCCATGCTGAGGTTTTTCCGGTCCCATCGGTTGCACAACCTCTTGCTCCTCACCCAGCTATGACAGATGGGGAGCAGAAGGCCTTGAGTATATTCCTGAGATTGGCACCGCCGAGGTTTTCTGGTACATCGGGTCAGGACCCCCATGACTTCATTACTACCTGTGAGGAGATGTTGCATCATTTGGGGTTATTGGATACTCACGGGGTTGGTTATACTACATATCAGTTGGAGGGTCCAGCAAAGTTATGGTGGAGGGAACAAGTTGTTTGCAGACCTTCTACATCACCTCCCTTTACTTGGTCTGAGTTTTATGAGGCCTTTATGGCCAAGTTCTTGCCACAGAGGGACAGAGAACGTCAGAGGGAGGAGTTCACTAGACTATCTCAGGATACTATGACCGTCTCAGAGTACGAGACTCGTTTCCATCAGCTTGCTCCATTTGGAGCCATGAATATGCCTACTGAGGCTGATAAGGTCCGTAGATTTGTTTGGGGACTACAGAGAGAGTTTAGAGAGCCTGTAGAGATATTGGTTGCTAGTGGTCAGTCTTTCCAGGCTATTATGAATTATGCCCGTATTGTTGAGGATTCACACTATCATGACGCTGAGGCCAAAGATAAGAGGCCTCGACATCAAGGTGGCTGTAGTGGTTCCAAACATTGCGGTAGAGGTTCAGGTCAGTGGGGTCGAGGTTATCAGCCATAGCAGCGTCAGGGTCAGACTAGTCGACCAGTTCAGGCGTCACTCCAGGCTTTTGGTTCTCAGTTTGAGCAGGGTCAGGGCAGTAAGCGTGGTCAGTCATCGAGAGGTACAAATTATGGCATCAGGCCATGGTGGCCATACTAGTTCTGCTGGTACATCTCGGCCGAGTAGGTCATCAGGGGCTTGTTTCACTTGTGGTGTGGTTGGTTATTTTGCTAGAGATTGCCCCCAGTAGGGTATAGTTTAGCCAGCCAAGCCGTTATGAGCATTTTAGCCTCTGGCTAGAGAGGGCGGTGGCTAGGGTAGAGGTGGTGCTTCACATGGTAGAGCAGGTGGTAGGGATGGCGGTCGGGCAGATGAAGGCCATCATAAGTTCTATGCGGTCCCATTGGAGATCGTATGTAGAGGCCTCGGATGTTGTGATTATAGGTACAATTTCTGTATGCCATCAGTCTTCTATGGCTTTATTTGATCCTGGATCCACTTGTTCATATGTATCTGTCTACTTTCTGCATTGTTTGGGGTTGGCTAGTGAGCCATTATTTGTTACTATTTCTGTTTCGACCCCAGTAGGAGATTCTTTAGTAGTGGATCATATTTTAAGATCCTGTGTGATATTTGTTGATGATTTGGAGACTTGGGGTGATTTGATGATCCTTGATATGTTATATTTTGATGTGATACTGACATGGATTGGTTGTCCCCTCACCGTGCGGTTTTGGATTGTTATGCCAAGACTGTTACCATAGCTGTGCCAGGTGTATCCCCGGTTGTGTGGCAGGTCAGCCATGTAATGTCTGGGATCATCTCTTGTCTTCGAGCTAGGAAGTTGATTTCCCGTAGGTGTTTAGCTTATATAGCATTTGTCCGAGATGCTAGTGCTGACCCTTCGTCTCCTGAGTCTATTCATGTGGTTAGAGACTTCCTAGAGGTGTTTCCTACCGACCTTCCAAGCCTTCCACCTGAGAGAGATGTTGATTTTTCCATTGAGTTAGAGCCGAGCACCAGGACCATTTCTATTCCTTCCTACCGTATGGCTCCTGCTGAGTTGAGAGATCTTAAGGAGCAGCTCCAGAACTTGTAAGATAAGGGGTTCATTAGACTGAGTGTGTCTCCTTGGGGTGCTCTTTTTCTCTTTGTGAAGAAGAAGGATGGGTCGATGAAGATGTGTATTGATTATTGGCAGTTGAATAAGGTGATAGTGAAGAATAAGTATCTGATGCCCAGGATTTATGACTTATTTGATCAGCTACAGGGTTCCTCTGTATTTTCGTAGATTGATTTGAAGTCCGACCACCATCAATTAAGGATTAGAGCGGAGGACATCCCTAAGACAACATTCAGGACATATTATGACCACTATGAGTTCCTGGTGATGTCTTTTGGGTTGACTAATTCCCCCGTAGCCTTTATGGATTTGATGTATAGGGTTCTTAGCCCGTACTTGGGTATGTTTGTGATAGCCTTCATTGATGACATTCTTGTATACTCCCAGAGTAGAGACGAGCATGACCAACACCTGAGGACTGTACTTCAGACTTTGAAAAAGCATCGGCTTTATGCCAAGTTCTCAAAGTGTGAGTTTTGGCTTGAGTCATTTGCATTCCTAGGGCACGTGGTGTCTAAGGATGTGATTAGATTTTATCCGGGTAAGATATCTGCGGTTCGTGATTGGCCTAGACCTACTACTCCTACCAAGGTTCGTAGCTTTGTTGGTTAGCCGGGTACTACAAATGATTCATTGAGGGATTTTCTTCCATAGCAGCACCCTTGACTATGCTGACAAGGAAGTATGTCCCATTTTAGTGGTCTGATCAGTGCGAGGATAGCTTTCAGAGGCTTAAGGCCTTATTGACTTCAGCCCAGTTTTGAATTTACTGGTTGAGGGTCAGAGCTTCACCGTGTATTGTGATGCTTTTGGGGTTGGTCTTAGTTATGTGTTGATGCAGCATGATTGAGTGATAGCATATGCATTGAGGCAGATAAAGGTTCACGAGAACAACTACCCCACTCATGACTTAGAGTTGGCGGTGGTAGGTTTTGCGCTCAAGATCTAGAGGCACTACTTATATGGGGTTCGTTGTGAGATATTCACCAACCATCGTAGTCTTCAGTAAATTATGAGTCAGCGCGAGCTGAACTCGAGGTAGAGGAGATGGATTGAGATGCTGAAGGACTATGATTTCACTATTCTATACCATCCAAGCAAGGCAAACATGGTAGCATATGCCTTGAGTCGGAAGGTGGTGAGTATGGGTAACCTAACTTCACTTTTAGTTTCTGAGCGACCGTTGGCCTTGGACATCGAGTCCTTTGCTAACCGATTGTTTAGGCTTGACTTGTCGGATCCTAGAAGAGTTCTTGACAGTATTGAGGTCCGTTCTACCCTAGTTAATCAGATTCAGAGCCGACAGTTTGAGGATCAGAGTTTGCGTCACCTTCGTGATCAGGTAGTTTGGGGTGAGGCCAGTCGGGCTACTTTGGGTTCTGATGGTATTTTGAGGTTTGATGGTCAACTTTGTGTTCTGAGAGTTGGCGATTTGATTCAGTTGATACTCTGTGAGGCACATTGTTCTAGATACACTATTCATCCTGGCACGGCAAAGATGTATAGAGATTTGAGACCCCTTTACTAGTGGTGTGGTATGAAGTGGCACATAGTAGAGTTTGTATCTCGGTGCTTGAACTGTTAGCAGGTGAAGTTCGAGCACATGGGACCGGGTGGCTTGATGCAGCGACGTCCCATTCCTGAGTGGAAGTGGGAAGGTATTACTATGGACTTCATTGTTAGTTTGCCTCGTACTTCTCGTGGGTTTGATTCCATTTGGGTGATTGTGGATCGGCTGACTAAGTTGGCCCATTTCTTGCTGGTTTAGACTTCATATGGTGCATAGAGGTTGGCTTAGATCTACATTCGTGAGATTATTCAGTTGCACGGGGTCTTAGCTTCTATCATTTCAGACTGTGGCACTCAGTTCACATCTCAGTTCTGGAGGGCTATACAGAGGGATTTGGGTACAGAGGTTCTACTTAGTACTGCTTTCCACCCTCATATAGATGGCCAGTTCGAGAGGACTATTCAGGTCCTTGAGGACATGCTTTGGGTTTGTGCACTTGACTTTGGAGGTTCATGGGATCAGTTTGTACCTTTGGCCGAGTTTGCTTATAATAATAGTTTCCATTCGAGCATCGGTATGGCACCTTTCGAGGTATTGTATGATAGGCATTGCAGATCACCAATTGGTTAGTTTGATGGGTTAGAGTCCAAGCCGCAAAGTACATATTTGCTTAGAGATTCCATGGACCAAGTTCGTTTGATTCAGGACAGACTTAGAGCATCTCAGAATAGGCAGAAGAGCTACGTTGATCATAGACTTTGTGCCTTGGAGTTCAGTGTTGGTGACTTGGTTTTCCTTTGAGTATCGCTCGTGAAGGGCGTGATGAGATTTGGTCGGCGGGGCAAGCTTAGCCACAGGTTTATTGGGTCATTTGAGATTCTACAGAGGGTTGGTAGTCTTTCCTATATGTTAGCTTTGCCCCCGATGTTTTTAGCTGTTCATCAAGTTTTCTATGTCTTGATGTTGTGCCGGTATGTTCCAGATGAGTCTCATGTGTTGCATTGGAATTCGGTTCAGTTAGACAAGAGTTTATCTTTTGTTGAGGAGCCGATAGCTATTCTGGCGAGGGATATCAGGAGGTTGAGGTCTAGGGAGATTCCAGTTATGAAAGTTCAGTAGAGACACCGTCTGGTCAAAGAGGCTACTTGGGAGACCAAGAGTGAGTTGCGTGCTCAGTATCCGCATTTGTTTGAGCCTTCAGGTACTCCCTTCTTCTTGACTTTTAAGGATGAAAGTCTTTTTAGATGTGGATGTTGTGATGACCCTTCCGGTCATCTTCGCATTTATTCATTCATTGTACTGTTAGAGCTTTCCTGTAGTGGCGCTAAGTCAATTATGGCTTGCTGGGACCGGTAGTCCGGTGCCCTGGTCGTTCATTTGGTTGTTTTTCCTTTTTTCCTGTTTTAGAGCTTTAACTTATTAGAATATCATTGACTTTAGTCAATATTCTTAGCTAACGTTCTCGAAATTAAATTCTGACAGTTTTGTTAGCTCCAGAATGTTGAGATTAGTCTAGTTGGACCTTTAGTTGAGGCCTGAGAACTTTTGGCGTGAGTTTTGTGTTGTTTTCTCTATTTTCAGGCCATTTGGAGTTAAAAGTGTAACTTTGGGTGACTTTCAATGATCGAGGTGTCGGATTCAAAATTCGACGATTCCATCAGCTCCGAAATAATGGGTGTGGGTTAGGAAGGTGGTTGGTTCAGGTTTTGGGTGAGCCGGACTCATTTAGACCCTTGGGTTCCTACTCGTTAGCGTTGACTTGAGTCAACATTTCTCTGAAACGACCTCGTATGGAAGTTTTGTCAATTCTGTTGAGTCTGGAACGTCGTTTCCACTTTGTTAACATTATTGATTTTCACATATCAGTCCCCGATTGTGTCCAGAATGCCCCGTTGAGTTTTTCAAAAGTTGCAGAAAATTGTTACAGGCAAGGCCTTCAACGCCATAGGCGCTGGCCTAGCGCGATCGCGCTCAAGCGCATTTTGGCTGGCCAGTGCGATAGCGCTACCTGTGCACCGTTGGAGCTGGCCAGTACCCTGCAACTATATATTTCTTTGTATTCATTTTTCCAGCCTTTTCTCCTAAGTTTCCCAACTCTAAAACACAAGTTACACTCTACCAATTTGCTCCATATCAGTCTTAGCTTGGGAAAAACCAATTGTTCATCGATAATTCTGTGGTTCTCCATCTCTTGGTAAGTCATCTTCCCCAACTTGCTTTCGTTTGTTTCTTCTAAAAATCCACCATTTTTGCTCATTCCAAAATCTTGGAAAATTGTTGTATTGGTTGCCTCCTAGCTGGTGCATGTTCGTGGGTTTGAAGAATTCTCCATCTTGGCTTAAATTTCATCATATTGGTAAGTAATCCTTGCCTAATTTCCGTTGTTTATTCTTAAAATTTCATCTTTAAACCCCAACTTGAGCGGGATGTTTTAGCGCCCTTCTCTTGGCCAATTGTGTTTAATTTTGGAGCATGCCTTCTTGGCATTGTTGTGGTCATCATGCTTTGTTTCATTTTTGGTTTTAGGCTGTTGGCCCTGCGAGCCCGCTTCCAACTCATATTTTTACCCGGCTATAGTTGTGGCATGATGGGTATCAGTAGACTTGTCTTGATGTGTTGATCTCGTTATTGATAGTTTGATCCTTGTTCGAAGCTTCTCGGAGCGGCTCGGTCCCGGATATCATCGTTCCTGCAGCTTTTCATCGGACGACAGGTAGGTTACGGTCTAAACTCCTAGACTTAGCATATATTGGATAAAATTGTACTAGCTGGCATCCTTGGGTGGGATTATTATGTTGGTACCACAGACCTCGACCGCTTTATTCATGTCCGCCTACTTTCCTTCTTCCGATGCTTGTAGTACTTGCTTGATACATTTATTCACCCTTGTGGTCTTGTGAGGCCTTATTGATTGTGGAACATAGAAGGTGGGTTATTAGGAATATCCGCGAGTCCCGGATATAGAAATATCCTTCTACGCTAGTTATGCTTGTTGAGTAGTTGTGGGCCTGTGCAGGGCCAATAGGTTTATTGTGAGCTGTTGGGCGGCCATTTGTGTTGATCATTCATTTCCATGCATATAAAGAGGATTTATCCATGTTTTACTGTGATTTTGGCTTCGGGCCTATTAGAATCATTTTCTAAACCTTGCATGACCCCGAGGGCCTGTTTTTTATGGAAATGAATTGGGAAATGGTTTGAATTAACTGGTGGATCTTCTTGGGGTAAAAGAAAGTTAAATTATGATTTCTATCACAAGTTTTACCAGTAATGTTAGACTCGGCAGGGTCGGGGTGCTAGTTGAGTTTTCTTACTGATTTGAGATAATTTTAGCCTCGATATGACCAAGCACCTGAGATGACTTTCTACTGTTTAGACCCGGTTATGCCCGGGCACCCTTGGAGGGGTTTTTGAGGCATCTTCTAATACTTTAGTCCTGGACAGGTTTTGGGCATGCATATTCGGGACTGGTTCTCTATCTTGAACCCGGACTTGCTTCCGGATGACATGTTTTGATATTGAGTTTTGGTATGGGGTTTGGGAGCTCCATGGACCTTGCCGCTCTGGACCTGGGTCCTGGGGATGCGTGTGTCGGAGGGAGGGTATACGGCAGAGTAAAGGTATACGGGTTGTGTCCTTCCATGGAACCTACCTGCTGGGCTCAATCAGCAATGGATGGGGTACATACAGAGTTACCATTTCACCCTGAGATCTTCATGCATCATATCATTCATTGTTTGAGGCTCCACCCTTGTTTGTTGTTTGTTGAATGTACGCTCTAATTGTATGGGCAGACGGAGGGTTTGTTTTCACTTGTTTGCATTCCTCGGTTGTATGGGCAGCCGGGGGACTGTAGGTAGACTCTTGTTACTTCATCATGATACTATCCCCTGTCACGGTTATGATTTTGAGATTATATACTGCAACGTTGTTAGTTTCGGATTGAGATTGATATGATTAGTTTGGTTATTGATTCCTATTTTCCGTGCATGTCTACCTTTACTCTTTATCCCATTCCTTATACTTGAGGTTACCGGTATACCGTCCACTTGTAAATATTGTATATATTCTATTTTTGCGAGGATCAAAGGTGCGTCGTCTCTCACTATGACCTGTACCTGTTGTGTATATATTCTACTTGCTAGCCTTGTGCGTTTTCTCTGTTGTCTTCCCTTTGGGCTAGTTTCTGTGCACTTTTTCGTTGATTTTCGTGACTGCTTGCTTCTATTCCGTCTGTTACTATGCTTTTATCTTATATGTTCCCAATCGGCCTATGATACCTATTTGGTACCTTATGCTTCGCATTTGGTGCTTATACTACACTCTGTATTTTCTAGTGCAGATCCTAGTGTGGGCCATCGCCGTTAGCTCATCGAGACTCATGCGAGGTGCTGTTTTTGGTGATATTCTGGACTAAGGGTGAGCTATTGGCAACCAGAGCTTAACTTTTAGTTATCTTTTGATTATGTACTATATTTTAACTCAGAGACAGCTTTGTATATATTGTTTTGGACCCTTGTACTCCTTATGTAGATCCGGCTCTTATACGCTATGATACCAGGTTTTGGGTTTGGTTTAGCTTCCGCATTGTATATATTTCCTGTTATCTATTTTCTTCATCTTGTTCCCTTGCTTCTGCTTATTAAACTGTTCTTACGCTTAAACTGTTAAAAGGTAGCCTATTACTAACTGTTCCGGGATACGGGGGTTGGTTCTCCTACTGGGGGGGTTGTAGGTGCCATCATGACCGAGAAATCGGGTCGTTACAAAATCTCCCCCTTCTTCTCCCAAATTTTTTTGAAGAAAACTAAATTGTTTTGGGGAAGTTTCTGCATTAAATCTTATCGCACTCTGCTATAGCGGTCCGTTCTGCTATAGCGGTACCACCGTAGCAGAGTCGTCCGCTATGGTAGAGGCTGACTGACGTTGACTTCCACTGTAGCAGTATTTTCTCTGCTATGGTGGAGGTCGCTATGGAAGAGTGTCAAACTCTATGGTGGTTGACACAGGATAAAATGGCGTAAAGTCCCCAAAATTTGTCCATTTTACAATACACTTATTTTCCTGACGTCCCAGAATAACCCCTTCACGTCAACCTCAATTCTGAGAGTTCTACTAACCCGAATTTGATTATGAAAAGTCCCTCAGACTCCTTTATGTCTTGGCTAAATGTAAAACTATCTGGAATCAAGACATTTAACCCAATCCTTACATGGATTGTCCTATACCATACCTCGCTCTAAAATTGGTCGAGACTAGCCTAGCCCTGAATTTCAAACTCCGAAACCTGGAGCTTTCTAACTCTATGAATTGTCATGAATGTTTCACACATAATGATGAACCCGAACATTACATATTATACTATAACAATAATAGGATTACAAATATTTTCCAAAAGTGGCTACAAAACTAGTGTCAAACACGAAAAATCAATAGCAGCACCAACAAAAGTAAATCGAGAGAAATCGCCCAAAATAAAGATGTTGTTTGGGACTTGAAGTCGGATGCTACGGACCTCCAAATTCAATCTCCTCCATTTAAATCAAAGATCAAGATGTTAAAAACACACAATCAATATTTAAGCACGATCCAATGGTGAAAAAACACCAAACATGATTTAAAGATGGTTGGTCAAAGAAAAATATCTGTAGCAAAAAGAACATTTTTCTTCTCTCTTCTCTCTTTGTGAAAGCTCCCTCAAAACTACTCGTGTGCTAACGTATTTCAAATACAAATATCAATAAGCGTAGAATCATTCTCTCAAGTAGTCTTATTTATAGATTATAGGTGGTGCTTTATCATAAAGACAAAATCAACATTAAATAGGAATAAAAATTCAAATCCTATTCCAAATAGGACTGGAAACAAAATGAGAATAGTATTAGACCATCACTTGAAATTCTTTGGATGTAAATCTTGCCTGCATGTTCCAAAAGATAAGAGATCAAAATTGAATGTTCAAACTAAGTAGTGCATCTTCAATGGTTATGGTCAAGATGAGTTTGGGTATCATTTTTATGATTTAGTTGATAAGAAGCTTATTAAGAGTCTTAATGTAGTGTTCATTGAAATCAAACTATTGAAGATTTTAACAAGACTGAGAAAATAGATTCTCAGAATAATGAGAGCTTAGTCAATGTTGATCCAGTTCCTATTACTGATACATCTATTGCACATGAAGAAACTCAAGATAATAATGCAGATTGTAATCAGGATAGAAATGATGATCAAGGTGAAGAAGCTATATATGCTCTTATTAATGATATGGTTTTTCAACAACTAGCTCCTTCTCAGGTAACTACTTCGGGTACTCAAAAACAATCTCATAGAAGATCTACTATGGAGAAGCAAAAATCAATATGTTATTCTCCTAATTAATATGTACTTTTGACTGACATGGGAGAACCTGGAGATTATGATGAAGCCATGAAAGATACTCACAGATAAAATAGGTATAAGCCATGGAAGATGCGATGAAGTCACTCCACGAGAATGACACATATGAATTAATGAAATTACCAAAAGGTAAGAGAGCTTTATTGTTCATTAACCAAAAGGTAAGAGAGCTTTATCGAACAAATGGAGAACTAGTTGTGTATCCATTTTTAGAGAATATTTGTAATCATCTTACTATTATAGTGGAGTTATTTGGATCTCTATGATCCTGTGGTTGTCACCTTTGATTTGAAGGGTTTTTCCACGTTTAATTTATTGTTCTTTATTTTCTCTATTTTTGGGTTTGCCTCTTTCCAGCCTAACAAGTGATATCAGAGCGAGGTTCAAAATGGATGTTCATCATGGTGGAATGTTACTCTGTGAAGACATAGATTTAATGAAGAAGATTTTGGAGATGAAGATTCAGTCTGTTGAGATTATGTGAAGAAAGTGGAGTAAATTTATTTTGTCAGAAATTCAGGTCAAGGGGGAGAATTATTGAGTGTTTTCCTTGATTTTGTTATCATAATTATGTACTCCTTTCCCTAAAAAAACACAATTTTTTTTATATTTGGCTAGTCTTTTCCCTTATAGGAAAAAAGTTTATACCTCTATAAATAGGGGTTCATTCCTTCTAACTTGGTAACATCCACAATATAGTCCTATGGGCTTTGAGAGTATTGCTTAAGGGGAGAATTTGTGAGACACAAGTCTTACGTTATCACTTGTGTGAACCTCTTTTTATTATGAGTGAATTTTGTAAGGTTATTTCTCTCGATATTTTGCACTATCTTTTATATAGTGGATTACTCATTTTCTTATGTAGATGTAGGTTGATTGATCGAACCACGTTAAAGTATTGTCTCTTTTGGTATATTTCTCATTTGTCTTCTTACTTAACATCTTTCGAGGATTGCTTTACTAGCTTCTGCATGAAACTTGATTATTTTGGTCCTAACATCTTTTTCATCATGATTCAGACGCTCCTCTTAATGGTCGAGATGTGCTAACTCTATCTCTAGATCGGCTATTTTCCTCTTCAAAGTTTTTTGTTTCTCCTTGGCCTTCTTCCGTTCTCCTTGAATACGGATGATAACCTCCTCAAGATAATTTTTCCTAAGTTTAGCATTTTGATATTTTTTTTCTCGACATGGTTTCTTCTTTCTCTATCTTGAAAATTTCAACGATAAGAAATGTACTCTCTGATGTCTCTGAACCTTAGTTGCTGCAACAGAGACCCCAGGAAAAGAGAGTTTGCTAACGTAAAAAGGAGAGAAAAAAGAGAAAGCAATTGAGGGGTGAAAATTTAAGGAACAAAACAAGAGTTTTTATAGTTGGTGTGAGGTATTTTTACAAGGATAATATTTGAGAATATGATAAATAATATTCTACATATATTGATTTACATTAGATTTGATCAGAAGACGAAATTAGACAAAACCTACCAAAAATATAACCTTAGTATTAATTCAATATCATAAAATAGGTAACTAAATTATCGTTGTTAATTCAATTTTCGTGCAATCAACGTTTAAATACCTTAAAGAGGTTCTCTCATGTCTATATATATTAATATGTTAACGTTTCTATTTCTTACCTTGTAATCTATAATACTAATTATGATAGTTTAAATTATTTAGCGTTAGCCTGATCATTTTATTGGTTTATCTTGATTGAATTATATAATGATAAAAATGAGATTAAGGAGAACCCAAATTTAGAATTGAATATTTAGAAGTGCAAAAGAAAAATAGAAAAGAATCTGAAAACTAGAAATAAAGATATGAAAATTTGAAGGAACAATTCAAAAGTTTCTAAGAACACGAAGTTCTAAATCATGGACAAGATCCAAGTAACAACGTAGAGATTTACTAGTTCTCAAGCACATGCATTGCACGTGTATTGAAGTGATTTAATACAAGATTTTACATAATCACATAAGATTATTGAAACATGTTATCACAACGTAAATAAAGTAAATATTTCATGAATGTGGTACTTTGTTTAACAACTTGATACTTGAGCTCAAAATAAATCAATATGAAGTCTGACAAATAAAAAATAAGTTAATGCTCATATTTGTGACAACACTGCCACTATCGTAACTTTCATGGTCATATACCAGAAAAGGAAAAAAAAATTGGAAGTGAAAATCGTGTCGAAAGTAATAGACATTCTAGACTATAGATAGATAAATGTAC
The DNA here is from genome assembly GCA_003996215.1 of Jaltomata sinuosa. Lineage (NCBI taxonomy): Eukaryota > Viridiplantae > Streptophyta > Magnoliopsida > Solanales > Solanaceae > Jaltomata > Jaltomata sinuosa. The sequence goes on along the minus strand of QJPP01007298.1, from coordinate 499,137 downwards.
AAGCACCAAAAAAAATGTATTCTGACACTAAATTGAAGCATTGCATGTCACGACCCAATTTCTTAGGTCATGATGGCACCTACAAAACCCCTATCGGCATACCAATTCCCTATAGCTCGGAACAGTTAGTAATGGGCTATCAATGAAGTGAAATACGTACAAGATAGAGAAATAAGCGGAAGAACAAAAACAAGATATAAAAGAGAAGACAACCAGAAAAATATATAAATGCAAAAGTTAAACCATCCTACGATGTGGTATCATAGTATAGAAGCCACTACTACATATACAGAGTACAAGAGGGTACAAAATAAGAATATACAACTATCTCTGAAAAGAAAAATAGTACATAGTACAAAAGAAGAGATAAAAGCCAAGCCCCGGTTTTCAGGAGCTAACCCTAGTCTCGAATGTCTGAGAGTTGTACGAGTCTCTACGCGGTCAATGATGATAGCTCACACTAAGATCTGTACCAGAAAGATGTAGAAGTGTAGTATGAGCACCAATTGAAAAGAAACGGGTACCCAGTAGGCATCATAGGCCGACTGAGCATATATAAGATATAAAGGCAGTATAAAGCAGATAGGAAAGAAGTAGTCACGAAAACAAATAGGGAAAGTACACAAAAACTAGTACAGATAGGAGACAAAGAAAATACAAACATACTACGCTAGCCACAGAAGAAATATATATATATCATAGGATACAGGTGAAAGATTAGAGAATGCACCTGGATCCTCGCAACAACAATATAGAGAGAGAGCTTAAGAAATTATGGCGATATATCGGTAATCTCAAATAAAAGGGAAGGAGGGAAAGTAACTAAATATGATCATGCTTGAAATACAATTCACAAATTAGGTACAATCGAATAATAATCCACAAGTAGCTATAATGTGAACAGGTACTATGAAAAGAGTGAATAAACTAATTCTACCTACAGTCCCAACGGGCACCCATACACCCGAGGAACACATATAAATGAAAACAAACCCTCCAGCATCCCATACTACCAGAGCATACACGCAACAAATAGCAAATAAGGGTGGAACCGTATACAAAATGAATGATATAATGTGATATGATGAAACCAGGTGGTACCATATACACCTCCTCTGGCGCCCGTAGGCCCAGCAGGTAGGACCCATGAAAGGCTTCCCCTGTATATCTCTACTACCCCGTATACCCCTCCTTTGGCACTCTCAGCCCATAGCCTCTAATCCAGATCATCAAGGTCCATAGAGGTCTCCACGACTACATACAAAATCTTGGAATCTCAATGTAAGTGACCAGACTCGAACCTGATCTAAAATAAGTAGAAAAAGTCGTGTCTAGCACTACGGCCCAACCGAGCCTAGTATCATATCAAAATCAATAGTAAATCATATTTATTACTTTGGCCTAGCCGAGTCTAGAATCAGTGATAAAATAATCATAGTATCTCTTTTACTCCAAGAAGATCCATAAAAATCAGTTAAAATCCACTTTTAGTCATTTATATGGAAATCAGGCCCTCGGGGCCATGCAAGGTTAGAAAACTGGTGATAACTTGGCCCGCAGCCATAGTAATAGTAAAATCAAATGCAGAAAACTCGTTTCCATGATAATGATGATATGATCACGAATCAATATCCCAACGACTCACAATAAACCTATCGCCCCTGCACAGGCTCCATCAACTCTACAGGCTCCATTATCGCAAATTGATGTCTGGGACTCATGGAAATTACCTATTTTTCTCACCATCTATGGTCTAGAGGCATATACAAAGGCCGCACGAGGCCACAAAGGGTGATACTACCAAATGAGATCAAATACTAAAAATGAACGCGTGAAATAAAATGGACAGAAATAAAGCAGATAAGGCCTGGGGTACCAACCTAGTAAACTCAACCCAAAATGCTAAATAGTACAATTATAGCCTATATACGCAGAGTCTATGATAGGAAAATCGTAACCTACTTTGCATCCGACGAATAGCTACTAGAAAGTCAATGCCCAAGCCCGAACTTCTCCGAGAAGCCTCGGAAAGCAATCACAGTATCAAGAATGTAATACGCGTTAAAACAAGGCAAAAAATACCCATATTGCTAAAAGTTTAGCTGGGTCAAAATATAGATCAAAAGCGGGCCTGTGGGCCTCATAACCCGAAACAAAAACAAAAATTACTATAATACCCCCAATACTACCAGGAATTCATGCCCCAAAATCGGTCACAATTCAGGCAAAGAAAGGGCCAAAAATATCCCGAAGATGAAAAGGGATAAACATGCAAAAACTTTACAAAAATTAAGGATAAAGACGGAGAATTACGTACCACGGAGGGAGGTAACAAGGTCAACAAGGTGGCACATGCGTCTCAATGCACAAGCAGACCCAACAATAGCTAAAACATAAGAGAACAACCCCAAGCTAAATCAAGGAGTTTTAATGGAGGTTTTAGCCATGGTTAAGAAGAAATTGGGGAAAAAGGAACTTACCAAACAAAGAGGGAAGCAATTATATCCTTTAATTGACGAATCCCCACAGCTAGGAGATGTAATGACCCTTTTGGTCATTCCTGTATTTATGCTTTTCTTGTATTATTAGAGCTTTCTTGTAGCGTTCCCAAGTCATTTATGGCTTACTGGGACTAGTGGTTCGATGTCCTGGCCGTTCATTTGGTCGTTATGGTTGTTTCCCTGTTTTAGAGCTTTAACTTAGGATATTGTTGACTTTGGTCAAAATTCTTGGTAAACACACTCGGAATTGAATTCCAACAGTTCTGTTAGCTTCGGAGCATGGATTTTGGTCTGGATGGACCCTTGGTTGGGGTTTAGGAGCTTTCAATTTGGTTTTGTGCGAGTTTTGTGTTTTCTAGCCAATTGAACTTGAAGTTTGACTTTGGTCAACATTCGAAGAAGACGGCCTCGGATGGAAATTTTGACAGTGTTGTTATCTCTAGAATGTCAACTTTGGGATAGGGGACCTTTGGTTCAGGTCCTGAGGCTTTCGAACTCATTTTAGGCTATGGGGTTCCATTTTGGAAAAGTTGGCCTAAAGTTTGTTTTGGGCGTGGGTCCCACTTTTTGTTAAATCGACCTCCATTGAGTCTGGAATGCCATTTTTAGTCGATTAACTCAGGTCATTTATGTTCGTAGGACCGCGGATGTATTCCCGAGGGTCCATCAGAGTTATCTTTTAAGTTGGAATTGTTGTTGGAAGCTGGTTGCTATCATGGCACCAACAAACCATCGCCCATGCGGGGCTTGGCCGCATCCATACAGCAGCATGCCAGTCGCTCCTCTTGATTGGCCTTTTCCTAGGCAATGCCTGGGCCGCATATGCATGGTCACGTGCGTGGTGGCCTGGTCGCGTGCACGCTGGGCAAGCGCCTGGCCTACGCATTTGCAAGTGCTTGCCCGCGTACGTATGGCCGTGTAGGAATAGCATCGCCTGGAAGCCTTTAAGTTGGCTTCTCTTTTCTTTTTCAATTCATTGAGACCCCAACTCCGTTAATTGAAACCAGCTTAAAACCTCTATCTTCTTCACCTTTGCTCATCAAACTCTTGGAGGAGAATTATCTTTACTTTTTGATATCATTTTCCCGGCCTTAATTCGAAAAGTTTCATTGCTAAATTTTGATTTAATTCTTTCAAATTCTCTCTTTAAATTCCTTGGTTTGGGTGGTTTATTTTAGCCCCGAATTCTTGCTCAATTTCTCTAAAATTTTTGGCATGCACCCATTGGGTCATTGAGATTATTTTGCACCCGTTCATTTTTCAGCTTCGGGTTGCAGGACCTACGGGCTGCCAGTGACATGAATTTTGACCTAGCTATTATTATAGCAATATGGGTATCGTTAGTATCATTTTAATACGTAGTTTATATTTATGATAGTTTGACTTTATTTTAGAGCTTCTCAGAGCGGTTCAGGCTTCGACATCATCGTTCCGACAGCTTATCATCGATGCAGCTTTCAGACATCGTAGGACTCTTGAACCTGAGGCTCTGATACCAAGTTCGTCATGCCCCAAGATTACCCCCTAGACTTAATATGGGACTCGGGACAACAAGTGCCCCAAGCTAACCCTTGGTCATAGCATGTCTCGGGCAAATCAATTAAATGAGCGGAAGCATAATAAGAAAATTTAGAAACATAAGCATAGATAGTCAAGTCGAATAGAAACAATTACAATCTAAAGAGGAGACTCAAATGTTGTCTATCTCTGAAAAGCCTCTAAACTAACAAAGATAGAGTTGATGGGACAAGACCCTAACTAACTCGACAATCTGAAGGAAAGATAGACAACACAACTAGAATGGAAACTGGGTCCTCAAACCATGAGGACTCACCAATCCTGGCTGGATATTTGGCTTCGTCTAGCCATGAGCCTGATGGGAAACACCTGAATCTGCATCATTAAGAGGATGCAGCACAAAATGTGCTTCAGTACTATAGGATGTATCGAGTATGCGAGATATGCATGATCATGAATAAACATACTTAAAACATGCTTAAAATGAACTTGTTCATAAAATAAAAAAGTATAAGAAGATATTAAGTTATAAGACATGAAATATGGAGCAAAGTTAAGATTCAAGTGTAATATCATATAACTTCATAACTTGAAAATAAATATGTGGGAGTTTCTCTTAAATGACATAAACCATGCTGAGCTACATGGAGTCCAGTGTCATGTATCCACACTGAAATAGGTTGTCCTAACCGGCCAAGGTTAGAACCATGTCATAAGGATCCTGTCATGGGCCACAGAAGGCAACCTACGGTGGCAATGTAGTTATGGATTCGGGTCATCTAGAACCCTCATCACTCGGTGCTAAATACTACTTCCAAAACATATAACATGAGGCTCATATACATGTGACATATCTAGATGTCAAGCTTATTCATAAACATGTTCATAACCCGGATCTTCATACTACTCACGAACCTTGGTTTTGAAAATAATCCATGAGCATTGATGGCACATCGGGTGTCTTGTCTTGCATAATAATTCATAACTTGAAAACTTGCATGACTCTAGTTCAATTTTCATAATAGCATAGGTTTTCATAGAACATAGGAACTAGGCATGCACTTGCTTGAAAATTCATGAGAAATACATGTCATCAAATACCCAATTTTCTTAAATCAATTCATGCATGTAGAATTTACCATGATTAACCTTCAACTCATGAAATAGGAATTCATATGTAGAAATCCATGCAAAATCATGCAATTTAATAGAATTTCCTAATAAAATCATGAGAAGGAAATTTATAGCAAAACCCATAAGAGTTGGGTAAGAACCCTAATTTGAAAGTTCATGAAATCAAAATAGAAATTAGGGGTTTTGGGCACAAGGGTGAAAGAAACCCATTGTTGAATACTCACATACCTTGATTACAACTAACCCACTTGAAATTGAAAAGATTTAGGAGACTTGAACTTGGAGCTTGAGACCTTGAGCCTGAGAGGGTTCTTTTCCTCTTTGGGAGATGAATGGGGTAATGAGAAGGGACTTAGGCTAATATTTTAGAAATCATGCTAAAAATGGCAAAAATGACCTCACTTAGGAGTTTAAAGGGTGGGTAATGACTAAAATACCCTGGGATGTAATTAGGAAAAGGCTGGAAAAAGTTTACTTTCACGGACCACGGATGGGTTCCACGGATCGTAGATCAAACCACGGCTTGTGGTTTCCATTTGTCGTTCCTGGCCAAGAAAGAGAGGCTGCAAAAGTCAAACTACGGGTCAACAGGATGGACCCGTAGAATAAATCACAGGTCGTAGACCCAAGTCGTCAACTCTGGGGACTAATATGTCCTCTAATTCAATACCACAAGTGGATATTACAGTCTGTGATGCAGACCACGGTCCGTAGAAGTCACTCATGGTTCCTGAGGAAACAGGCAACCCTCATATCAAGTTCCACGAGTTGATTTTACGGTCTGTAAAGTGAACTATGGTTCGTAGAACCAACTCGTGGTTCTCAGACCAGAGGATAACCTGCAGAATACTTTCCACTGATCCTTTTCACGACCCATGGTTCAAACCACGGTTCGTGGTTTGGACCCGTAATTTCTGGGAATATGGAAATTTTTAGAGTTTCAAACTTAGAAAGCGGGTTTGATTTCCGGGGTGTTACAATATCTCCCCCTTGGGATCATTCGTCCTCGAATGAAGACTATGCAAGGAAAAAACTTAGAGGAATAATAGCCCAACCAAATATCAAAATATGAAAACTGATGAACAAGCGTGAAAAGTGACTCTTTAACTTAAAACATACTGAACTAACTTTGAAAAACATGAATGCATGCTAGGATCATGAGGAAAACTGATGGAATAGAATCGGAGGAACATAGTAAGGAAGAAACTATTACCTCGAGCTGAAATAGAATCGGAAGGAAGGAGATGGGGATATTTGGCATTCAAGGCCTCTTCCGCTTCCCAAGTAGCTCCTTCTACAAGATGGTTTCTCCAAAGAACTTTCACCGAAGTGACTTCTTTGTTTCTCAACCTCTGAATCAGACAATCAAGGATCTTTATGAGAAACCTCCTCATAGGTGAGGCTATCCTTCACACCTACATCCTCCAAAGGAACAATCAAGGTCGGATCACCAACACACTTCTTCAACAAAGAAACATGGAAGACTGGATGAGCCGCTTCTAAATCTGATGGCAAATCCAACTCATAAGCAACCTTACCAACTCTCCTCAGAATCCGATATGGACCTACAAAATGGGGACTAAGCTTTCTCTTCTTGCCAAATCTCATCACATCCTTCATGGGTGACACCTTCAGAAAAATCCAATCATCGACTTCAAATTCTAACTCTCTTCTCCTCACATCCACATACGATTTATGTTGACCCTGAGCGGTCTTCCACCTCTCCCTAATAAGGTGAACCTTCTCCATAGTCTCATGAACTGAATTTGGACCAATCAAAGATGCCTGACCCACCTCAAACCAACCAACAGGAGACCTACACCTCCGACCATAAAGGGCCTCATAAAGAGCCATCTGGATGCTAGAGTGAAAACTGTTGTTGTAGGCAAACTCAATAAGAGGTAAGTGATCATCCCAATTACCCTTGAAGTCAATCACGTAAGCCCTAAATATATCCTCCAAGGTCTAAATAGTATGCTCTGCCTGGCTATCATTCTGTGGGTAAAAAGTTATGCTAAGCTTTACCTGGGTACCAAGACCTCTCTGAAACAATCTCCAGAACTGAGAAGTGAACTGAGTACCCCTATCTGAAATGATGGACAATGGGACACCATGAAATTTGACTATCTCCTGGATGTAGAGTCTGTCATAATCATTCGCTGAATCCGTAGTCTTAACAGCCAAGAAGTGGGATGACTTAGTCATCCGATGGACAATCACCCAAATCGAATCATGTTGCCTTCGAGTACGAGGCAAACCCATAATGAAGTCCATATTGATCACTTCCCACTTACAAGTAGGAAGGTCAATATCCTAAATCATGCCACCTGGTCACTGATGCTCTATCTTCACTTGCTGACAGTTGGGACACTTAGCCACAAAATTGGCTATGTCCCTCTTCATACCATTCCACCAATAGACTTCCCATAGATCACGGTACATCTGGGTGGCACCAGGGTGAATAGAATATCTGGAACTATGAGCCTCAGTCAGAATCTGTTGTCTCAACCATCTACATCTGGCACACACAATCGACCCTGATAACCAAGCATACCATCTCCCTCTTGGGAGAAAACCTCAACCCTTTGTTGATGGACTGCACCCTTAAGCTGAAGCAAAATAGGATCACTGTCTTACTTTGCCTTCACTTTAGCTACTAAGGATGATTTGGAACCATTCTGAACAATAACCCCACCTTCTGTTGAGTCCATAAGGCGTACTTCCAACCGAGCTAGCCTATGAACCTCCTAAGCCAATTCCTTCTTCCCTTCTTTGACTGAAGACACACTACCCATTGAAAATCTACTAAGTGCATCTACCACAACATTGGCCTTACCCGGATGGTAAATCCCACTCATGTCGTAATCCTAAAGAAGCTCAAGCCATCTTCTTTGTAGCAAATTCAATTCCTTCTGAGTGAACACATACTGAAGACTTTTATGATCGGTGAATACATCCACGTGCACCCCATACAAATAATGTCTCAAAATCTTCAAAGAAAAAACCAGGGCTGCTAACTCAAGATCATGAGTAGGGTAGTTCTTCTCAGGAGTCTTAAGTTGTCTCGAAGCATAAGCAGTCACTTTACCACGTTGCATCAAAACACGACCCAAACCAATTCTGGAAGCATCACAATAAACCACAAAATCATTCGAACCCTTGGGTAGAGCCAATACAGGGGTTGTGGTCAATATAGTTTTCCTGAAAGTTCTTCTCACAAAGGTCCGACCACTGAAATTTTACCTTTTTTAGAGTCAATCGAGCCAAAAGAGAAGCAATGGAAGAGAACCCCTTTACGAACCTCATGTAATAACCAGCCAAACCCAAGAAACTCTGAATATACGACGGGGAAGTAGGTCTAGGCCAGTTCTTCACTGCCTCAATCTTTTGAGAATTGACTCGAATACCATCTTTAGTCACAATGTGACCCAGAAAAGCAACAGACTGCATCCAGAACTCACACTTGTTAAACTTAGCAAATAACTGCCGGTCCTTGAGAGTTTGCAACACCACTCTCAAATGGTATGCATGCTCCTCCTCACTCCAAGAATAGATAAGAATATCATCAATGAACACAATCACAAACATATCCAAATATTGCTTGAATACACGGTTCATTAAATCCATAAAAGCTGCAGGAGCATTTGTTAGACAAAAAGATATCACAACAAATTCATAATGACCATACCGAGTTCTGAAGTCTGTCTTCGAAATGTCACACTCTCTGACATGAAGCTAATGATAACCGTATCTAAGCTCAATTTTGGAGAAGAAACTAGTACCCTGAAGTTGATCGAACAAGTCATCAATCCTAGGAATGGGATACTTATTCTTGATTCTGACCTTGTTCAACTGACGGTAGTTAATACACATTTTGAGGGAACCATCTTTCTTTCGTACGAATAAGACTGGATCACCCCATGGAGAAATGCTAGGCATGATGAAACCCTTATCAAAAAGATCCTTTAACTAATCCTTTAACTTCTTAAGTTCAGCGGGAGCCATCCTATAGGGAGGAATAGAGATAGGATTTGTATTCGGAAGAAGATCTATCCCGAAGTCGATTACCCGCTCGGGAGGGACTCTGGGCAAATCTTCGGGAAACACTTCTAAGAACTCATTCACAACAAGAACAGACTAAAGGGATGGGGTTTCGGACTCCGTGTCTATAACCTGAACTATATGATAAACATACCCCTTTGAAATTATCTTCCTAGCCTTAAGATAAGATATGAAACGACCTTTTGAGGATGGGGGACTACCTTGCCATTCTAAGATGGGTTCATTTGGAAACTTGAAACTGACAACCCGAGTACGACAATTAACCAAAGCATAACAAGTGTGCAACCAATCCATACCAAGAATAACATCGAAATCAGTCATCTCCAACTCTACTAAGTCCGCTAAAGTGACTCTATGAAGGAATGAGATAGGGAAATTTCAGTAGATTCTTTTGGCTAAGACCGACTCACCAACAGGAGTAGAAACACAAAAAGGTTCTAAAAGCAATTCAGGAAAAACTTCAAACTTGCATGCTAGATAAGGGGTCACAAAAGATAAGGAGGAACTGGGGTCCAACAAAGTATACACATCAAAAGAGAAGACTTTCAACATACCAGTAATAACTCCTGGGAAACCCTCCTGGTCCTGACGAGAGGACATAGCATAAAGGTGGTTCTGGCGCTGACCACCAAAATTAGAAGTTGTGCCCTGCTGGGCTGGTCGACCTTCTGGGGCTACTATAGCAGACTGATTCCTACTACCTTACTATCCCTTCCTAGCAGAAGGGAAATCTCTAACCATATGTATAGCCTGTCCATACATAAAGTATGCACCTGTGCCTAAACGACACTCTCCCGGGTGATTCTTCCCATACTTGCTACAAATAGGGTGGGATGATCCCTTAGAAACACTTCCCTGAGACTGTGAATAGGAACCAGATCCTCTACCAGTCTTATCATGATAAGGCTTCTGGGACTTGGTAGGAGCACTAGCAGAGGAATGAATGGGTCCTGATGACTTCTTCTGGAACAAGGAGTGATGTCAGCCACCAGACTTCTGATGGAAAAAACCTGAACTGTAGGATCTACCCCTCTTATTCTCCCTAGCCATCTCCCTACGCTTGTCTCCCTCGATCTGGTAGGATGGGTCATAAGCCTAGAAATAGTCATATCACCCAATAGCATAGCGGATCTACACTCCTTCTTTACCAAATTTGAAACCCCATAGATAAACTTTCTTATCTGATCATGCGGGTCCGCTACCATAGAAGAGGAATACCTAGAAAACTGAGTGAACTTCAAAATGTACTCCTAAACAGTCATAGATCACTGTCTCAAGTTCATAAATCCTCAACTGTAGCTTGTCTCAACTCTTGTGGAAAGAACCGATCGAGGAAAGCTCTCTCAAAACACTCCCATGTCATAGGGACCACATCCCTAGCTCTAGCTTCCTTCCATTGCGTGAACCAGATATGAGCTACACCCTTGAGTTGATAGGATGCCAACTCGACACAATAAACACCAACCACTTGCATCACATCAAAGATTTTTTTCACTTCTTCAATAAAATTTAGCGGATCCTTATTCACTTTCAAACCCCAGAACTCCAGTGGGTTCATACAGACAAAATCACAAACTCAGGCCGCAACCCCACCTTGAGGGTGGACGGGGATAGTAGCCGGCTAGTTGGCCTGAGCGGCAAAGGTATGGGATAGCAAATGAATGGCATTCTTAAACTCCTCATTCGTGACCTCGGGGGCCGGTACTGGAGAAACATCATTCCAAGTGGCTCAGTGAGGTATAGCACGTCGAGGCATAATCTGAAATGTACAAGATAAGGATTAGAGGAACATTAGAGTTAAACTCTATCGCACAATATGATCATGAAAGAAGTGAAGTTTTCTAAGACACCTCATAGCTTTCCTGTCATATGTGTGGCATGCTTCACACACATGAAAGAGACTCTACTCTATGCAGCTTTCAGACATCCTAGGACTCTTGAACCTGAGGCTCTGATACCAAGTTTGTCATGACCCAAGTTTACCCCCTAGAAGTAACATGGGACTCGAGACCATAAAAGCCCCAAGCTAACCCTTGGTCATAGCATGTCTCAGGCAAATTAATTAAATTAGCGAAAGCAGAATAAGAAAATTTAGAAACATAAGCATAGATAGACAAGTCAAATAGAAAAAATTACAATCAAAAGAGGAAACTTGAAAGTTGCATATGTCTGAAAAGCCTCTAAACTAACAAAGATAGAGTTGATAGGACAAGACCCCAACTAACTCGACAATCTTAAAGAAAGATAGACAACATAACTAGAATGGAAACCGGGCCCTTGAACCATAAGGACACAGCAATGCTGGCTGGATATCCAGCTTCGTCTAGCCATGAGCTTGATGGGAAACACCTGAATCTGCATCATCAAGAGGATGCAACGCAAAATGTATATCAGTACTATAGGATGTACCGAGTATGCGAGATATTCATGATCATGAATAAACATACTTAAAACATCTTAAAATGAAGTTGTTCATAAAATAAAAAAGTATAAGAAGATATCAAGTTATAAGACATGAAATATGGAGTAAAGTTAAGATTCAACTGTAATATCATATAACTTCATAACTTGAAAATAATCGTGCAGGAATTTCTCTTAACCGACATAAACCATGCTGAGCTACATGGAGTCCAGTGTCATGCACCCACAATGAAAAAGGTTGTCCTAACCGTCCAAGGTTAGAACCATGTCATAAGGATCTTGTCATGGGCCACAGAGGGCAACCTACGGTGGAAACGTAGTTCTGGATTCATGTCATCTAAAACCCTCATCGCTCGGTGCTAAATACTACTTCCAAAACATATAACATAAGGCTCACATATATGTGACATATCTAGATGTCAAGCTTGTTCATAAATATGTTCATAACCCAGATCTTCATACTACTCACGAACCTTGGTTTTGAAAATGATCCATGAGCATTGATGGCACATCGGGTGCCTTGTCTTGCATAATAATTCATAACTTGAAAACTTGCATGACTCTAGTTCAATTTTCATAATAGCATAGGTTTTCATAGAACATAGGAACTAGGCATGCACTTGCTTGAAAATTCATGAGAAATACATGTCATCAAATACTCAATTTTCTTAAATCAATTCATGCATATAGAATTTACCATGATTAACCTTCAATTGAGGAAATAGGAATTCATATGTAGAAATCCATGCAAAATCATGCAATTTAATAGAATTTCCTAATAAAATCATGAGAAGGCAATTTATAGCAAAACCCATAAGAATTGGGTAAGAACCCTAATTTGAAAGTTCATGAAATTAAAATAGAAATTAGGAGTTTTGGGCACAAGGGTGAAATAAACTCATTTTTGAATACCCACATACCTTGATTGCAGCTAACCCACTTGAAATTAAAAAGATTTAGGAGACTTGAACTTGGAGCTTGAGACCTTGAGCTTGGGAGGGTTCTTTTCCTCTTTGGGAGATGAATGAGGTAATGAGAAGGGACTTAGCCTAATAGGTTTAGTCATGCTAAAAATGGCCAAAGCAACCTCACTTAGGAGTTAAAAAGGTGGGTAATGACTAAAATACCCCTGGAATGCAATTAGGAAAAAGCTGGAAAAAGTTGACTTTCAGAGAACACGGATGGGTTCCACGGACTGTAGATCAAACCGGAGCTTGTGGTTTCCTTCAATCATTCCTGGGAAAGAAAGAGACTCTACATAAGTCAAACTATGGATCAACAAGACAGACCCGTAGAAAGAATCACCGGTCATAGATCCAAGTCGTCATCTCTGGCGACTGATTTGGCCTCTGATTCAATACCACGAGTGGACATTATGGTCCGTGATTCAGACCACAATCCGTAGAAGTCACTCGTGGTTCCTGAGGAAATAGGTAACCCTCAGATCAAGTTCCACGAGTTGATTTTATGATCCGTAGAGTGAACTACGGTCCGTAGAACCAACTCGTGGTTCTCAAACCAGAGGCTAACCTACAGAAGACTTTCCACGGATCCTTTCCATGACCCATGGTTTAAACAACGGTCCATGGTTTGGACCCGTAATTCCTAGGAACATGGAATTTTTCAGAGTTTCAAACTTAGAAAGCGAGTTCAATTTCTGGGGTGTTACAAGGGGGTAACATACGACACTACTATCACTTGGTTTCAGCATATCATATCATATCATATCATCTATTTGTGTGAGATTCCACCCTTATTTAATGTTTACTGAGTGCATGCTCCGATAGTATAGGATGCCGGAGGGTTTGTCTTTACTTTTTTGTGTTTCTTGGGTGTATGGGCTCCCTTTGAGACTATAGGTAGGCTTATTGTTACCCTATCGAGATATTGATCCTTATTGTGATTCATATGATGTTTGGATATTAAAGATTGTATTATATACATTTGGTTAACTTGATAAGTTTTATCTAGGCTCCCCAGTTGATTCTTTCCTGACATGAGAGTAGTATTATTAGCATCGTTTGGTTATTAATCTTGTTTTCGAGCATGCTATCATTATTCTACTTTCCTCCTTCCCTTTTTACTTGAAGTTACTGGTATCTTTTTATTTGAGGTTACTAGTATACCGCCTATTTCCAAAACTCTATATATATATTATTATTGCAAGGATCCCAGGTGATTTACTTCTTTCTTTCACCTGTGTATGTGATATATATATTCTAGTAGCTAGCCAAGTATGTTGTTTTCTCCTTGTATCCTTCTGTGCTAGCTTCCGTGTACTTATTCGTTGTTTTCTGTGACTACTTTCTTCTCTTCTACTAAATTATTGTCTTTCTTATATGCGTCCAGTCGGCCTATAATACCTACTGGGTACCCGTTGCTTAGTAATTAGTACTCATACTACACTCTGCATCTTCTGGTGCAGATCCTAGTGTGGGCCATCATCGCTTATCTGTTGGAGACTCGTGCGGGCTGATCTTTCGGACCATTCAAGACTGAAGGTCAGCTCTTGGCGACCAGAGCTTAGCTTTTAGTTCATCTTTTGTATCATATACTCTTTTATTATTAAGAGACATATGTATATATACTTTTGGATCCTTTTTTACTCTATTGATGTAGTTCCGGCTCTTATGTTATGGTACCAGGTTTTGGGTTGGTTTTAGCTTCTATTTATATCCCTGTTATCCCTTTTCTTTATCTTATTTCCCTTGCTTCCGCCTATATTATGTTTTATTTCGCTTGCTTATTAGATAATAGCCCTAATCGTTCCAGGCTATAGGAATTGGTTGGCCTACTAGGGTGTCGTAGGTGTCATCATGACTAAGAAATCAGGTCATGACAGGATATGATTTTGAACAAGTTTTTGGTGTGAGAAAAGGTTTTAGAGTGAGAAAGAAATGAGAAAATAGGCTGACAAATCGAAGGAACAAATTTATATATTGTAGGTCACAGACCAGCGCGATCATGGTCCCCCTGCGCGATTGCGCTAAAGGAGGTGGCAGCGCACTAGTGCGATCGCACTGAAGGAGAAACATGGGCACCAGTGAGATCGTGGTGCCCAGGTGTGATGCATTGAAGGGAGAAAGTGCCAAGGCGCAATAGCGGTGCTCTGGAGCGATCGCGCTAAGCACTGCTCTACTACAGAAATATCAGCAACTTGAAATACTCCAACGGGAGGTTTCGAGCACAATCAAAACTCGATACTCACAAACCAAACATGCAACTAGAGTGGAAATGATGTTCCGAACTCAATGAAATCGATGAAACTTTAATACGAGGTCGTTTCAAAGGAATGTTGACCCCAATCAACACTTGTGATTTCCAACCAAACACCCGAAATGAGCCCGGCTCACTCGGAACCCAAACCAACCACCTACCTAACCCAAATTCGACATCTTGGAGATAATGGAATCGTTAGATTTTGAATCTGACGCTCCAATCATCAAAAGCTGACCAAAGTCAAATTTCTAACTCCAACTGGCTTGAAATCACAAAACGTGAGATAGAATCATACCAGAAGTCCTTAGGCCCTGACCAAAGGTTCAACTAGACCAAAATCCATGCTCCGGAGCTTAAAAAAATTGTCAAAATTCGATTTCGAGCATGCTAGCTAAGTCTGTTGACTAAAGTCAATAATTTCCTAAGTTAAAGCTCTAAGATAAGGAAATGATCATAATGACCGAACGAATTTCTAGGGCACTGAACCATAGGTCCCAACAAAACATAAATGACTTGGGGCCACGTCAGGCAAGCTCTAACAGTACAAACAAAGCAAAAACGTAAAAATAATCATAAGGTTCATTACATCGCACTTGACATGAGAGTGATGAAAAGAAGATAAAATTGTAGTTACATTAGGTACAAACCTAATTAAGCTGTTTCTAACGGCCTCTGAATTGAATAGGAAAGCAGTATTTTAATATTTTTATTAGAAATTTATTTTTTTGAATACCAAAATATATATATATTTCTTACGGCTCGTGTTTGATCAAAACCCGATAACTATACTACTTCTATAGGAGTGGCAATCCTTTCTCTTCTCTTTAATTGAGTTCTTCTCGTTCATTGCAAATGGCAAGACTAATCACCAAAAGACACCTAAACTCATACAATGATTATGAATGAGATTGGTTTAGAATTAAAACAAAAATCACAAAAAAGTAAATCCTACATTCTTGAAATTTTTCTGTAGGTGCAAGTGTAAAAGGAACAAATAGTTGAGAAAATATGGCAGTTTTGGATAATTACAGGGCAAAGCCTTTGAGCATCCTTATATACTATCAGAAGAGCATACATCACAAAAACAAAGAAGAATAAGAGCATACATCACTACAATTAAAAATGTAGTATTATTTATTGTACTGATCCTTAACTCTCTATATTCATTCATTTCTTGACAAATTAAATTAAACGCTTTAAATAAGTTATTAATATTTTAATAAACTTATTGTAATTATTTGGGATTTTCTCTGCAAAACCAAATGACAATTTCATTTTTTGTTGAATATGGAGAGTTGTGGGCTTTAAATATAGTGAATGGATGGAATGAATGAAAGGAGAAAAGAAAAAAAAGAAGTTAATTAAATGACTTCCGGACTTCATCTAAAACGTAAGAAATTAGTACATGATATGATTATTATTTAATACTTAATTAATTAGATATTTTATAATATAACCTAGCAGCAACCTACAACTTTCTCCCCTCTTTCGGCAACATCATGGAAATCTCCATGGCTATCACCATCTCTCTCTAGCCCTTGGTTGCGGGAGAGACTTTTACAAACTCTAACGAACACATTTCTAATTCTAATCCTCAAGTTTCTTAATTATGCCACATGCCTAAATCCTAAAGAAATTTATTCATCATTTTTAAGAACAAATTTAAAACCTATTGAAGTTATCCATGAGATTCACATGCTTCAGTTTACAATAGATGAAAGACAAGAACTTGCTAATGAGGAAGGACTTCATCAATCCATAGTGGTGAAGCTTGTTACGATGCATTTTGAACCTAATCAAAACATTTCATAACTTGGTAATTTTTATTTTTAAAAAAATAAAAGAAAAGAAAGAAAAGAGTCGCTACTTAACTTTTAAGAAATTAAGAAAACCATTCTTTAATGGTATTTATGAGAAAATCTTTATTTTATAACCAGAGAAAGGGTAAGGGTTCTGGTGATTTCTCAAAAAAGGTGTTAAGCACTTCGAAAAATCTGCAACCGCGATTGACCGATGAATTTAAGATAAATTTGTGGCTAAAATAAAATATCTTATAGTAAAAAATGAAAATTTGAGAGTGGTTCAAAAGAAGAGTTTAACGTTGATTAACAACTCATTTTGTGAGTTAAAAAAATTATTTGGAGACACCTATTTTTCAAAAACCTTCCGAATTAGACTAACTAATTCAACTTTTGGGATTCTCCTAATTTATAGGGTAAACTACACAAATTGGACTCAATTGTGATACTATTTACCAAAAATAGACCCAGCCCAATCTATTTAGGCTTAATGGACCAGCGACCCAAACTATTTACCCACTTGCCTATATTCTCCTTTTTTTATTTCGCGCATGATGTCATGTAATGACCCTTCCAGTTATTTTTTGTATTTTTGCCTTTCTTGTACCATTAGAGCTTGTTTGTAGTGGCTCCAAGTCATTTATGGCTTACTAGGATCAGTAGTTCAGTGTTTGGACTGTTTGTTTATTCTGTTTGTCCATTCCTAGTTTTAGAGCTTTAAACTTTAGAAATCATTAACTTTAGTCAACAATCTTGGTGAACATGCTCAGAATCAAATTCTGATATTTCTGTTAGCTCCAGAGCGTAGACTTTGGTCTAGAATTTTTGCCATTGAGTTCCATTTTGGAAATAGTTGGCTAAAGGTTGATTTTGGGCGTGAGGACCACTTTTTGTTAAATCGACCTCCGATGGGATTTTCATCGATTCCATTGGATCCGAACGCTATTTCTAGTCAAATAGCTCAGGTCGTTTGTGTTCGCGGGACCCCATATGCGTTTCCAAGGACCCAAAGTGTGAAAAATTTATCCTTGATAGCTGGTTGTTGTCATGGGCCCTTTTGTTCATCGCGTTCGCGGAGGTGTTGCTGCGTTCATGAAGAGTAATTTCCAGCCACCCCACTTTTGCTCTTCGCATTCGTGGAGGGTTGGCCGCGTTCGCGAAGGCCATTTTCCAACCATCCTAACTTTGTTCTTCGGGTTTGTGGGCCTTGGCCGCATTTGCGAAGGGCATTTGGCTAGCCACACTTTTTGTTCTTCGCAAAGGCGATGCCTTGGCCGCGTTCGCGAAGGCCAAAGCAGTCAGCTTAAAATTGGCATTTCCCCTTCTTTCTTCTTCATTTCCCAATTCTTTCAAAGTCCAAACCTACATAGCTTAAATCCCCAAGCTTCCATATCCTTCACTTGATGACTCCAACTGATGGGAGGGCATTAGTTCGTAGATCCTAGCTCATTTTTGCACTTCTAAAGTGGGTAAGTAACTCGTTTAATCCCCGTTTTCTCCATTTAATTTCTCTTAATTCCTTAAGTGGGTGGGCTATTTTGGAGCCCCATTTCATGTTTGTTTCTGCTCAAATTTTGAGCATGTGCCCCTGGGATGTTAAGGAACACTTTGGTGTTTTTCATTTCCGGTTTTGGGTTATGGGGCCCCCGAGCCCTTTTGTGACCCAAATTTTGACCCAGCTATTATTATAGCAATATGGGTATCTTTAGTCTTATTTTGACCTATAAATTATTGTATTGATAGTGGTTTCATAATTTGGTGCTTCCCAGAGTAGTTCGAGCATGGACGAAGCCATCCTCGCAGCTATTCGTCGGACGACAAGTAGGTTATGGCTTTCCCTACCTAGACTCTGCGTATATAGGCTCTAACTGCATTAATTAGCATCCTTGGGTGGGTTGTATTAGGTTGGTACCCTAGACCTTGTCTGCCTTTTCGTCTGCTTATTTCACACATTGCTTGTAGTATTTGGGTAGTATCGTATATTAACATTATGGCCCTATGCGGCCTTGTATTGACTCTGGAACATAAATGGTGGGTTATTTGAGAATGTTCATGAGTCCCAGATATAGAGATATCCTTTTAGGCTGGTTATGTTTGTTGAGTAGTTGTGGAGCCTGTGTAGGGCTGGTAGGAATATTGTGAGCCGTTGGGATAATTTATATTTGTGTGTGAGCATATCATCCATGAAAGAGGTTTTTCCCTACATGTTTTACTTCGGTTTTGGCCGCGAGCCACTACTGACAATTTTCCTAAACTTGCATGGCCCCGGGGGGGCGTTTTGGTATACTTGATAATAAAAAATGGGATTATGGATGATTTCACACTTGATTTCCTACTGATGCTAGGCTCTACTGGGCAGAGTACTAGACCTGATTCTCTACTGATACGAGGCTCTGCTGGGCAGAGTACTAGACTTGATTTCTTATTGATACTAGGCTCTGCCGGGCAGGGCACTAGACTTGATTTCTGACTGATTTAGACCCGGATACGCTCTGGGCACCCTTTGAGAGGGTTATTGAGACTTTTATCACTGATTTAGACCTGAGTATACTTCGGGCATCCTTTGAGAGGGTCTTTGAGATTACTACACTATTTTAGACCAGGGTCAAAACCGGGCATATACTATGAGTTTATGATTATTGAGTTACACTTGAGGTTTGCGATTTTGTATGTGGTCGAGGGGTAGACCTCCATAGACCCCTGTCATTCCTTGACCACAGGCTTCGAGCCAACACAGCATGCTAGGAGAGGGGTGTATGGCGTAGGAGAGGTATACGGGAAAGAGCCTTCCATAGATCCTGCCTCTATTGGGACTTATAGGTACTGGAGGGGGTAACATTCGGGTACTATTACATCAGATTCATCATCATCATGCATATTTCACTTGGATTCCACCCTTGTTTGTTGTGTGTTCAGTGTACGCTCTGATTGTATGAGCGACCAAAGGGTTTGTTTTCACTTGATTGTGTTCCTCGGTTGTACGGGCGACCGTTAGAACTGTGTTATTAGCCTGTTCAGGCTCCAGTGGGATTTTGATTATTGAGAGGGCTAGGGAGTTCTATCTTATTGAGGCACTTTTGTGTTTTTTTCTGAGCCGATTGTGGGTTTTTGGTTCCATTCTTATCAGGATTTGAGTAGTATTTCTCGGTTGTTGCGGGTTAGTTATTCCATCCTAGGGTTGTACTTGAGAGGTGGATTCGTGTTTATGCTAGCTTGAAGTTGGATTGGTGTTATGAAATCCTTATGCTTGTTGATTCCATCTTGAGTATGCTAGACTGCTTTCCTTCTTTTCCTTTTACTTGAGGTTAGTGATATACCGCCATGTTCCTGACTCTCTCTCCTTTATATACTATTGTTGCAAGGATTCCAGGTGCGTTCTTCTTCCTTACACCTGTGTTTATGTGTTATGTATATGTTTTTGCTAGCATGTATACTTGTAACTCTTGGTTGATTGCTCTTTGTGCTTCTTCCTTGCTTTTGTGACTGCTTTCTTGTATTCTGCTTATTACTATTTTTATATCTTATAAGCGCTCAGTCGGCCGATGATGCCTACTGTGTACCCGTTGTCTTGGTGTTCATACTACACTACTGAACTTCTTGGTGCAGATATTAGTTGAGCTTTCGCCGTTGATCGCGTTGGAGGCTCATGCAGCTTTTAGGAGGTTCGAGACTAGGGTGAGCGCCTGACGGTCGGAGCATGACCACATCTCATCTGTTGTACTGATACTCTTTGTATATTCAGAGACAGTTGTACTTATCTTTTGTTACTTCTAGCACTTGTACTCTATTAGAAATTTTTGTACTATCGATACCAAGTCTTGGGGTTGGTGTAGTTTCTTTTATGTATATATTCGGGTTATTTGCTTCCGCATTGTCTATTTTTACATTCTGCTTTCTCTTATTGTGCGTTTTGGTTAGGTAATAGCCCATTACTAACTGTTTCAGGCTACGGGGATTGGTTCGCCTACTGGGGGGTTGTAGGTGCCATCATGACCTGAGAAATTAGGTCGTGACATATCAGCATGACGTCAGTGTCACTATCATGAATTAATCCTCTGTGATACTCCATCAGTATATCGATACTTTATCGGTATCATATAGGACTGAGCTTAATCCTTTGTGATACTATATCAGTATATTGATACCATGTAGGTATCATATAGGACTGAGCTTAATCCTCTGTGATACTCCATTGGTATATTGATACCATGTCAGTATCATATAGGACTGAGCTTAATTCTCTATGATACTCTATCGGTATGTTGATATCATGTCAGTACCATATAGGACTAAGCTCTTTTTTTAAGAAATAAATAAGAAATAATTAAGAGAAAATTATTAAAGTCACAAGCTTATTTATCAAACTCTAAATTAGTAGAAAATATATTGTTATAAATTTTTTTCTCTTTTTGCAATATAAAAAAATTTGTATCTAAATTATGACTCTTTTTTTTAACTGTTTTTAAATCAAAATATTGAAGAACTAAAACATACCTCAACGATACCATGACAGTATATAGATATACCATAATGGTATCATGGATGATTGAGTAATTTCATCGAAGGACTGAAGCAAACCTCAATGAAACATTGTGTAGTTACTCTTTGATACCACCAAAGTATATTATACTTTGATGGTATCAAGGAGGAGGAAGTAGTCCTTCAATGAAGACACTGCCCAGTAAATCTTTGATATCCCATCAGAGTATATATATATATACTATAATGGTATCAAAGAGGAAAAAAAGGGTGGGCGCTGATGTCAGCATGATGTCAGCCCGCATTTTTCTTTTTTTAGATATATGCAGTTTTATGATAAAAAAGTGTATGAAAGTAATGGGGTATTTTAGGGTCCTTTTTGGGGTATAAGTGTCATTTCCCTATTTTATAAGAAAAAGAATTAAATAAGTAAAACATTTTGAATTATTTACCCGGATTTTAGTATATACAATACTAAAGTTGTTTGATCCTTCTTTCGAAAACTTGAAACCCAGGCCTAGAATCGATTTAAAATGATTCTAAGTTTTGAATTCAAAATAAAGGGAGGATCAGGCTTTTGGATCGTGTCTTTGAAAATTTAATACACTCATTTTGGTTCACAAATCTAAAAGAAAAGAAACGGGTAACTGAAGTTGTAAAGGTTTATTCAAAACTTTCATGAAGACATTGAGACAAACTTTTTAGGAAAAAATCTTTATTTTTTAAATTGGTCACTTTAATGATGTCATTTAACCCCATTCTATTAACAATGCAAAACCTTAAAAAAGTAATAATTTTAGCCACTCACGAATTCTCCTCTATTGGGTGCACATCTAGGATTTAGTAAAAATGAATAAAAATGTTAGTATCACATATTTAAAAAGAATAAATACAGAATAACAATAGTGAAATATAAAGATTTAGCTTTCTCAGCCCGAATCTAATTGTTGTAATTTCCTTCTTTGGTTGTTGTTGCTAGCCCGCAAGCTTATTTTTCTCTCTATTTGTCTATTGCGGAGTGACGGTTGACTCGAAGGATGATTTAGGTCGTGTCAAAGACCCAACACACGATGTATATAAAGTCGAGTCCATACGGACTCATCTCAGAAAAGTTCATGCATAAAATAAAGATAAGAATTAGTAGACAATTAGTTACGGCGTCATGCATCACAGATATATATACAATAGGTTAACTATTATTTATACCACTTTGTACCCATTTACGAAAATTCAATATATCTTTAACAATCAACCAAAATGAACACAATAAAAAGATCCAAAAATAGACTAATACAGGAACTAATACATAACATATAACCTTAGATCGTCATTTTTCAAGACTATCAAATCAAGTTGCTAAACATCAAGGGATAAATTAATTATTACTACCTATTAACCATACCATCTAATGAATTCAAATGGCTTGTATACAAAGATAAAATTTTCAAGTTAAAAATAGGTGAGAAGTCATGTAGCAGCTTTTGACTCTATGACTTAGATATATCTTGTTGGGAAATAACATATATCAAGAACAAAACAGATGTAAATAATCGAGAAAGAAATCTGGAAACACAATTGATGACACACAAATTTAATGTGGAAAAACCCAAGTCAGGAAAAAATCACGAGCAACAACGAGCATATTCACTATATAGAACGTAGAGTACATTCAAGTCTCTAGAACTCAAAATGAAGGAATAAGGACAGAGAAGATTTTTTAACTTCTGTACAATGCTTCCTCAACCTGTTAAAGGAAAATATATATGCAGAAAAGGGACAGAAAATGCCCCAGAAAAATAGGCTCCACTTCCTAAAAACTAGTGACCAGTAAACTGCACAATAAACCTATGATCTTCTCAACTGTCCTGAAATTCTGCAAGTGCCAAGAACCAAGCTGGAACATGCCAACATGTCGGGGTAGAATCGGTAGAGGAAGAAGAAAAATTTGAGGCAACTCTAATAATCTCCACCTTGGCTCAAATTTAATAGATGCTCGTCATTACCATAAAAGCCCCTAAGGGCAATCAAGTGTTGTAAACACCAGTTAAGCTCAAAAACTTATTGAACTTAGTAATGGGAAGTGTCTTAGTAAGCATATCTGCAGGATTCTCTGATGTGCGAACTTTCTTGACTACATTCTCTCCTGCAGTCATTGTATCTCTGATATAATGATATTTCACATTAATATTCTTAGTCTTGGAATGATAAGAATCATTCTTCATTAGATGTATTGAACTCTGACTATCTGAAAACATAAGAGTAGTATCCTGTGCAACACCAAGCTCAAAAATAAGACCACGTAACCATGTAGCCTCTTTCACACCTTCAACAGATGCAACATACTCCACTTCTATAATGGATATGTCACGCCCCGAGGTTACCCCCTAAATGTAAGCCTGGACTCGGGACCACGAGGATCCTAAGCTAGCCCTTGGTCATAGCATTCTCAGGCATAATAAAGAAGTAAGACATAGCGAAAACATCAACGTAAATCCGAACCGGAAGACATATCATAAATATAGAGTCGAATAGCAAATACAACTCAGAAATCATCTCATAAGGTCTATGTATGAAAAGCCTCTAATACTATCATAGGGAGTTGTTGGGACAACACCCCCAACTAACTCGAACATCTGAAAATAAAGAAGACATAAAACTACAGTGGAACCTAGCCCTCGGACTATGAGGACTCACCAATAGCTAGGTAGGAGTGGCCGGATCTCTAGCCACGGATCTGAGTAGGAGTGCCTGAGTCTGCATAATAAAAGGATGCAGCGCAATATGCATTAGTACTATGTAATGTACTAAGTATGTGAGCGATGCATAAGTAAGGAAAACATGCTTTAAATTGATCTTGTTTCATAAAGAAGGACCATAAACCAAAACAAGGTATAAAGAAAAATACATGAAATAAAGCTAAATTTTCATATCATAGATTCATATAATTTCATAGCTTAAAAATAATACATGGGAGTTTCTCTTAACCGACATTAAACCATGCTGAGCTACATGGAATTCAGTGTCTTGCACCCATACTGAAAGAGTTGTCCTAACCGGCCAAGGTTAGAACCATTTCGTACCAGGACCCTGTCATAATAAGCCTCAACACGGGCAACCTACGGTAGCAACATAGTTTTGGACTTGGGTTATCTGAACTCTCGTCTCTCGGTGCTAAATACTACTCTCAAAACATAATAATAACATAAGCTCATATACATGCGACATATCTAATGCCAACTTGTTCATACTTGTTCATACTTGTTCATACCCCGGATCGTCATACTACTCATGAGTTTTAGTTTAGAAAATGGCTCATGAGTAGTGATGGAACATCGGGTGTCTTGCCTTGCATCATATTTCATATCATGGAAAAACTTGCATACTTCATGACTTGTAAAATTTTGCATAGCTCTAGTTCAATTTTCATAAAACATATATTTTCATAGAATCATAAGAACTAGGCATGCAACTTCAGAATTACATAATGGCCATGATATCTAGTCATGCCTACATTCTCTTGAAAACATACAAATTCATGGGTTTATGCTAGAAATCAACTTTCATGCTTGGGCTTTCAAAATCAATGAAAGAATTATAATCAAATCATGAGTAATCAATAAGAAACCATGAATTTAAATATAGAAACTGATTTTATAAACTTTCCCCAATTGTGGTTCAAAATCCTAGTTTCATAACTTCATAATTCAAATTCATGAGTTGGGGATTTTAGGCACAAGGGTGGAAGAAACCCATTTCTAAAGACCCACATACCTTGGTGGAAGATTACCCATTTGACTGGAAAAGAATTAGGAGACTTGACTTGGAGCTTGAACTTGATCTTGAGAGGAAGACTTTCTTCTTTGAGTGAGGAATGAGGAGTTTAGGATAGACTTAGCATAATATGGGTGAAAATCCTTCTAAAAGTAGTCAAAATGACTTCACTTAATACATAATAGGGTGGAAAATGACCAAAATGTCCCTGGGAAATAACTTGAGAAAAGCTAGAAATTTGTTGAGTTTCAGTGACCACGACTTAGTCCACGGGTCGTGGTTTGGATGACGAGTCGTGCACGGCAGTCGTAGAACTCAGGCTAAGAAATCAGTCTGCAGAATACTTTCCACGAGTCAACAGGACGACTCGTGGAAGCTTCCACGAGCCGTAGGGTTGATTCATGGAAGTCAGGGAAAATGATTGGCCTCTGATGGTGTTCCACGAGTCAACAACATGACTCATACAAAGTTCCACGAGTCGTGGAAGTGACTTGTGGAAGTCAGTACTGAAGCTGTTCTGCTGGACTGGGATCACGAGTCCCTTCCACGACTCATGGGACCTTTCACGACTCGTGGACCTGACTCGTGGTCCCTGAATCTTGGATTTTTCTAAAGTTTTTAACTTAGATAGCGGGGTACGTGTATGGGGTGTTACAATATCCCCCCCTTGGGATCATTCGTCCTCGAATGAAGGCTAGACAAGGGAAACTGAGGGGAAAATAGCTCAACCAAACATCAAAACATAGAGATCAAGGGGTAATCATAATACCATAACTTTTCAACCTGAAAACATCATAAACGAACTTCATAAAATATGGATGCATGCTAAAATCATGATAGGAACTGACAGAGAAGAACCGGAGGGACATATTAAGGAGGAAACTAGTACCTCAAGCTAGAACTGAATCGGAAGGAAAGAGATGAGGATATTTGGCCTTCATGGCCTCCTCCTCTTCCCAAGTAGCACCCTCAACAAGCTAATTCCTCCGAAGGATTTTTACCGAAGTGACTTCTTTGTTTCACAAAATCTCAGTAAAGCCTCAGTCAAAATCTGTTGTCTCAACCCATCTACATCTGGCACACACAAATGACGCTGATAACGAAGCACTCCATCTCCCCCAAGGGAGAAAACCTCAACCCTTTGCTGATGGACTGCACCCTTTAGCTAAAGCAAAATCGGATCACTGTCTTGCTTTGCCTTTACCTCAACTACCAAGGATAACTCGGAACCAAACATCATTCACCAACTCCTTCTTCCCATCCTCGATTAAAGCCACAATACCCATGGGCAGTCCACTAAGTGCATCTGCTACAACATTCGCCTTACCAGGATGGTAAAGCACACTCATATCATAGTCCTTCAGAAGCTCAAGCCACCTTCTCTGATGAAGATTCAATTCTTTCTGAGTAAACACATATTGGAGACTTTTTTGATCGGTGAACACATCCACATGAACGCCATACAAGTAATGTCTCCCAATCTTCAAAGAAAATACCATGGCTGCCAACTCAAAATCATGAGTATGGTAGTTCTTCTCATGAGTCTTAAGTTGTCTAGAAGCATAAGAAATTACCTTTCCTCGCTGCATCAACACACAACCCAACCTGATTCTGGAAGCATCACAATAAACCACAAAATCATCTGAACCCTCGGGTAGGGTCATTACTGGAGCGGTGGTCAACCTAGTCTTCAACTCCTAAAAACTCTTCTCACACAAATCAGACCGCTAGAATTTTAACTTTTTTTAGTCAATCGATTCAAAGGAGAAGCAATGAAAGAGAACCCCTCCACGAACCTCCTGTAATAACCAGCCAAACCCAAGAAACTCCAAATATCCGACGGTAAAGTAGGACTAGGCCAGTTCTTCACTGCTTCAATCTTTTGTGAATCCACACGAATACCATCTCTTATCACTATGTGACCCAGAAAAGCCACAGACTGCATCTAGAACTCACACTTGATAAACTTAGCAAACAACTGACGATCCTTGAGAGTTTGCAACATAACTCTAAAGTGGACAGCACGCTCCTCCTCACTTTGAGAGTAGATAAGGATATCATCAATGAATATAATCACAAACATATCCAAGTATTTCTTGAACACCCGATTCATCAGATCCATAAAAGCTGCAAGAGCATTGGTTAGTTCAAAAGACATGACTACAAACTTATAGTGACCATACCGGGTCCTTAAGGCTGTATTTGGAATATCACATTATCTAACTCAAAGCTGATGATACCCGGATCTAAGATCAATCTTAGAGAAACAACTAGCAGCCTGAAGCTAATCGAACAAGTCTTAAATCCTAGGAATGGGATACTTATTCTTAATTGTGACCTTGTTCAATTGTTGGTAATCAATACACATCTGTAGAGAACTATCCTTCTTACGTACAAACAACATTGGATCACCCCAAGGAGATACACTAGGCGTGATGAAACCCTTATCAAGAAGATCTTTCAACTGATCCTTCAATTCTTTAAGTTCCACTGGAGCCATTCTATAGGGAGGAATTGAGATAGGATGCATATCTGGAATGAGGTCTATACCAAAGTCGATCTCCCACTCAGGAAGGACTCCGGGCAAATCCTCAGGAAACTCACTCACAACAGGAACTAACTGAAGAAAATGGGTCTCGGACTTCGTGTCTATAACCCGAAAGATGTGATACACATAACCCTTAGAGATCATCTTTCTAGCCTTAAGATAAGATATAAAATGATCCCTTGAGGACATAGGACTACCTTTTCATTCTAGGAAAGGTTCATTTGGAAATATGAAACTAATGACTCGGGTACGACAATCAACCGAGGCAAAATAAGCATGCAACCAATCCATACCAAGTATAATATAAAAGTCGATCATCTCCAACTCTACTAAATTGACTGAAGTAAATCTATGAAGGACTAATATAGGGCAGTTTCGATAGATTCTCTTGGCTAGGACTGACTCACCAATAGGAGTTGAAACACAAAAGGGTTCTAGAAGCTGATCGGGAAAAATCTCAAACTTACAAGCAACATACGGGGTAACAAAAGACACGGAGGCACAGGGATCCAACAAAGAATACACATCTATAGAAAAGACTGCTAACGTACCAGTAACCACATCAGGTGAGCTCTCCTAGTCCTGATGGGAGGACATGGCATAAAGGCGGTTCTAGCGCTGACCACCAAAACTAGAAGTTGCGCCTGCTGGGCTGGTCGACCTCTTGAAGCTGCTGGGGTAGACTGAGTACTACCTCCCTACCCTTCTTAGCTGAAGGGCACTCCCTAATACGATGTTCAGTCTTACCATAACCAAAACAACTGCCTGATCCGGCTAAACACTCACCAGGATTGCTCTTTCTACACTTGCCACAAATGGGGTATGTATACCCCTTGGCAACACTCCCCTGAGAAAAAGAACCAACTCCTCCACCAGTCTGATCATGATGAGGCCTGGAAACCTGGGTAGGAGTACTAGTTGAAGAGTGAATGGGCCTTGATGATTTCTTTTGAAATGAAAAGTGATTTCCCCCTCCAGACCTCTGATGACTAAAACCTAAGCCCTCGGATCTAGCCTTCTTGTTCTCCCTATCCATCTCCCTAAACCTGTCTCCCTCAATCTGGTGAGCATGGGTCATGAGCCTGGAAATAGTCATATCACCCAACAGCATGAAGGACCTACACTCCTTCTTCACCAAATCTAAAACCCCATAGATAAACTTGCTCATCTGATCATGCGGATCCGCCACCATAGAGGGGGCATACCTAGACAACTGCATGAACTTCAAACTTTACTCCTGAACTGTCATAGATCCCTATCTCAAGTTAAAAAACTCCTCAGCCCTAGCTTGCCTCAACTCTCGGGGAAAGAACCGATCGAGGAAAGCCCTATCAAAACACTCCCAAGTCATAGGGACCACAACCCTAGCTTTAGCCTCCTTCCATTGCATGAACCAAATATGAGCTATGTCCTTTAGCTGATAGGACGCAAGCTCGACACTCTTAACTCCGGCAACCTGCATCACCTCAAAGATCTTCTTCACCTCATCCATAAAGCAAAGAGGGTCCTCACCTACCTTTGAACCCCAGAACTCCGGTGGGTTCATACGGATGAAATCTCGAACTCAGGTCACCGCTCCATCGTGAGGGTGAACGGGAATAGAATCCTACTTATTGGCTTAGGCAGCCATAGTCTGAGCCAATAGGTGGATAGCATTTTGAAACTCCGCATTCATGACCTCGGGGACCAGAACTAGAAGGAAAATATTTCGAGCGGATTCGGGAGGCATAGTACATCGTGGAGGCATATCTGAAACAAGAAAGAATTAGAGGAGTAACAGAGTTAACTCTATCGCACGATATTTATCATGAAAGAAGTAAACTTTTTCCTAAGACATCTCATATGTTCCCTTTAATAAGTGTGGCACGCTTCACACGCATGAAAGATATTCTACTCGATGCGGCTTTAGACACCCTAGGACTCTTGCACCTGAGGCTCTGATACCAAGTTTGTCACGTCCCGAGGCTACCCCCTAGACGTAGGTACAAATTCCTTAGATTAACCCTTGGTCATAGCATACTCATATATACTTAAGAAAATAAGGTGGAAGCATACTTAGCTAAGATAGGAATCCATAAACTGACATAACATAAGATCTACGAAATACAAATCTGGAATACAACTAGCCACGTATGAAGCCTCTAAGTCTGATAATGTGAGTTGATGGGACAAGACCCCAACTAACTCCCGAATCTAACATAAAAGAAATAAGGACAACTCATAAGCCTAGTCCTCGAAGTATGAGGACTCACCAACAATCAGTTGAACGTCTTGCGTAGCCTAGACACGAGTTTGAGGGCAGGTGCCTGAATCTACATTATAAAATGATGCAGTGCAATATGCATTAGTACTATAGGATGTACTGAATATGTGAGAGATGCATGAATGAAATAAAAACATGCTTGAAATGTAAATAAGAACTTATTTCATGCATAAATGAAGTTTCAAAGATAGATGTCATAAATTGAATAGTAAATCATGAAATAAGAGTCAAAACTCAAAGTAGATGTCATAAGTTTAAATAAGTCAAAGCTTCCATACGGGAGTTTCTTATAACCAACAATAGACCATGTGAGCTACATGGAATCTAACTATATAACGCTAGTTAGCAAAGTTGACTTGAACCTTGCCAAGGAACAAGTCACCATACCCAACTATATAATCCTAGTTGGCAAAGTTGCCCTAATGCCCTCTAAGACACAGGATACCATAATCAAGATGTAGATCCACTCTCATAAGCCCATAGGGCAAATCATAACCTACGCTGGCAATATAGTTTTAGACTTGGTTAATCGAACCCTCATCGCTCGATGCTAAATACTACTCCCAAAACATACATATAGCTCATAAGTTCATGAAGATATAATCGAATTCCAAATCTCTTTTGAAAAGCATGAAGACACATTGGGTACCATGTAATTCTCATATCATAAGTTCTTGAAGTAAAGCATAGCCACAATTCAAATCATACTTTTCCCTCTAAATTCATACTTGAAGAATTAGGCATGTAATTTCATAAATTCATAAAGTCATGATATCTAATCATGTCCAATTTCACTTGAAAATATGCAATTCAATAGAATCATGATAGAAATCAACTTTAATGCTTGGGTTTTTAAACCCGATAAAGGAATATGATCAAAACATAAATAAGTAATAAGAAACTATGAATTTAAGTATAGAAACTGATTTCATAAGTTTTCCCCCAATTTAGATCAAAACCCTAATTTCACAAGTTCATAAATTAATTTAAGAATTGGGGGTTTTGGGCACAAGGGTGAAAGGAAACGACTGTTGAATAACCACTACCTTGATTGGAGCTAACCACTTGAAATTGAAAAGATTAGGAGACTTAAACTTGGAGCTTGAGACCTTGAGCTTGAGAGAGTCCTTTTCCTTTTTGGGAGATGAATGAGGTAATGAGAAGGGACTTAGGCTAATAGGCTTAAAAATCATGCTAAAATGGTCAAAATGACCTCACTTATGAGTTAAAAGGGCGGGTAATGACTTAAATACCTCTAGAACTTAATTAAGAAAACTGTTAAAAAGTTGACTTTCAGAGATCACGAATGGATTCCACGATCCGTAGAACAAACCACGGCCCATGGTTTCCATTCGTGGTTCCTGTCCAAACTAACAGGCTGCAGAAGATTTTCCAAGGATCAACATGACGGACCATAGAAAGGATTATGGTCCGTAGAATCGAGTCTTATTTTCTTGTAAACTAGGCAGGACTCTGAACAGGTTCCACAGGTCATCTCTACGGTCCGTGAATCAAACGATGACCCATAGTAACAACTCATGGTCCTTGGGACCAAGTCACTCCTCAGGTCTGATTCCATGAGTGCATTCTACGGTTCATAGAAAGAATCACGGTCTATAGAACTCACTCGTGGTCTCAAACTAGAGACTAAATTTTACATGTCTGGAATCATGACTCAGAACCATGACTCGTGGTTCAAATCATGAACCGTGATTTGGACTCATGATTTCTGGAAACTTAGGATTTTTCAGAGATTCTTCTTTAGACAGCTGAATAGATTTTTGGGGTGTTACACAACTGCACTAGAGTAGGGAATGTTAGACATCATTTCAACCTCTTCATCTGTCTTCGGACAAAATTCAGAAGATATCTTGAAGTGAGCTGCTAGAGGAGTTGAGACAGGGTTGCTCTTTTTCATATTGAACTTGTCAAGGATCTTCTCAATGTATTTTTTTCAGAGACAAGTATAGTTTTCTAGCTTGTCGTTCTCTATGAATCTCCATTCTGAGAATCTTTTTTGCTGCACCAAGGTTCTTCATCTCAAACTCATTACTAAGTTGAGACTTCAGCTTGTTGATCAAAGACATGTCTTTTCAAATAATCAACATGTCATCCATATATAATAACAAGTAAATGAAGGAACCATCTGAAGACTGTTGAAAGTACACACTATTATCATATTGACTTTGTGTGTAGCCTTGACCAACCATAAAAGCATCAAATCGCTTGCAGTACTGCCTAGGCACTTGTTTAAGTCCATACAAGGACCTTTTCAATCGGCAAACACATTGTTCATTGCCAGAAACAACAAAGCCCTCGAGTTGCTTCATATAAATTTCTTCCTCCAATTCTCCATGTAGAAAAGCAGTTTTAACATCTAATTGCTCCAATTCCAAATCAAATAGTGCAACAAAGGCAAGAAGCACTCTAATGGAATAATGACAAACAACGGGAGAGAAAATTTTGTTAAAGTCAATACCTTCCTTTTGATCAAAGCCTCAAACAACTAAATGAGCTTTCCATCTTGCGTCTTCAACCCCAGGAATTCTATCTTTCTGTTTATAGATCCATTTACAACTTAGCACATGACGACCTTTAGGAAGCTCACATAAATCCCATGTCCTATTCTTATGCAAATTTTCGATTTCTTCTTGCATTGCTATCATCCACTGGGATAAATTAGAACTGATGATTGCCTCTGAATATAAAGTAGGTTCAGCTCCTTCAAGGATCTCTTGTGCAACTGTTAGTGCATAGTCAATCAGGACATCATTATCATTGTATCTATTGGGTTTTTTAATAACTCTCCTTGGTCTATTATGAGCAACAGAAGAATCATCAACATATTGTTGTGCAACGGGATGGGTGGTACTGGCACCTTGTTCATCAACATGAACATCACTGCTAGACTGTGGAACTGTAAAAGAGATAGGGTCAACCTTCTGAGATTCAATTCTCATTTCTAACTCCACCTTCTCACTGGTATCTTGTTGATCACCTATACCAGGAGATGATACAGAAGACTCTTTTCCAGAATACAGCAGTGTATTTTCATTAAAAGTAATGTCTCTGCTTAAAATGTTTTTTCTCAAATCGGGACACCATAAATGATATCCTTTTGACTCAGAATCATAACCAAGAAATAAATATTTAACAGCCCCTGGATCTAACTTTCCATCATTAACATGAGCAAAAGCAGCACACCCAAATACTTTTAAATTGGAGAAATTTATAGGATTACCTGACCAAACTTCTTCTAGAATTTTAAAGTCAATGGATGAGTGTGGAGATCGATTGACAAGATAACAAGCTGTAGAAATAGACTCAGCCCAAAAATCATGACCATGCCACCATCCCGCATTTGAGAGCATACAATGAGCTCTCTCAAGAAGAGTCCTATTAATACGTTTCACAACTCCATTTTGTTAGGTCTTCCCAACAAGCATCTTGTGTCTAGAAATACCATGACTTGTGCAGAACTCATTGAAATTTGACTCACAAAACTCCAAACCATTGTCAGTTTGAAGTTTTTCTATCCTCCTTCCAGTTTGGTTCTCAACAAGAGCCTTGAAGTTCTTGAACTTAAGAAAAGCTGCATTCTTATGTCTCAAGAAATAAATCCAAACTTTGTGAGAGAAATCATCAATAAGGGTCATCATGTAGCATTTTCCTCCAAGATATGGAACCTTTGAAGGCCCTCATAAATCAAGATGAATATAATCAAGGATACCATGTGTACGATGTGTAGCTGATAAAAAACTCACTCTCTTTTGTTTTCCAAATATGCAATGTTCACAGAAAAACCAATTTCTGTGTACCTTGATTACTGAGAAGACCTATTTTTCTAAGAAGTCATATATTTCTCACTCATATGACCCAGGCTCATATGCCATAAACAAGTGAGATCATCATCAGATAATAAAGTGGAAACTACTACATACCCTACCACAATTGAACCCTGCAAGTAATAGAGAGTCCCACGTCTTATTCCTTTCATCAAGACCAGAGACCCTTTTGAAACCTTAAGAACTCCACCTTCAGCCAAATATTTAAATCCAAGAGATTCAAGAGTACCCAAATAAATCAAGTTACATTTCAGGCCAGGAATATGACGAACATTGGTCAAGGTCCTAATAACACCATCATGGGTCCTAATTTGTACAGTACCAATCCCAACAACTTTGCATTGGGAATCATTCCCCATTAGGACAACACCACATTCATCTTTCTCATATATTGAAAACTAGTCCTTCTGAGGACACATAAGATATGTACATCCAGTATCAAAAACCCATTCAGAAGTGTTTCTCTTATCAACAGAGATAGCCAACAAAAACATCACCTTTGGAATCATATTCAACATCTCCGGCTTCAGCAGTTTCCTGTAGCTTCTTGTTATTTTCTTCTCTCTTCTTTTTATTCTTCAATTTATAGCATTCAGAAATAACATGCCTTGTTTTCTTACAATAACGACATGTCTTGCTGGAATTACTCCCTTTGGATTTAGATCTGAACTTTTGTTTAGTTGTACTCCCTTTGTCTTGTGATCTACCTCTAACAAACAAGCCCTCAGCTTTATCCTCAGAATGAAATTCAAGATCAAATTTTTCTTTGGACAGCAAATTTGATTTAACATCTTCATAAGACAAAGTTTCATTATTTTCATATAACATAATCTCCTTGAAGTGTTTATAGGTAGATGGCAGAGAGACAATTAACAACATAGCCTTGTCCTCATCCTCAATTTTTAACTTCTAAATTTTCCAGATCTATTATAATAGAATTGTATGCATCAAGATGAGATTGAATAGAAGAACCTTCAGACATACGAAGAGTGTTTAAATGCTCTTTGAGACAAAGTTTATTGGCAAGACTTTTGGTTATATAGAGAGACTCAAGTTTCAACCAAAGACTTGCAGCAGTAGTCTCACGAATAACCTCCCACAGAACCTCTTTGGAAAGGCTAAGTTGAATTGAAGAAAGTGCCTTTTCATCCAACTCCTTCCATTGTTCATCGTTCATAGAATTGGGCTTCTTTGACTTTCCATCTAAAGCCTTCTTCAAACCATTGTGTGTGAGAACAGCCTTCATCTGGATCTTCCAGATACTAAAGATAATTTTTCCATCAAATTTCTCGATATCAAACTTGGTTACAATAGACATCCTTGAACCTTGCTCTGATACCACTTGCTAGAAAATAACATATATTAAGAAAAAAACAGATGTAAATAATCGAGATAAAAATCTGGAAACACAATTGATGACACACAAATTTCACGTGGAAAAACCCAAGTTGGAAAAAACCACAGGCAACAATGAGCAAATTCACTATATAGATCGTAGAGTACAATCAAGTCTCTAGAACTCAAAATGAAGGAATAAGGACAGAGAAGATTTTTTTCTTCTATACAATGCTACCTCAAGCAGTTAAAGGAAAATATATATGAAGCAAAGGAACAAAAAATCCCCCAGAAAAATAGGCTCCACTTCCTAAAAACTGGTGACCAGTAAACTGCACAATAAATCCATGATCTTCTCAACTTTCCTAAAATTCTGCAAGTGCCAAGAACCAATCTGGAACATGCCAACATGTTGGGGTAGAATCAGTAGAGGAAGAAGAAAAATTTGAGGCAACTCTAACATATCTTCACCAAACATTGTACGAATATACTATGTGTAAGAATACCTAAGCTAACATATTTACTCCTTACAACACCTGGTAGTGATTTCAGGAACATATATAAAACCAAAATTTCAGAGTGAATATGTCATCATGTATAACAAATGACATGAAAATTGTGATAATTCATAAAAAAAATAGCTTGGATTATATAATTAAGACTATTTTGGCCAATTACCTAAAATTGAATGATCATCCAAGCTTCTTACTCTAAAAGTGTTCAAGATTGGTTTGTAAATCCAAAGATGGTATTTTCTTTTAACCAGGAAAAAATAGAACTTTATTCAACAATATCCAGAAGATCCAAAATGCAGTACAAAAGCATATAGCTTCTGTCCAAAGATAGATTTTTTAAGAACTTGGGGAAACCCATTCATATGACTTAAAAATTATGATAGATGTAAATCAATCCAAATTTTATATGTTGTTCTATCCATTCAAACTTTTTATTCTCATAGTTCATCATGAAAATGTTGTTCAAAAGGTATTGTTTCAATTTTATGTTCAACCATATTGGTGGTGAGAATGTACTTCTTTTGTATTTATCAACTTTGATAGTGAGCATGTAATTCTTTTGTATTTACCAACTTTATTATCAGATTATCCTAAGTAGGGGGAGTTGTGATACGATCATGGTTAGCTTGGAGTACATTAGGAGGGAATTTTACATATGGACGATAGCTTGAAGCCCGGAGGAAAATACACAAGGTCATGGGCGATCAAGATGTCATTTGGGCAATCAAGAAGGGCCCTTGTGGGTTATTTCCAAAATGGTCACTTTTGGGCTATTAAATAGTCACTTTTTGGGCTATTTTTATAATAGGCTATTTGTATAAAGGCAATAACTATAAATAGTTGTCTTAGCCATTTTCATACTTAGATTTTGGATGATTGAATTATCTTGAATAGACTTTGATATTTTAGGTTAGTGTAGTGATTTGGTTCAATTTTGATTATTAGTTAAGAATGAGTGATTAGGATGGATTTCTGAATTGCTTGTGTTATTTTCTTTGCTTGATCGATCATCGAGTTATCATCTTGTAGATTCACTTTGGTTTCTCGTGCATTTGATTGAGTTCTCTTCTCCCTTGGTTGATTGTGGATTCAATTAACCTTTCTTTCTTCTATTCTCATCTCAATTTCTTTTATTTCTCATCTTAATTTCTCCAATGTGTTTATTTTGTATTGTTGAATTTTATGTTTTCGATATCGATTTTAGTCATCCTATTGAGATCGTTATCATCTTGGTTTCAGAGCTTAGGTTTTAAGAGTTGTTCCATCAATTCTTAAATCTTAGGTCAATAAATTTGGAAAAAAAATTGAAAATCTGTCCAAAAAATCCAAAATATTTTGTGTTTGATTTGTTGTTTTTGACACTAGATTCGTATTTTCTAGTATTTTTTGACTCTAAATCCAAGATTTCAAGATATTTGGAGTTGTAGAAAAGATTTTACCATTAAAGAAGCTTAAAGGTTTGAAAACTTGAAAGTGGATCTTGAAGATTAGGAGAAATTCGAGCCAAAAAAGTATTGTGATTTGTTCTCTAGATTAAGAGAAAGTTTCTCCTAAAATTTGAGACGATTTCGAGTTGATTTGATGGGAGTTGGAAATTTGGTGTTCTTGGTGAGCTTGAAGGTTTGAAGAACTTCATAAACTTGAAAAGTGGGTCTTTCGATTTGGGTTCCAATTGAGCATAATAAGCATTTGGGTTTGTTCTCTATAGCAAGGGGAGATTAAATCTTGAATTTCGTGAAATTTGAAGCTAAAATGAAGAAGTTACAAAGATTTGAAGTTCACATAGTTCTTGGTGTTCTTCATGTTCTTCATGTGTTCTAGAGGAAGAAGGTGAAAAAGGTACATTTGATCTGAAACCCCAATTGAGAAAGTGTAAAGGTGCTTCAGGGGACAAAGGAGTACAAAAAAATCAGAAAATTAAGAAGGAAAAAAAAGGAATAATCAGCAATTTCATGGACCAAACAGCAACAGCCAACTGTCCAGGCCCCACGTCCAGCCTCACCACGTCAGCGCCAGCCATCTGGCCATCTGGCTTCTGTATGCGAGCCGACGAGAATATGGCTTTCGCTCAGCCTCCAACTCCACAAACTCCAGCCGCATCTTCCGCCCTAAAGCCACAAATCTTGTCCTAGTCAGCTCTAGCGCCCAGAAAAATGGCTTTCGCTTTCTCCTGTCGACTCCAGTGTACCTCCGTCGGCTCTTGACGGTTTTCAAGAAATTTTCAAGTTTTTCTCCATGGATTTCAATCAAATTTCTTTCCAAATGATTTTCTTAGTCAAAATCTTGGTAAATTAGTTTCTTCTTTATTAAATCTAACATCTTTTAGGTCCAAAGCTTGATTTTAATTACTAGATTACCCTACTAAATATTATCAAGTTCTTTGAGTTCGTTTTTTCCTTGTGCATTTCTTTGTGTGATTTTTTCATTTTATTTAATAGTTAATTTCTTGATTCAAGTCCTTTTAGTTTATTTGAGTCATCCTTCTTTCAAGAGTCACAAGGATCCATTCCTCCACAAGAATAGATAACCTTGAATTGATTGAGAGAAATTAGTAACACTATCAATTTGAGAAAGAAGCCATAGAAGGTGAGTTGAGAGTTCACATAAAGAGTGGCATGAGGAATTTTGCTACTAACTTGTTTGTTGAGCTTTGCAGGTAGGATGGAAGGATCAATAGGCCATGAAAGTAGAGTAAAATCAAATGATCCCCTTTTGGTGAGGGATCTTAAATTTTTAACAACTAAAGAATTATGTGATTCCATGCAAAGAAAAGTTGAAAAGATCATCTGATGGGTTGCCAATCTTAAGCCGTAGGAGATACAACAGATGTTGAAGAAAGTCACTCCTCGTGAAGATGAACCTAGGGAGTTGTCATTGGGATCAAGGCAAGCTACTCCTTGTGATGATGGCACTAAGGAGTTGAACATGAAAGTCAAAACATCCACTCCTTGTGCACCAAAGTGGAAGCTTGAAGTGAAGGGATCATCTAACCCTTCACAAGGGATACTTGGCACTTATCTGTAACACCTCAAAAATGAAACCAGCTATCTAAGTCTAGAGCTCAGAAAATTTTCATGTTTCCAGGAATGATGGGTCCAAACCACAGACTCTGGGTTGAACCACGGGTCATGGAATAGAACCGTGGTTGTCTTATATTGATTCATACTCTGGTCTAAGAACCAAGAGTTGGTTCTACGGACAGTGGTTCAGACTACGGTCTATCCTGTCAACTTGTGGAACCAGATCAAAGGCATGACAAGTCCCTAAAAAATGATGACTCAGTTCTATGACCCATCATCCAAATGACGGACCGTCCTTCTGAGTCATGGTTTGATCAAGAGACCAGCTAGGTCCCCAGTACGACGAGTCCAATTGACGACCCGTTATCAATTCTATAGGTCTGTCCTGTTGACCCATAGATTTCCTTCTGCAGCTTGATTAGTTGGCCAGGAACCACGAGTTAGAACCATGGGTTGTGGTTAAAACGATGACCTGTAGAACCGACCCATGATTCCTGAAGCCGACCCATTTTTCACCTTTTCTTAATTATATTCCAGGGTTATTTTAGTCTTTACCTACCCTTTTAACTCCTAAATGATATTGTTTTGACTATTTCAAAAAGAGTTTTCACCCTCATTATCCTAAGTTCCTTCTCAAATCTTCATTCAACTCCCAAAAAGGAAAAGCTCTTCTCCAAGCTTCAAGTCTCAAGCTCCAAGATCAAGTCTCCTAAATCTTTTAAATTCCAAGTGGGTTAACTTCAATCAAGTTATGTGGGTATTCAACAATGGTTTTCTTTCACCCTTGTGCCCAAAACCCCTAATCTCAAATTGTGATTTCATGAACTTCTAAATTAGGGTTCTTACTCAATTCTTATGGGTTTACTATAAATTGCCTTCTTATGATTCTATTATGAAATTCTATTAAAATTGAATGATTTTGCATGAGTTTTACATATGAATTCTTATTTCATGAATTGAAGCTAATTATGGAAAATCTTACATGCATGAAGTGATTTAAGCAAATTGGGGAAATTGATAGCATGATTTTATGAAATTTCAAGCAAGTGCATGCCTAGTTACTATGTTCTATAAAATTATATGTTATTATGAAATTGAACTAAGGCCATGTAAGTTTTCAAGTTATGAATTATTATGCAATACAAGACACCCGATGTGCCATCAATGCTCATGAACTATTGTACCTAAAACCAAGGTTCGTGAGTAGTATGAAGATTCGGGGTATGAATGTGTTTATGAACAAGCTTGACATCTAGATATGTCACATGTATTTGAGCTCATGTTATATGTTTTGGGAGTAGTATTTAGCACCGAACAATGAGGGTTCTAGATAACCCAAGTCCAAAACTATATTGCCACTATAGGTTGCCCTCCGTGTCTTATGAAAGGATCCTTATGACATGGTTCTAACCTTGACCGGTGAGGACAACCTTTTTCAGTGTGGGTGCATGACACTGGACATCATGTAGCTCAACATGGTTTATGTCGGTTAAGAGAAACTCGCACATGATTATTTTCAAGCTATGAAGTTATATGACTCTATACTTTGAACTCATACTTTAATTCATGTCTTATGTTTTACATTTCAATGTTTTACTTATGTCCCTTCCTTACTTAATGAGTTCGTTTTAAGCATATTTTAAGTTGTTTTACCATGTTCATGCATGTCTCACATATTTGGTACATTCCATAGTATTGACGCATATCTTGCGCTGCATCTTTTGATGATGCAGATTCAGGTGTCCCTTCTCAAACTAGTGGCTAGGGCTTCCAGGCCACTCTTTGTCAGCTGTTGGTGAGTCCTCATAGGTAGAGGAGTAGTTATGTTCTTAGTCTGTGTTTCCGTACTTTGAGTTAGCTAGGGTCTTATCCTAGTAACTCTTTATATCATGAATAGAGGCTTTTCAAACATAGATAGTATTTGAGTCTCTTCTTCAGAGTTGTATGTTGTTTGGCTCGTTTCTCTATATGGTTAATCCCATCTCTTCTATTTATTCTTCTGCATATCTAATGTTTTGCTTCAGTATTCTATGACCAAGGGTTAGCTTAGGGCACTTGTGGTCCCGAGTCCCATGTTACGTCTAGAGGGTAACCTTGAGGCGTGACAAACTTGGTATCAGAGCCTCAGGTTCAAGAGTCCTAGGATGTCTAAAAGATGCATCGAGTAGAGTCCCTTTCATGTGAGTGAAGCGCGCCACATATATGAGAGGGAAGCTATGAGGTGTCTTAGAAATGTTCCCTACTTTCATGATCAATATTGGGCAATAGATTTAACTATGTTACTCATCTAATCCATTCTAGGTACATTTCAGATTATGCCTCAATGATGTGCTATGCCTCAACGATGTGCTATGCCTCAACGACGTGCTATGCCTCCCCGAGCCACTCAGAATGTTGTCCCTTCAGTTCTGGCTCCCAAGGTCACGAATAGGAAGTTTCGAAATGCAATTCACCTATTGGCTCAGACTATGGTTGCCCAAACCAATTAGCAGGCTCCTTCTCTCGTTCACCCTCATGATAGGGCAGTGGCTCAAGTTTGAGATTTCATCCGTATGAACCCACCAGAGTTCTGGGGTTCGAAGGTGGGTGAGGACCCTCTTGGCTTTGTGGATGAAGGGAAGAAGATATTTGATGTCATGAAAGTGGCTGGTACTGATAGTGTGGAGCTCACATCCTATCAAATCAAGGATGTGGCTTATATCTGGTTCACACAATGAAAGGAGGCTAGAGCTAGGGACGTGGTCCCTATGACATGAAAGTGCTTTGAAAGAGATTTCCATGATCGGTTCTTTCCACGAGAGCTGAGGAAAGCTAAGGTTGAGGAGTTTATGAACTTGAGACAGGGATCTATGACCATTCAGGAGTAAAGTTTGAAGTTCACTCAGTTGTCTAGGTATGCCCCCTACTATGGTAGCGGACCCGCATAATCAAATGAGCAAGTTCATCTATGGGGTTTCAGATTTGGTTAAGAAGGAGTGTAGGTTTGTTCTGCTGTTGGGTGATATGACTATTTCTAGACTCATGACCCATGCTCACTAGATCGAGGGAGACAAGCTTAGGGAGATGTCTAGGGAGAACAAAAGGGCTAGATCCGAGGGTTTAGGTTTTGGCCATCAGAAGTCTGGTGGGGGGAATCGCTCCTCGTTCCAAAAGAAGTCATCAGGGCCCATTCTTTCATCTGCTAGTGCTCCTACCCAGGCTCAGAAACCTCGTCATAATTAGACTGGTAGAGGATCTGATTCCTATTTACAGTCTCAAGGGAGTGTGTCTAAGGGATCTTCCCACCCTATTTATAGCAAGTGTGGGAAGAATCACCCGGGAGAGTGTCATTTGGGCACAGATGCATGCTTTGGGTGTGGACAGGTTGGACACATGATTAGAGACTGCCTTTCAGCTAGTAGGACTCAGTCTTCCCCAGCAGCTTCAAGAGGTCAACCATCCCAGCAGGGCACAGCTTCTAGTTCTGATAGTCAGAGCCAGAACCAGCTTTATGTTATGTCCTCTCGTCAGGATCAGGAGGGTTCCCTAGATATTGTTACTAGTTTGTTGAAAGTCTTTTCTTTCGATGTACATGCTTTGTTGGACCCCGGTACCTCCTTATCTTTTGTGACCCCTTATGTAGCATGCAAGTTTCAAGTTTGTTATGAATTGCTTTTAGAACCCTTTTGTGTCTCTACTCCTGTTAGTAAGTCAGTCCTAGCCAAAAGAATCGATCGAAGTTGCCCTATCTCATTCCTTTACAAAGTCACTTCAACGGATTTAGTAGAGTTAAAGATGACTGATTTTGATGTTATTCTTGGTATGGATTGGTTGCATGCTTGTTATGCTTGGATTGATTGTCGTACTCGGGTTGTCAGTTTCAAGTTTCCTAATGAACCCGCCCTAGAATGGCAAGGTAGTCCCCCATCCTCAAAAAGTCATTTTATATCGTATCTTAAGGCTAGAAAGATGATCTCTAAAGGTTATGTGTATCACATTGTTCGGGTTATGGACACAGAGTCCGAGACCCTTTCTTTTCAATCAGTTCTAGTTGTGAGTGAGTTTCCTGAGGTGTTTCCCGAGGATTTTCTCGGAGTCCCTCTAGATCGCGAGATCGACTTTGGGATAGACCTCATTCTAGATACGCATCCTATCTATATTCCTTCCTATAGAATGGCTCCAACGGAACTTAAAGAATTGTGGAATCAGTTGAAAGATCTTCTTGATAAAGATTTCATCAGGCCTGTTATATCTCTTTGGGGTG
The DNA here is from genome assembly GCA_003996215.1 of Jaltomata sinuosa. NCBI lineage: Eukaryota > Viridiplantae > Streptophyta > Magnoliopsida > Solanales > Solanaceae > Jaltomata > Jaltomata sinuosa. The sequence goes on along the minus strand of QJPP01007298.1, from coordinate 456,464 downwards.
CTCTAGTGTTATTTCTGCGTAAGAAGGATGGTTCTCTCCGTATGTGTATTGATTATCGACAATTGAACAAGCTCATAATCAAGAATAAGTATCTATTCCTAGGATTGATAACTTGTTCGATCAGCTTCAGGGTGCTAGTTGCTTCTCTAAGATTGATCGTAGATCCTGGTATCATCAGCTTCATGTCTGAGAGAGTGATATTCCAAAGATAGCCTTTAGAACCCGGTATGGTCACTATGAGTTTGTAGTCATGTCTTTTGAACTAACCAATGCTCCTGCAGCTTTTATGGATCTGATGAACTGTGTGTTCAAGCAATATCTAGACTTGTTTGTGATTGTGTTCATTGAAGATATGCTCATTTATTCTCGGAGTGAGGAGGAGCATGCAGGACTCTTGAGAGTTGTGTTGCAAACTCTCAAGGATCGTCAGTTGTTTGCTAAGTTTAGCAAGTGTGAGTTCTGGATGCAGTATGTGGCTTTTCAGGGTCACATTGTGACAAGAGATGGTATTCGTGTGGATTCGCAAAAGATTAAAGCAGTGAAGAGCTGGCCTAGACCTACTTCCCCTCCGGATATTCGGAGTTTCTTGGGTTTGGCTGGTTATTACAGGAGGTTCATGGAGGGGTTCTCTTCCATTGCTTTGCCTTTGACCCGATTGACTCAGAAAAAGGTAAAATTCTAGTGGTTTGATTCTTGTTAGTAGAGTTTTCAGGAATTGAAGACTAGGTTGACCACCGCTCCAGTGTTGACCCTACCCGAGGGTTCGGATGATTTTATGGTTTATTGTGATGCTTCCAGAGTCGGGTTGGGTTGTGTGTTGATGCACCAGGAAAGATAATTGCTTATGCTTCTAGACAGCTTAAGACTCATGAGAAGAACTACCTTACTCATGATCTTGATTTGGCAGCCGTGGTCTTTGCTTTGAAGATTTGGAGACATTACTTGTATGGCATTCATGTGGATGTGTTCACCGATCACAAGAGTCTCCAATATGTGTTTACTCAGAAAGAATTGAATTTGCGACAAAGAAGATGGCTTGAGCTTCTTAAGATTTATGACATGAGTGTGTTTTACCATCCGAGTAAAGTCAATGTTGTGGCAGATGCACTTAGTAGACTATCCATGGGTAGTTTGGACTTGATTGAAGATGGGAAGAAGGAATTGGTGAAAGATGTTCATCGATGACTTATGGAATCTACTTAGGGTGGTGTTATTGTTCAGAATGGTTTCGAGTCATCCTCGGTAGCTAAGGTGAAGGCAGAGCAAGATAGTGATCCGATTTTTCTTCAGCTAAAGGGTGCAGTCCATCCGCAAAGGGTTGAGGTTTTCTCCCAAGGAGGAGATGGTGTGCTTCGTTATCAGGGTCGATTGTGTGTGCTAGATGTGGATGGGTATTTTGACTGAGGCTCATGATAACGCCCAAACTACATCTCAATTAAGAAGCGTAAGTGGTCGTTGTCAAATATAGAACCTAACTAATTTTGGGGTCGATCCCACAGGGAATAAGGTGCAAATTAAGTCATTAGTAATTTAGATGACTAATAATCAATAGTTTCCGATAAATGGGGGGGTTGTAATGAGAAATCTTTAATTGTTTCAAATAATAAATTGCAAGTTTTAACGAGTAAAATTTAGTAGAAGAGGTGAACTAGGAAAGTGTTCACCATGGCTCAATTAACAACCTCGGACTAGAATTCAATCGGGTTCTTTTCATATGCATAACACGAAGTAATTGTATTCATTCCTACGTCTAAATGTTTCTCAACCAAATACACATTTTTCTTTTCAATTCTCTCGAACTTGAAAAGATACAATACAAAACTCAATTTATACCCCAAGTAGGTTAACCTCACTAGAGCGTCAACCATTAGACGGGAGTTAGTAGTCCAAAATCCTTGTTGTTAATCCAATTTTCTGGGTTTTGATTCCTTTGTTCAAGCAAATCAAACCTAGACTTGTTCTAATATTTGCAACTATTAGAAAATGATAAAAACATAAGATTAACAATGTACTACGCAATATATATTGAACCCAATATCACTCGAACCCTTAGATCATTGCTATGCCATGGCTCCCACAACCCTAGTTGTGGGAAATTAGCTACTCATGCTAGTAGAGAAAGAGAAGATAATAGTATTCATGATATAAAGAAAGAATTCTTATAATATATGAACACAAGATTCAATTTATCCAAGAACAAAAGCCAAAATCCCAAGAACAATGGAGGAAGAAGAAGAATACATATGTGTCGTATTTTTCTCTCCAAAAACTCATCCAAAACATCCCAAAAACTAAAGAGAAATATTGGGTAATGAATAATAAAATAACCCTAATACTGGGTATTTATAGTAGTATAGGAAATAAAGTTCCAAAAATAGAATTTTGGAGTCCCGCTTCAAGTTGACGGGTTGCTTGACGAACCGTCAGGCTTGTGATAACTCATCACTTGAGCCATCACAAGGAACCAGTTCTGTTGTTGCTTCTGTTTCAAGTTGGTGAGTTTGGGCATAAATTGCATTGGTAAATGCGTTTTATGTACAAACTTCTGTCACGTCTTGACGGTTCACTGTGACGACTCCCCATGGACTTGGAGAATCGTCAGGGGAGTCATCATGGCTAAACAGTTACCTGGAGATTCTGCCGTGATGTGGTGGTTTTCCTGGTGATTCACCAAGTCCGTGGTGACTCTTCATGTGAGTCACCACCCTCAACCAGTGGACTGTTTTGATACTTTTTAAACCATTTTCTATCTTGGTTAAATTTCCCTACAAGTTAAACATAAAACCATCAAAAACAACAACGGTTGCTTGAAAACTCACGATTATTCATAGTTAAAGTAGTCAAATGTGTCATAGAACACCGGCACATCAGCTCACAGTTCCAGATATTCTATTCACCCCGGTGCCACCAAGATGAACCGTGATCTATGGGAAGTCTATTGGTGGAATGGTATGAAGAAGGACATAGCCGATTTTGTGGCTAAGTGTCCCAATTGTCAGCAAGTGAAGGTTGAGCATCAGCGATCGGGTGGAATGATTCAGGATATTGACCTTCCTACTTGGAAGTGGGAAGCGATCAATATGGACTTCATTAGGGATTTGCCTCATACTCGAAGGCAACATGATTCGATTTGGGTGATTGTCGACCAGATGACTAAGTCATCCCACTTATTGGTTGTTAAGACTACAGATTCAGTGGATGATTATGCCAGACTCTACATCCAGGAGATAGTTAGATTGCATGGTGTTCCTTTGTCCATCATTTCAGATAGGGACACTCAGTTTACTTCTCAGTTTTGGAGATTGTTTCAGAGAGGTCTTGGTACTCAGGTGAAGCTTAGCATAACTTTTCACCCTCAAACAGATGGCCAGGCAGAGCATACTATTCAGACTTTAAAGGATATGTTGAGGGTTTGTGTGATTGATTTCAAAGGTAATTGGGATGATCACTTACCTGTTATCAAGTTTTCCTACAATAACAACTTTCACTCTAGCATCCAGATGGCTCCTTATGAGGAACTCTATGGTCGGAGGTTTAAATCTCATATTGGCTGGTTTGAGGTAGGTGAGGCAGCCTTGATTGGTCCAGATTCGGTTCATGAGATAGTGGAGAAGGTTCAGCTTATTTGGGAAAGGTTGAAGACCACTCAGAGTCGACAGAAATCCTATGTTGATGTGAGGAGGAGGGAGTTAGAGTTCGAGGTGGATGATTGGGTATTTCTTAAGGTGTCGCCCATGAAGGGTGTGATGAGATTTGGGAAGAAAGTAAAGCTTAGTCCTCATTTTATGGGTCCTTATCAGATTCTGAGGAGAGTTGGTAAGGTTGCTTATGAGTTGGATTTGCCATAAGAGTTAGAAGCGGTTCATCCGGTTTTCCATGTTTCCTTGTTGAAGAAGTGTGTTGGCGATCCAACCTTGATTGTTCCCTTGGAGGATGTAGGTGTGAAGGATAGTTTCACCTATGAGGAGGTTCCCTTAGAGATTCTTGACCGTCAGATCCGGAGGTTGAGAAACAAAGAAGTCGCCACGGTGAAAGTTATTTGGAGAAACCAGCTTGTAGAGGGAGCTACTTGGGAAGCGAAAGAGGCCATAAGGGCCAAATATCCCCATCTCTTTCCTTCTGATTCAGTTTCAGCTTGAGGTAATAGTTTCATCCTTACTATGTCCCTCTGAATCTACTCCATCAGTTCCCATCATGATCTTAGCATGCATTCAAGTTTTCGAAGTTGATTCAATCATGATTTAAGTTAAAAAGTTCAGTTTTCATGTTTATTCCTTGATTTCCATGTTTTGTTGACTGATTGGGCTATTTTCTCTTTAATTTTACCTTGTTTAGTCTTCATTCAAGGAAAAATGATCCCAAGAGGGAGATATTGTAACACCTCAAAAATCGAACCACCTATCTAAGTCTGAAACTCAAAAAAATTCATGTTTCCAGGAATGATGGGTCCAAACCACTGACCGTGGGTTGAACCACGGGTCATGCAATGGAACCGTGGTTGCCTACTGTTGATTCATACTCTGGTCTGAGAACCACGAGTTGCTTCTACGGATTATGGTTCAGACTACAGTCTGTCCTATCAACTTGTTGAACCATATCAGAGGCATGACAAGTCCCTCAGAAACAACGACTCAGTTCTACGACCCGTCATTCAAATGACGGACCATCCTTCTGAGTCGTGGTTTGATCCAGAGACCAGCTAGGTCCCCAGTACGACGAGTCCAATTGAAGACCCGTCATCCATTCCACGATTTCGTCCCATTGACCCATAGATTACCTTCCGCAGCTTGATTAGTTGGCCAGGAACCATGAGTTGGAACCACGGGTCGTGGTTCAAATGATGACCCGTAGGATCGACCCGTGATTCCTGAAGTCGACCTATTTTCCAGCTTTTTCTTAATTATATTCCAGGTTTATTTTAGTCTTTAACTACCCTTTTAACTCCTAAATGATGTCATTTTGACTATTTTAAGAAGGGTTTTCACCCTCATTAGCCTAAGTTTTTTCTCAAATCTTTATTCAACTCCAAAAAAGGAAAATTTCTTCTCCAAGGTCCAAGTCTCAAGCTCCAAGATCAAGTCTCCTAAATATTTTCAATTCCAAGTGGGTTAACTTCAATCAAGGTATGTGGGTATTCAACAATGGGTTTCTTTCACCCTTGTGCCCAAAACCCCTAATCTCAAATTGAGATTTCATGAACTTCAAAATTAGGGTTCTTATTTAATTCTTATGAGTTTTGCTATAAATTGCCTTCTTATGATTCTATTATGAAATTTTATTAAAATTGAATGATTTTGCATGAGTTTTTACATATGAATTCTTATTTCATGAATTGAAGCTAATTATGGCAAATCCTACATGCATGAAGTGATTTAAGCAAATTGGGAAAATTGATAGCATGATTTTATGAAATTTCAAGCAAGTGCATGCCTAGTTCAAATGTTCTATGAAATTATATATTATTATGAAATTGAACTATTCCATGCAAGTTTTCAAGTTATGAATTATTATGCAAGACAAGACACCCGATGTGTCATTAATTCTCATGAACCATTTTACCTAAAACTAAGGTCCGTGAGTAGTATAAAGATTCGGGGTATGAACGTGTTTATGAACAAGCTTGACATCTAGATATGTCACATGTATGTGAGCTCATGTTATATGTTTTGGGAGTAGTATTTAACCCAAGTCCAAAACTATGTTGCCACCATAGGTCGTCCTCTGTGGCTTATGAAAGGATCATTATGACATTGTTCTAACCTTGGCCGGTTAGGACAACCTTTTACATTATGGGTGCATGACACTAGACTCCATGTAGCTCAACATGGTTTATGTCAGTTAATAGAAACTCCCACACGATTATTTTCAAGCTATGAAGTTAAATGACTCTAATACTTTGAACTCTTACTTTATATCATGTCTTATGTTTTACATTTCAATGTTTTACTTATGTACCTTCCTTACTTAATGAGTTCATTTTAAGTATATTTTAAGCTGTTTTACCATGTTCATGCATATCTCACATATTCGGTATATTCCATAGTATTGACACATATCTTGTGCTGCAATTTTTGATGATGCAGATTCAAGTGTCCCTTCTCAGACTCGTGGCTAGAGCATACATGCCACTTTTTGTCAGATGTTGGTGAGTCCACTTAGGTCGAGGACTAGTTATGTTCTTAGTCTGTGTTGCTTACGTATTTCTGTACTTTGAGTTAGCTAGGGTCTTTTCCTAGCAACTCTTTATATCATGAATAGAGGCTTTTCAGACATAGATAGTATTTGAGTCTCTTCTTCAGAGATGTATGTTATCTGACTCATTTCTCTATATGGTTAATCCCGGCTCTTCTATTTATGCTTCTGTTTATCAAATATTTTACTTGAGTATGCTATGACCAAGGGTTATCTTGGGGCACATGTGGTCTCGAGTCTTGTATTACGTGTAGGGGGTAACCTCGGAGTGTGACAAACTTGGTATCAGAGCCTCAGGTTCAAGAGTCCTAAGATATTTGAAAGTCGCATCGAGTAGAGTCTCTGTCATGTGTATAAAGCGTGCCACATATATGAGAGGGAAGTTGTGAGGTGTCTTAGAAAGGTTTCCTTCTTTCATGATCAATATCATGTGATAGAGTTAACTCTGTAACTCCTCTAATCCATTTTTATTACATTTCAGATTATGCCTCCACGATGTGCTATGCCTCTATGAGCCACTCAGAATATTGTCCCTCCATTTCCAGCTCCTGAGGTTACGAATGCAAAGTTTCGGAATGTGATTCACCTATTAGCTCAGACTATAGCTGCCCAAGCCAATCAACAGGCTCCTGCTCTCGTTCACCCTCATGGTGAGGCGGCATCCTGAGTTTGAGATTTCATCCGTATGAACCCACCAGAGTTCTGGGGTTCGAAGGTAGGTGAGGACCCTCTTGGCTTTGTGGATAAAGTAAAGAAGATATTTGATGTCATGCAAGTTGGTGGTGCTGATGGTATCGAGCTCGCATTCTATCAAATCAAGGATGTGGCTCATATCTAGTTCACGCAATGGAAGGAGGATAGAGCTAGGGACGTGGTCCCTATGATATGGGAGTACTTTGAGGGAGCTTTCCTCGACCGGTTCTTTCCAAGAGAGATGAGGAAATCTAAGTTTGAGGAATTTGTGAACTTGAGACAGGGATCTATGACAGTTCAGGAGTATAGTTTGAAGTTCACTCAGTTGTGGCATGATCAAATGAGAAAGTTCATCTATGGGGTTTCAGATTTGGTTAAGAAGGAGTGAAGGTCTGCTATGTTGTTGGGTGATATGACTATTTCCAGACTCATGACCCATGCTCACCAGATCGAGGGAGACAAGCTTAGGGAGATGGCTAGGGAGAACAAGAGGGCTAGATCCGAGGGTTCAGGTTTTGGCCATCAGAAGTCCAGTGACAGGCATCGCTCCTCGTTCCAGAAGAAGTCATCAAGGCCCGTTCATCTATCTGCTAGTGCTCCTACCCAGGCTCAAAAACCTCATCATAATCAGACTGGTAGAGGATTTGGTTCCTATTCACAATCTCAAAGGAGTGTGGCTAAGGGATCTTCCCACCCTATTTGCAGCAAGTGTGGGAAGAATCACCCGAGAGGGTGTTGTTTGGGCACAAGTGCATGCTTTGGGTGTGGACAGGTTGGACATATGATTAGAGACTGCCCTTCAGCTAAGAAGGGGCATGGAAGTAGTAGGTCTCCGTCTTCCCCAGCAGCTTCAGGAGGTCGACCAGCCCAGCAGGGGACAGCTTCTAGTTCTAGTGGTCAGCGCCAGAACCGCCTTTATGCTATGTCCTCTCGTCAAGATCAAGAGGGTTCCCAGATGTTGTTATTGGTATGTTGAAAGTCTTCTCTTTCGGTGGGTATGCTTTGTTGGACCCTGGTGCCTCCTTATATTTTGTAACCCCTTATGTAGCATGCAAGTTTGAAGTTTGTTCTAAAATGCTTTTAGAACCCTTTTGTGTCTTTACTCCTGTTAGTAAGTCAGTCCTAGCCAAAAATATCTACCAAAATTTCCCTATCTCAGTCCTTCATAGAGTCACTTCAGTGGATTTAGTAGAGTTGGAGATGACTGATTTTGATGTTATTCTTGGTATGGATTGGTTGGATGCTTGTTATGCTTCGGTTGATTGTCGTACTCGAGTTATCAGTTTCAAGTTTTCTAATAAACCCGTCCTAGGATGGAAAGGTAGTCCCCCATCCTTGAAAGTCATTTCATATCATATCTTAAGGCTAGGAAGATGATCTCTAAGGTTTATGTGTATCACATTGTTTGGGTTATGGACACGGAGTCCGAGACCCCTTCTTTTTATTCAGTTTTGGTTGTGAGTTAGTTTCCTGAGGTATTTCCCAAGGATTTGCCCAGAATCCCTCCTGAGCAAGAGATCGACTTTGGGATAGACCTTATTCCTGATACGTATCCTATATCTATTCCTCCCTATAGAATGGCTCCAGCGAAACTTAAAGAATTGAAGGGTCAGTTGAAAGATCTTCTTGATAAGGATTTCATCAGGCCTAGTATATCTCTTTGGGGTGCTCCAGTGTTGTTTCTGCATAAGAAGGATGGTTCTCTCCGGATGTGTATTGATTATCGATAATTGAACAAACTCATAATCAAGAATAAGTATCTATTCTTAGGATTTATGACTTGTTCTATCACCTTCAGGGTGCTAGTTGCTTCTCTAAGATTGATCTTAGATCCTGGTATCATCAGCTTCATGTCTGAGAGAGTGGTATTTCAAAGATAGCCTTCAGAACCCGGTATGGTCACTATGAGTTTGTAATCGTGTCTTTTGGACTAACCAATGCTCCTGCAGCTTTTATGGATCTGATGAAACATGTGTTCAAGCAATTTCTGGACTTGTTTGTGATTGTGTTCATTGATGATATCCTTATCAATTATCAGAGTGAGGAGGAGCATGCATGCCACTTGAGAGTTGTGTTGCAAACTCTCAAGGATCGTCAGTTGTTTGCTAAGTTTAGCAAGTGTGAGTTCTGGATGCATTCTGTGGCCTTTTTGGATCACATTGTGACAAGAGATGGTATTCTTGTGGATTCGCAAAAGATTGAAGCAGTGAAGAGCTGGCCTAGACCTACTTCCCCGTCGGATATTCGAAGTTACTTAGGTTTGGCTTGTTATTACAGGAGGTTCGTGGAGAGGTTCTCTTCCATTGCTCGCCTTTGACCCGATTGACTCAGAAAAAGGTAAAATTCTAGTGGTCTGATTCTTGTGAGAAGAGTTTTTCAGGAATTGAAGACTAGGTTGGCCACCGCTCTAGTGTTCACCCTACCCGAGGGTTCAGATGATTTTGTGGTTTATTGTGATGCTTCCATAGTCGAGTTGGGTTGTGTGCTGATGCAGTTAGGAAAGGTAATTGCTTATGCTTCTAGACAGCTTAAGACTCATGAGAAGAACTACCCTACTCATGATCTTGAGTTTCCAGTCATGGTCTTTGCTTTGAAGATTTGGAGAAATTACTTGTATGGCATTCATATGGATGTGTTCACTAATCACAAGAGTCTCCAATATGTGTTTACTCAGAAAGAATTGAATTTGCGACAAACAAGATGGCTTGAGCTTCTTAAGGATTATGACATGAGTGTGCTTTGCCATCCGGGTAAAGCCAATGTTGTGGCAGATGCACTTAGTAGACTATCCATGGGTAGTGTGACCTTGATTGAAGATGGGAAGAACGAATTGGTGAAAGATTTTCATCGACTTGCCCGATTGGGAGTGCGACTTATGGACTCTACTAAGGGTAGTGTTATTTTTCAGAATGGTTCTGAGTCATCCTTGGTAGCTGAGGTGAAGGCAAAGCAAGATAGTGATCTGATTTTGCTTCAGCTAAAGGGCGTAGTCTATCAGCAAAGGGTTGAGGTTTTCTCCCAAGGGGAAGATGGTGTGCTTCGTTATCAGGGTCGATTGTGTGTGCCAGATGTGAATGGGTTGAGATAGAAGATTTTGACTGAGGCTCACAGTTCCAGATATTCTATTCACCCCAGTGCCACCAAGATGAACCGTGATCTATGGGAAGTCTATTGGTGGAATAGTATGAAGAGGGACATAGCCAGATTTGTGGCTAAATGTCCCAACTGTCAGCAAGTGTAGGTTGAGCATCAGCGATTGGGTGGAATGATTCAGGATATTGACCTTCCTACTTGGAAGTGGGAAGCGATCAATATGGGCTTCATTATGGGTTTGCCTCGTACTCGAAGGAAACATGATTCAATTTGGATTATTGTCGACCAGATGACTAAGTCATCCGACTTCTTGGTTGTTAAGACTACGGATTCAGTTGATGATTATGCTAGAATCTACATCTGGGAGATAGTTAGATTGCATGGTGTTCCTTTGTCCATCATTTCAGATAGGGGGAATCAGTTTACTTCTCAGTTTTGGAGATCATTTCAGAGAGGTCTTGGTACTCAGGTGAAGCTTAGCACAACTTTTCACCCTCAGACAGATGGCCAGGCAGAGCGTACTATTCAGACTTTGAAGGATATGTCGAGGGCTTGTGTGATTGATTTCAAAGGTAATTGGGATGTTCAGTTACCTCTTATCAAGTTTGTCTACAACAACAGCTTTTACTCTAGCATCCAGATGGATCCTTATGAGGCACTCTATGATCGAAGGTGTAGATCTCATATTGGTTGGTTCAAGGTAAGTGAGGCAGCCTTGATTGGTCCAAATTTAGTTCATGAGACTATGGAGAAGGTTCATCTTATTCAGGAAAGATTGAAGACCGCTCAGAGTGGACAGAAATCCTATGTTGATGTGAGTAGGAGAGAGTTAGAGTTCGAGGTGGATGATTGGGTGTTTCTTAAGGTGTCACCCATGAAGGGTGTGATGTGATTCGGGAAGAAAGAAAAGCTTTGTCCTCATTTTGAGGGTCCTTATCAGATTCTGAGGAGAGTTGGGAAGGTTTCTTATGAGTTGGATTTTCCATCAGAGTTAGAAGCGGTTCATCCAGTTTTCCATGTTTCCTTATTGAAGAAATGTTTTGGCGATCCGACCTTGATTGTTCCCTTAGAGGATGTAGGTATGAAGGATAGTCTCACCTATGAGGAGGTTCCGGTAGAGATTCTTGACCGTCAGATCCGGAGGTTGAGAAATAAAGAAGTCACCACGGTGAAAGTTTTTTGAAGAAACAAGCTTGAAGAGGGAGCTACTTGGGAAGTGGAAGAGGCCATGAGGGCCAACTATCCCCATCTATTTCCTTCCGATTACGTCTCAGCTTGAGGTAATAGTTTTATCCTTACTTTGTCCCTCCGAATCTACTCCATTAGTTCCCTTCATGATCTTAGCATGCATTTAAGTTTTCGAAGTTGATTCAATCATGATTTAAGTTAAAAAGTTCAATTTTCATGTTTATTCCTTGATTTCCATGTTTTTTGACTGGTTGGGCTATTTTCTCTTCACTTTTCCCTTGTTTAGTCTTTATTTGAGGACGAATGATCTCAAGGGGGAGATATTGTAACACCTCAGAAATCAAACCAGCTATCTAAGTCTGAAACTCAAAAAAAATTCATGTTTCTAGGAATGACGGGTCCAAACCACGTCCCGTGGGTTCAACCACGAGTCGTGGAATGGAACCGTGGTTTCCTTCTGTTGATTCAGACTCTGGTCTGAGAAACATGAGTTGGGTCTACGGATCATGGTTCAGACTACAGTCCATCCTGTCAGCTCGTGGTACCAGATTAGAGGCACGACAAGTCCCTCAGAAACAACGACTCAATTCTACGATCCATCATTCAAATGACGGACCGTCTTTCTGAGTCGTGGTTTGATTTAGAGACCAGCTAGGTCCCCAGTACGATGAGTCCAATTGACGACCCATCATCCATTCTATGGGTCTGTCCTGTTGACCTATAGATTACCTTCCGCAGCTTGATTAGTTAGCCAGGAACCACGAGTTGGAACCACGGGTCGTGGTTCAAATGACGACCCGTAGAATCGACCCGTGCTTCCTTAAGCCGGCCCATTTTCCAGCTTTTTCTTAATTATGGTCCAGGGTTATTTTAGTCTTTACATACCCTTTTAACTCCTAAATAATGTCGTTTTGACTATTTCAAGAAAGGTTTTCACCTTCATTAGCCTAAGTTCCTTCTCAAATCTTTATTCAACTCCCAAAAAGAAAATTTCTTCTCCAAGCTCCAAGTCTCAAGCTCCAAGATCAAGTCTCCTAAATCTTTTCAATTCCAAGTGGGTTAACTTCAATCAAGGTATGTGGGTATTCATCAATGGGTTTCTTTCACCCTTGTGCCCAAAACCCCTAATCTCAAATTATGATTTCATGAACTTCCAAATTAGGGTTCTTACTCAATTCTTATGGGTTTTGCTATAAATTGCCTTCTTATGATTCTATTATGAAATTCTATTAAAATTGAATGATTTTGCATGAGTTTTAACATATGAATTCTTATTTCATGAATTGAAACTAATTATGGCAAATACTACATGCATGAAGTAATTTAAGCAAATTGAGAAAATTGATAGCATGCTTTTATGAAATTTCAAGTAAGTGCATGCCTAGTTCCTATGTTCTATAAAATTATATGTTATTATGAAATTGAACTAAGGTCATGCAAGTTTTCAAGTTATGAATTATTATACAAGACAAGACACCCGATGTGCCATCAACGCTCATGAACCATTTTACCTAAAATCAAGGTTCGTGAGTAGTATGAAGATCCGGGGTATGAACGTGTTAATGAACAAGCTTGACATATAGATATTTCACATGTATGTGAGTTCATGTTATATGTTATAGGAGTAGTATTTAGCACTGAGCGATAAGGGTTTTAGATAACCCAAGTCCAAAACTAGGTTGCCACCGTAGGTTGCCCTCCGTAGCTTATGAAAGGATCCTTATGACATGGTTCTAACCTTGGCCGGTTAGGAAAACCTTTTTCAGTATGGGTGCATGACACTCCCACATGATTATTTTCAAGCTATGAAGTTATATGACTTTATACTTTGAACGCATATATTGTGTTGCATCCTTTGATGATGCAGATTCAGGTGTCCCTTCTCAAACTCGTGGCTAGAGCTTCCAGGCCACTCTTTGTCAGCTGTTGATGAGTCCTTTTAGGTCGAGGACTAGTTATGTTCTTAGTCTGTGTTGGTTACTTATTTCCGTACTTCGAGTTATCTAGGGTCTTGTCCTAGCAACTCTTTATATCATGAATAGAGGCTTTTCAGACATAGACAGTATTTGAGTCTCTTCTTCAGAGTTGTATGTTGTTTGACTCGTTTCTCTATATGGTTAATCTTGGCTCTTCTATTTATGATTCCGCTTATCTAATATTTTTCTAGAGTATGCTATGACCAAGGGTTAGCTTGGGGCACTTGTGATCCTAAGTACCATGTTACGTCTAGGGGGTAACCTCAGGGCGTGACATTATCTTAACTCCAATAAAATTGAGAGATAAAAGATTGAGAGGAGTAAGGGTGTGATATGTAACAACTCTAGAGTGGAAAAAGGAGAGGTTGTATGGAGTGATGCGAGAGGGTTGTCACAACCTTATACTAATTTTTGTAACCTCTTTTCTTTTTCTAGTTGTCTTGATTCTTTTGCAAGTATACTTGGAAACAAGCCTAGTGAGGCACCTCAAGTAATGAAGAATCATGAGGTGCTAAAAAGCGTCCCACAGGAGCAAATGTGTTCCAATGTTGAAAAGTAAGGTGAATGCAATCCTTCCTATGAGCTACAAGGTAACAAAGCTAAGCCTTACACTTTGTTGAAAGTAGAAGATCCTTGTATGGTTAGTGGACAATTGAGCGTAAGTGATGGCTTGTGTATGTGTGATGTAACACCACGGAAATGTATTCAGCTTTTAAATTCAAACATGCAAAAAATTCTGAACATTCCAGGAATCACAAGTCAAGTCCACGAGCCGTGGATGGTTCCATGAGTAGTGGATGGTTCCCATAGTTCTGATTTCCACCTCTCTGAGCATAACCAACAAAGTTCACAGAATCTGGATTTGCTGCACAATCTTCCGATAGATGGTCAGCACCACAGGTGTAATAAAACTGAACAGTTGCTAGCTGAACTGCATTAACCTACGCCTAATTATTCCCCAAATCCAATTTGTTGAGAACAGTAGCCATGTTGCTCATTTGATTAGCTATAGACTCCACCTTGGCAAATAAAGTCGTGTTGGAATCTACCTCAAGCATTCTGGCAACCTTCTTAGGTGTGGCTCTACTAATATCATTGTTCTATTCTGAATTTCTTTATGCCATCCTCTGCAGAAGAGTATACAGCTCGTCATATGTCTTCTCCAGTGCTTGCCCGTCTGTTTTCCAATCTAGTAAGATCTTCGAATGAGGCTCAAGACCCTCAATGAATGTATGTACCAACACTTTATTATTCTGCTGATGATGAGGGTATGTCATAAAGAGGTCCTTAAATCTCTCCCAAGTTGTGTAGAGATTTTCACCATCCTTCTACCTGAAACTCAGAATCTCACTCCTCAGCCTGGCTGTCTTCCCGGAGGGAAAGAAATGCATCAAGAATTTCTGGGTCAACTCATCCCATGAAGTGATGGAATTAGGTGGTTCCGCTTTCAACCATCTCCTCGCTTCCCCAAGTAGAAAAAATGGAAACAATGTCATCCTCACATAGTCCACTGCGACTCTTGTTGGAACAAACATGTCACAGATTTCTAGAAAATTCTGAATGTGTGTTTGCGGGTCCTCATGTGATAAGCTCGTGAACTGGCCATTGGTGTGCAAAAGCTGCATCATACTCTGTTTTAGATCAAACCTACTGCTCGGTGTGGGTTTTAGCATGTTGTTGGTGACATTGGTCAAGAGTGGTATTGCCACATCATGCACTAGACTTGGTGCTGCCATTTCTGCGATAACAACTTCAGGTTGTTCAACTAATGGGATTGTCTCCTCTTCAGTCACCTCTGGAAACTTAATAGGATAAAGAGTTGCTGCCCTTCTCTGCTGATGAAATAGTCTTTTGGGTTCCGAGTGTGGCTCTACCAAATCTTTCTTCCTTTCCAGTTTGTTGAACAGCTCAAAGTTTGTACCTGTAGATTTTACCAAACGCTAAGATCAAGTTGTCAATACTTGAATAATAAATTTGTATAAGAAAATTTAGAAATTTGCTAATTACTAAGTCCCCGACAACGGTGCCAAAAATTTGATACGCGCTTTCCACTCACACGCAAGTGTACGTGGTCGTTCAAGTAATAGGAACTAGTTAGTCCGGATATCGTACCCAAGAGACTTGTGATTTAGCAAATATCCTACTTTAATCGTATACAACTAAAATAACCAAGTACGAAAGTAAAAAGAATGTGTTCTTGAAGTATGTGAGAAATTAAAATAAGTTGACAAAACAAAATGCAAGCAATTAATAATTGTGTTGATTCCAATTTAGAAAGAATTCCAGGGTTACAACTTTATTACGCACTCCTAAATAGTATTCACTTGAATCGACTATTCGTTCACCTAGTTGTTGATTCCGGGGTTGATATTACAATTATGGTCTCTCGAGCCTCTAGTTGCCTATTCAAAATAGCATCACAAATACATCATAGAGCGGGGATGTGATATCATATTTCAAAAGCATTTATATTTCTTTCCGTGTGAATAAAGCAAGGCGTTCTAGGTATATCTCTATCCTAGTTTCTAACCTACCCCTTACATTACAAAAGAGTGGTCTTGCTCCTTATATTCCTCGGTCTACCTTGTTGATCCTTCTCTCGAGATCGCAACACGGTTATATGTTTATCTTAATGGCGGCCAAGCATCAAAATACTAAAATAGGAATATAAGAACAACTAATAATGGTAAACGAATAATCAATTCAACTCTAATACTAAATAGTCATGCGTTTGTAGCCGTAACCCCAGAACAAGGGTTCTTAGCCACTCATACTCAAACGAAAAACAAAGATGTAATTGTTTTCATCCAAAATATAGCTACGAAAAGGAAGAAGAAAAGAAACCTAATGGTGAACTATGTTCTTGCCTCTTGATCTCAAAACATATGACGGACCCCTCCAAAAAACATCCAAGGTTCTATTTATAGGGTTTGGGAAATAACCCCTTTTTCTTCTTAAAATCGGAATAGAAAAAGCCCAACAAATCCGTCGGGATGGACCGCGCCTGGAAGGCGCCAAGAGGTTCCTGCAGTAGTCTGGGCTCTGGCGCGCTGCGCCTGTAAGGCGCCTGAATCTGGCTTTGGTAGTTTGGGGTCGGGCGCGCTGCGCCCTGGACGCGCCTGCCTGGGTTCCCCTTTAGGGCACTGCGCCAGGTGTGCGCCCGGCTGCTTTCAGCCTATTTTCACCTTCTTGTTTTGCTCCCGAGCATTCCTCTATATCACTTCCATGCTTTACTCTTCTGTTTCATCTATTCATGGTCATTTCCCGTGTCATTTTGCCTGCAAGTATATAATCATGTGTCTTAGTGCAACATATAGCAATTCCAATCAAAACACAAAATATTTCCCTTTAGATAAGAAGAGACATGGAGGTGGTAGGACTCAGTCTACTTCAGTTGCCCTAGTGGGTCATCCAGCCCAGCAGGGTACTGCTTCGGGTTTGGGTGGTGGTTAGTTTCAGAACCGTCTCTATGCTATTCCATCTTGCCAGGATCAAGAGAGTTTCCCAGATGTTGTTACTGGTATGTTGCAAGTCTTCTCTTTTGATATTTATGCTTTACTAGACCCCGGAGCCTCTATATCTTTTGTGACCCCTTATGTTGCTTGCAAGTTCAAAGTTAGTCCTGAACAACTCTTAGAACTTTTTTGTATTTCTACTCCTGTTGGTGAGTTAGTCCTGGCCAAGAGAATTTATAGGAATTATCCTATCTCAGTTCTTTATACAGTCACTTCAGTCAACCTAGTAGAGTTGGAGATGACCGTCTTTGATGTTATTCTTGGTCTGGATTGGTTGCATGCATGATATGCCTCAGTTGATTGTCGTGAGTAGTCAGTTTTAAATTTCCAAATGAACCTATCTTAGAATGGTAGGGTAGTCCTTCATCCTCAAAGGATTGTTTCATATCATACCTTAAGGCTAGGAAGATGATTTCTAAGGGTTATGTCTATCATATCATTCGGGTTATGGACTCAAAGTCTGAAACCCTATCTCTTAAGTCAGTTCCCATAGTGAATGAATTTCCAGAAGTGTTTCCCGAGGATCTGCTCGAAATCCCTCCCAAGCAGGAGATCGACTTTGGGATAGACCTTCTCCCAAATACGCATCCTATATCTATTCCTCTTTACAAAATGGCTCCAATAGAGCTTAAGAAATTGAAAGATTATTTAAAAGACCTTCTTGATAAGGGTTTTATTGACCTAGCATCTCTCCATGGGGTTCTCTAGTCCTATTCGTGCATAAGAAGGATGGTTCACTCAGAATGTGTATTGACTACCGTCAATTGAACAAGGTCACAATCAAAAATAAGTATCCCATTCCTCGGATTGATGACTTGTTTAACAAGCTTCAAGGTGCCATCTATTTCTCCAACATTAACCTTAGATCCGGTTATCATCAACTCCGTGTTCGAGAGTGCGATGTTCCAAAGATATCCTTCAGAACTCGGTATGGTCATTATGAATTTATGGTTATGTCTTTTGGACTAATGAATGCTCCTGCAGCCTTTATGGATTTTATGAAACATGTGTTCAAATAGTATTTAGATATGTTTGTGATTGTTTTCATTAATGATATTCTTATATACTCTCAGAGTGAGAATGAGCATGCGGAACATTTGAGAGTTATGTTGCAAACTCTCAAGGATCGTCAGTTATTTGCTAAGTTTAATAAGTGTGAATTCTGGATGTAGTCTATTGCTTTTCTGGGTCATATTGTGACTAGAGATGGTATTTGAGTTGATTCGCAGAAGATAGAGGCGTGAAGAACTAGCCTACACCTACTTCCTCCTCTGATATTAGGAGCTTTTTGGGTTTGGCTGGTTATTACAGGAGATTCATGAAAGGGTTTTCTTCCATAGCTTCCCTATTGACCAAGTTGACTCAGAAGAAGGTTAAGTTTCAGTGGTCTGATCTGTGTGAGAAGAACTTTCAGGAATTGAAGACTAGGTTGACCACGACCCCAGTTTTGGCTCTACCTGAGGTCTTGGATGGTTTTGTTGTGTATTGTGATGCTTTTAGGATTGGTTTGGGTTGTGTTTTGATTCAGTGTGGTAAAGTGATTTCTTATGCTTCTAGACAGCTTAAGATTTTATGAGAAGAATTACCCAACTCACAATCCTGAGTTAGCGGTGGTGGTTTTTGCTTTGAAGATTTGGAGACACTACTTGTATGGTGTCCATGTGGCTATGTTAACCGACCATAAGAGCCTTCAGAATGTGTTCATTTAAAAGGAATTGAATCTTCATCAAAGGATATGGCTTGATCTTCTTAAGGATTATGATATGAGTGTGCTTTACCATTCGGGTAAGGCCAATGTAGTGGCTAATGCACTTAGTAGGTTATATATGGGTAGTGTGTCTTCGGTTGAGGACAGAAAGAAGGATTTGGCCAAGGATTTTCATAGACTTGCTCGATTAGGAGTCCACCTTACAGATTCAGTAGATGGTGGTGTTATTGTTCAAAATGGGTTCGAATCATCTTTTGTAGTTGAGGTGAAGGAGAAGCAAGACAGTGATCCTATTTTGCATCAGTTGAAGGGTGCAGTCCATTAGCAGAGGGTAGAGGTTTTCTCCTAAAGGGTAGATGGTATGCTTTGATATCAGGGTCGATTGTATGTCCCAGACATAGATGGGTTGCGACAGAGGATTTTGATAGAGGCCATAGCTCCAGGTATTCTATCCACCCCAGTGCCACCAAGATGTACTGTGATCTATGGGAAGTCTATTGGTGGAATGGAATGAAGAGGGACATAGTAGATTTTATGGCTAAGTATTCCAACTGTCAACAAGTGAAGGTAGAACATCAGCAACCAGGTGGCATGACTCAGGATATTGATCTTCCTAGTTAGAAATAGGAAGCGATCAATATGGACTACCTTACCGGCTTACCTCGTACTCACAGACAATATGATTCTATTTGGGTGATTATCAACAGGATGACTAAGTCATCCTACTTCTTGGCTATTAAGACTACCAATTCAGTAGAGGATTATGTCAGACTCTACATTCGTAAGATAGTCCGATTATATGGGGTTCCATTGTCTATCATCTCAGATAGGGGTACTCAGTTCACATCCCAGTTTTGGAGGTCATTTCAAAAGGGCCTTGGTACTCAAGTGAGACTTAGCACAATTCACTCACAGACGGATGGCCAGGCCGAGTGTACTATTTAGACCTTAGAGGATATGTTGAGAGCTTGTGTGATTGATTTAAAGGTAATTGGGATGATCACTTACTTCTTATTGAGTTTGCCTACAACAACAACTTTCATACTAGCATCCAGATGGCTCCTTGTGAGGAAATTTATAAGTAGAGGTGTAGATCTCCTATTGGTTGGTTTGAGGCAGGTCAAGCAGCTTTGATTGGTCCAGATTTGGTGCATGAAACTATGGAGAAAGTCTAGATTATTAGGGAGAGGTTGAAGACCACTCAGAGTCAATAGAAATCATATGCAGATATGAGAAGAAGAGAATTAGAGTTTGAGGTTGATGATTGGGTATTTATGAAAGTATCACCAATGAAGGCTGTGATGAGGTTTGGTAAGAATGGGAAACTTAGTCCCTGCTATGTAGGTCCTTACACGATTCTAAGAAGAGTTGGTCGCATTGCTTATGAGTTGGAGTTGCCAACTGATTTAGAAGTTGTTCATCCGGTCTTCCATGTTTCCATGTTGAAGAAGTGTGTTGGCAATCTGGCCTTGGTTGTACCTCTAGAAGATGTAGGTGTGAAGGATAACCTCACTTATGAAGAAATTCCCATTGAGATTCTTGATTGTCAGATCTGAAGGTTGAGGAATTGTAACAACCGAGTCTATTATTACGGGTAAACTTTTCGTGCCAAGTTTCAGGTTAGAAAACTTTCAGGTTTGGGAGTTGGAAATTCTGGGCTAGGCTAGTCTCGGACGATTTTTGAGCAAGGTATAGTCTAGGGAAATCCAGGTAAGGATTAGATAATGTGTCTTGTAGTGATCTAGTTTTTCTGTTAGCCAATACATAGAGGAGTCGGGGGGACTTTTTAGAAGTGAATTCAGGTGAGTAGAACTCCCGGTATCGAGGTTGACATGAAAAGGTTATTCTGAAACATCAGGGATTTAATGTGTATTGAAAAATAGGTACTTCTGGGGGATTTTATGACTTTCTATCCCGTGTCAACCGCCATGTCAACTGTCATAGTGGTTGACACAGCGCGGTAGCGACCACTGCTATAGTAGAAGTCAACTTTGGTCAGCACTGCCTAGCGGTCGGTTCTGCTATAGTGCCACCGCTATAGCAGTGTATGGACTGCTATAGCAGACTGAGTTGGGATTTAATACAGAAACTTCTCCAAAATGTTCAGTTTTCATCAAGAACATTTTGGAGAAGGGAAAGGGCAAATTTGGGCAAACCTTACTCGTTTTTCACCATTTTTGCGTCCCAAAGGTAAGGTTTATACTCCCCTAACTTAGTACTATAGCCGAATAATACCCGGTGCGTACGTTGGCTAGCCCAATTTGAAGATCGTTAAGCCAGGAGGGTATCTAGACCTATTAATGGTGATCCCATAGCCAAGATAACTCTAGGAAAGAACAGATGTAAAACCAAGAGAACCTCTCTTAGAAACATATTATTAGGATCTTTGATATGTATGCCAATACTCTGTATACGCTAACATACTTACTGTATTATTATTATTTTACTTGTTAAAGGATTTTGCACTGTAAGCCCTTAAGAAAGTATTTTTTTTTAAAATGGAAAACAATCAACATATTTTAAACAACATTAATTTATCTTCTCAAGCAACTAAGATTGCTAAGTTAGAGAATGATCTTCAAAATTGGAATATACCCCAAGAACTTTTTAAAAAGATTTACCATTTAGGTAATTTCAGTTTCATTACTAAGCATAATATTAAGACATGTGAGTCTACTATTGCTATTAATAATTCTTTAGAGATTATTCGCTTGTTAAAAGATAACGATATCAATCGTTATAAAACTGATTACAATTATTTACATATTAGTTTGGTTCAAGTGGCTATCAAGCCTCTTTTTTGAAAAGGCTTAGATATTCCTGTTTGTGTCCTCCTTAGAGATGACTGTTTTCTTAATTTTGATGATTCTTTATTAGGAGTCCTCCAGAGTAACCTTGCTGATGGCCCGGTATACTTTAATTGTTATCCTAACTTTTCAGTTGACATTAATGATCCTAATGTCACGGACTCCTTGACCCTCAACGTCAAGACTAAGAATCTGAACAGCAAAGCCAATACTCGAGAGATAGTTATTATCTATATAGTATATTACAGGCTTATGAAAACCACTCTGGCACCAAAGGCTCGTATTGAGAGCCAAAAAGGTGTAACTATGCTTATGGAGGCCAACCATGAACATAGTACTATCTTTGTCCCTAGACTCCTCAAATGGAATGATGTCCTCTCTAGCAATGATTGGCACTTTGATGCCATAACCCAACCTTTCTCATCTCACTCTGAGAGATCTCAAATTGAAAGAGTCATACAGTTCCCTGATGGATCTATAGAACTCAAATTCCTTGACAATTCTATAACAAGATCCTCATCTTATAGAAGGTCATCTTGGCCTGGTCCTTCAACCTCATGTCCTTCTAGACCTGTTCCTAGACCACCTTTTTCTTCAAAAAACTCGGAGGAAGTAGAAACTATTCCAGTCGATAATGACAAGGGAAAAGTCACTGGAGTAGACTTTTCGGGAGAAATCCCCAAAGTCTTCTACCAGGATCTCCCCACTAGCCCCACTGCTAGTGAAATGGCACCTCCTCATGAGGATAAACCAGGGTGGATCAAAATGATCAAAACAGGCAGTACCTTCAGTCCTGACCAAAATACCCTTCATAAACTCTGGACTCATCCTTAAAACCAAACTAAGAGGAAATGGTATGTTGCTACTTATACTCTTCAACAAAGAGAAGCCTTCAGAGATTCCTGGATGGCAGACATGAAAAGAATAGGTTGCGAAATTGAATTCTTTAAATGGTTTGAAATGACTGGTAAGATCGATAACCATATCGAATCTCTTCAAGTCATTATCAACAAATGGTATACAACTTCTAACAAAGTTGTAGAATCTACCACTCCTCCTCTCGAAGGAATCAATATCCCTATAGTTGGCACTATTATCAAAGCTTCTCCTTTTAAAGAAAAAAGTGATAAGCCCGCTTCATTTGTCACCTCTGCTGACATAGATCGAGTAGTAGAACAGAACAACTACTCCAACCAAATTCTTCACACTATTTCCAGACAAATCGAAGATTCCAAACCTTCCATAAAAAGAAGACCTATTCCATCTTCTACTTCTTCTAACCAGAAATTCGAACCTAACCCAGGGTTTAAACTTACTGAATTTTCCAGGGATAAATTCCCTAAATTCAAAGATACCTTTGAAATATCCGGAAATGTCCTTGATAAAATCAATGAACAACTTTCCAATTTCAACATCTCTACCAAAGAAGAGAAACCCCAGAAAGTAGTTTCAACTCTTCATGAAAAACCCACTCTTATTCATAAACTGTCGAATGATCGTTTTCACAACAGGAAAACCAATCATAATCGTCCATCTTTCCCAGACCTCCAATATGAGGAAAACGCGTTCCTATCCACTTCTTCTCATAAAGGAAGAGGCATCACAGAATGGAATATTGATGGCTTAGCTGAACATCAAATCTATAACAAACTCCATGAAATGGGAGTAGCTATTACAGCATATAAGATAAGGAGCTCTACGGATAAAGAAGCTGCCATTATGATTGTTGCTGGGTTCACAGGCAGGTTAAAACATTGGTGGGATAACTACTGCAATGATGAGACCAAGCAACTCATTTATAATGCCTCTGCAACAAAAACCGTTGTCAAATCGGAAGGAACTTCCGAAACACATTCCCAAGTTATTAGAGAAGATTCTTGTGCCACACTTCTCTATCATATTGCTAAGCATTTCATTGGTGAGCCCAAACTATTCCAGGATAGAAGTCTCCAAATCCTTAACAATCTCAGTTGTCCTACACTAGATGACTTCATTAGATACAAACATGCTTTCCTAAGCAAAGTCATGATTCGCCCAGACTGTCATCTGGATTTCTGGAAAGAGCGCTTTATAAGTGGCCTTCCCCCTCTCTTCGCTGATAAAGTCAGAACCAAAATCCAAGACCGCAACGATGGTCGAATTCCTTACAGCCAATTGACATATGGGGATCTTGTCAGTACTATTAATATTGTAAGGCTCGAACTCTGCACAGATATCAAACTCAAACATCAGCTCAAAAAAGAGCAATCATCCTCTAGACGAGAATTAGGAAGTTTCTGTCAAGACTTCGGGTTTATCACTCCTCCTGATCGAGTAAAGAGAGACAAAAAATACAAGAGATCTCATCTAATTAATTCTCAAAGAGATTCAACCAAAACTACCAAAAAGAAGTCCAGGTCCAAAAGACCCAGAGATTCAAAACCTGATGTTTGTTGGACATGTGCCAAATCCGGTCATAAATCCAATGAATGCAAGTCAAAAACCAAGAAGAAAAAGATTAACCTTCTTAGTATAGACAAAGACACCAAGGAAAAACTCCTTTCCAGACTAGATGAACCCTTCTCTGACTCTTCCGAAGAATCAAGTGATGATGAAGATATCAACATTGAATATGAATCTGATTCTAGCCAATCAGGTCATGATTGCAATTGCACTGAAATTTCTGTTCTTGTGACAATACTCCCCAAAATATCAGAGTCCTTTTGAACGACTCAAAAGAAACCCTTTTTGACATCATCCAACATATCACTGATAAAGAGTCTAGAAAGCGTTATCTCATAGAACTCAAGAATATCATTCTTAACACTGACAAATCAAAACCCAGACCAATAGTTGAACCTTTCAGCATGAAACAAATCATGAACTGATCAGACAGCCTGTCTGAACCCACTATTGCTGACCTTCGTCATGAGGTCTCCAATCTTAAGGATGAAATCCGTAATATCAAATCCAGGCTTGGAAAAGTTGAAACAAATATTCTTACAGACCAAATCCTCAAACAGGTCACCACTCAGAACCCCGATTCTGATCATGAAACTTCCCAAGAAGATGATATTAATTCTCTTCATTTTAATAATGACCACTTAGATGAACCTGGAAATTCTCCTTCTACTTCTGAAGCTCCAGGTGTAACTATCATTTCCTCGATCAGACCTCAGAGTCACCATATACATGTTCGTATTGTTATCAATAAATAATTTGTAATTAACAAAATTGCTTTACTTGACAGTGGTGCAGATCGTAACTGCATAGTAAAAGGTATTATTCCCACTCAATACTTGCAAAAAAGTACTTAAAACTATACTCCGCTACGGGAGAACTTTTAAAAATTAATTATAAGCTCTCAAAAGCTCATATTTGCAATAATGGAATTTGTTTAACAAATGACTTTGTTATTACTGAAGATATCAATGAAGATATTATTCTTGGAATTCCTTTTATCTCCCAGATAAAACCTTATTTTACTGATTGAAACGGTATTAAAACCTCTATTCTAGGGGGGAAAATACATTTTCCTTTTGTCAAAACCCTTTCACAAGATGAAAGTAATTTTATCAGAAAAAATACGATTTTTCGTATTAACAAACTTTATCAATATATCACCTTTCTAAAGGATGAAATTAGAGTAAAGAAAATCGAGCAGATTTTAAAATCCCCGGGAATGGTTACTAAAATAGCCACTCTTCAAAAATAATTTGAACAAGAAATATGCTCGGATTTTCCAAATGTTTTTTGGAAAAGAAAAAGGCATATTATCGAACTCCCATACATTGAAGGATTCAATGAACAGGCCATTACTACTAAAGCAAGGCCTATTCAAATGAGTCAAGAAATGATGGAATTTTGTAAAAAAGAAATTAATACTCTTTTACAAAACAAAATTATCAGAGTTTCTAAATCACCATGGAGCTGCTCTACTTTCTATGTCAACAAAAATGCTGAAAAAGAAAGAGGAGCACCAAGATTGGTTATAAATTACAAACCTCTTAATTCTGTGTTAAAATGGATTAGGTACCCAATTCCTAATAAAAGAGATCTTTTAAAAAGGACTTTTAAAGCCAATGTTTATAGTAAATTTGATATGAAATCAGGTTTTTGGCAGATCCAAATTTCTAAAAAAGATAAATACAAAACTGCTTTTAATGTCCATTTTGGGCAATATGAATGAAATGTTATGCCTTTCGAACTCAAGAATGCTCCGTCTGAATTTCAAAACATCATGAATTCAATATTCAATGACTACAGTCATATGTCTATTGTTTACATAGATGATGTATTAATATTTTCTGAAAATATTGATTCTCTTTTTAAACATCTTAATACTTTCTTCAAAGTAGTAAAAAATAATCGGTTAGTTGTTAGTGCTAAGAAAATCAAGCTCTATCAAACTACCATCAGATTTTTAGGTCATGACCTTTATCAAGGTACCTATAAACCTATTTGTAGAGCCATAGAGTTCTCCTCCAAATTCCCCAATGAGATTATTGATAAAACCCAACTCTAAAGATTCTTAGGAAGTCTTAATTATGTTGCAGATTTTATTCCCAAAATAAGACAGGTCTGTGAACCTTTATACAAGCGTCTTAGAAAAAACCCCATCCCTTGGAGCCATGAACAAACTAAAGCTGTCATTCAAATTAAAGCTTTGGTCCAGAGTCTCCCATGTCTGGGAATTCCTAATCCAAAAGCCTTTATGGTTGTTGAAACTGATGCTTCTGACATTGGTTATTGAGGAATCCTTAAACAAAGAATTAACCTAGAGTCACAGGAGCAACTTGTCCGTTTTACTTCAGGAATCTGGAATTCCCCCCAAAAGAATTATTCTACTGTTAAAAAAGAAGTCTTATCTATAGTGCTATGTATCACTAAGTTTCAAGACAACTTGGTTTACAAAAAATTTTACTTAGAGTAGATTGCAAATCTGCTAAAGAAATTTTACAAAAAGATGTGAAAAAACTTGTTTCAAAACAAATATTTGCTAGATGGCAAGCTCTACTATCTAGCGTTGATTTTCAAATTGACTTTATAAAAGGAGAAGAAAATTCCCTCCCAGATTTCTTAACAAGAGAATTTTTACAGGGAAACAATGACGCCCAGTATGAGGCCCCAGAAGCCAGATTCACCACAGAGACCACAATAAATGGCTAGACCATTCGATCTCCCTCTCTCAAGGTTACCCCAAAGGCCACCAATACAGCAAGAGCAAATCCCAGGATGGAATTCCAAAACAGGTATACTGCTCTAGCAGAGTACCCAAAATTACAAGGTACTACACCTACCAAGCTGATCAACCAAAAGATTGAGCATGGAGCATCATCTTCTTCGGTACAAACCAAAGAAAGCTACATAATGAAGGCCCCAGAGACCTTTGCACAAGCAGTTAAACCAACGTCAGGGAAAAAACCTGATACATCTCCTCCAAAAGAAGAATTTGATTTCTTGACAAAGCAAGTTTTGCCAATACTGGCGATAGACAAACAATATGAAGGGACTCCGATTCCTAGTCTTATCAGACCAGTATACTTGAATGATAATTTTGTTGATACAGATAATCCACTTAAGTCCCAAAGATACTTCGAAGCCATATTAGTAGACATAGAGTGTATTATCATTGAACACACCATGAGTGAAAAGAATCCAGAAATTATCAGTTTTCTCGATTCACTATCAAGAGAGTCTTATCTCTATCAGAATGGTATACAGACCACCTCCTTACCCCCATCATGTCATCTATGCATCATAAGCCACTGACTTATAATTGGCATGACTATAAGAATGCATGGTTCATTTTCCTATATATCAGACCAGGACATACTTGGTTTGTCAAATATTGTCCAGAAATGGTCAAATCAGTCATCCCCAGATGGTTTTACGAATGGTGGAACTATTTTGGAGGAAACAGATATATTCTCCCCCAGCAATTTCTCAAAAGGTTTGATGAATTTCAAGTCAAAGAAGAAATCTCCACACTCCCAGAACACATTAAAATGTGTAAATATTTTATTAAGAAAATAATTTCTTATATTATATCCTGGAACTTTGCCAAGACAGAGTTAGATAGAATCAAATATCTCTATGAAGAGATCAAAATTCGAGGATGGATCCCCAAAGTTGTATCTAATAACCCAGCTAAGGTATCACCCAAAACAGCCTCAACTTCGCCATCAAAGAATGTGCTCAAAGAAAGATTAAAGAAAGCCCTCCCAGAGATGGACAATGATCGGTGATTTCAGTCCTGCAGACTTGTCAAAATTTGTTCTCAGTTGTTAAGACCACAGATCAGTCTCACGACTCATGGTAGTTCCTACAAGTCATGGAACTAATCCGTGGAACAGAAACAGAGAAGTGGTTTAATCCTTCAGGAACCCCGAGTCGATTCCACAACTCATGGAAGTTCCTAGGAGTCGTGAACTTGACTCGTGGGACTGAACCTGAGACCAGCCAAGTCCCTCAGAACCACGACAGTGTTCTACAACTCGTGGAACTTTCCATGAGTCGTCAATTTGAATCATAGAGAAACTTCAGAGAGTTGTAGATTTTGGCTCAGAAACCACGACTCCATTCCACGAGTCGTGATTAGTTCTACAACTCGTGGGATGGACTTGTGGGACCTGAAGCCGGTCTTTTAAGACAATTTTTCCTAAATAATTCCTAGGGATATTTTAGTCTTTTCTCACCCTTTTAACTTCTAAGTGATGTCGTTTTAGCTATTTCAAGTGGGGTTTTCACCCTCATTAGCCTAAGTTCCTCCTAAATTGTTCATTCACCTCCCAAAAAAGGGAAAAGTTCCTTCCAAGCTTCAAGTTCAAGCCTCCTAAATCTTCTCCATTAAAGTGGGTTATCTTCTTCTAAGGTATGTGGGTTTCCAACAATGGGTTCCTTTCACCCTTGTGCCCAAAATCTCCAATTCTTATGTTGAATTATGAATTTATGAAATTAGGGTTTGATCAAGATTTAGGGAGAGTTTATGAAATCAGTTCCTATGTCTAAATTCATGGTTTCTTAATGATTATTCATGATTTGATTATGATTCCTTCATTGGTTTTAAAAGCCCAAGCATGAAAGTTGATTTCTAGCATGAACCCATGAAATTGCATGTTTTCAAGAGAAAGTTGGCATGATTAGATACCATGGCCTTTATGTATTTATGAAATTGCATGCCTAATTCCTCAAGTATGATTTAGAAAGAAAAGCATGATTTGAATTATGGCTTTGCTAAGAACTATGAACTAAGTTATGAAAGTTGCACGATACCCGATGTGTTTTCATACATTATGAATAAGATTTGGCATGAGAGTGTGTCCTTATGACATTATGAGTTATATGTGCATGTTTTGGGAGTAGTACTTAGCACCGAGTGGACGGGGTGAGAGTACCCTTAGTCCCAAAAATTACGTTGCCAGTGTAGGTTATAATATTATATGATATGCGCCTAAAAGGCTTATAAGAGTGGATCCACATCTTTATGTACGGTGTCCTTGCCTTAGCGGGGCATATGATATCTTTACCAACTAGGGTTATATAGTTGGGTATGGTGACTTGTTCTTTGGCAAGGTTCAAAGTCAGCTTTGCTAACTAGGGTTATATAGTTAGATTCCATGTAGCTTACATGGTCTCATGTCGGTTATAAGAAACTCCCGTATGTATGTTTTTCATGTTTTCTAAGCTTTACGAACTCTTTTATGAACTATGATTTTTAAGTTGGCTTTGGCCTCATGATTTAGTTTTCATTACGATTTCTTCTCTTGATACTTTATTATGGATGGATTATGTTTAAGCACATTATAAAGCATGTTTTATTATACTTATGCATTGCTCATATACTTAGTACATTCCATAGTACTAACACATATTGCACTACATCCTTGACGATGCAGATGCAGATTCAGGTGCTCCTTCACAGACACGTGGTTACAATTTTTGACCACTCTCAGTTAGCTTGGGTGAGTCCTCATAGTTCGAGGGCTAGACTTCATTTTGGTTTAAGTTCTTTCCTTTCAGATTATCAAGTTAGTTGGGGTATTGTCCCATCAACTCTTTCTGCTAGTCCTAGAGGCTTTTCAGACATAGATGTTGTTGGATGATCTTGAGTTGTACTTCCTTCTTTTTGACTATCTATCTACGATTATGTTTCCTACTTTGGATTTACTTATGATGCTTCCGCTATATTTTCCTTATGTATGCTTGAGAATGCTACGACCAAGGGTTAACTTGGGATCCTTGTGGATCCGAGTCCCGTGTTATGTCTAGGGGGTAACCTCAGGGAGTGAAAAACTTGGTATCAGAGCCTCAGGTTCAAGAGTCCTAGGATGTCTGAAAGCTGCATCGAGTAGAGTCTCTTTCATATGTGTAAAGCGCGCCACATATATGAGAGGAGAGCTATGAGATGTCTTAGAAAACTTTACTTTTTTCATGATCATGTCGTGCGATAGAGCTTAACTCTAATGTTCCTCTAATCTTTGCCTTGAACATTTCAGATTATGCCTCCATGATGTGTCGTGCCTCCTCTAGCCGCTCAAAATGTTGTTACTCAAGTTTTGTTTCCCGATGTTACGAATGATGAGTTTCGGAATGATATCCATTTACTAGCCTAGACTTTCGCAAATCAATAGGCTCCTGCCCCCGTCCACCCTTAAGGCGGGGTAGCAGCCTGAGTTCGTGACTTTATCAATATGAACCTGCCGGAGTTTTAGGTTTCGAAAGTGAGTGAGGACTCGCTCAACTTTATTGATAAAGTGAAGAAGATCATCAAAGTTATGCAAGTGGTTGGGGTTGATTGTGTTGAGCTTGCATCCTATCAACTCAAGGATGTGGCTCATATTTGGTTCACTCAATGGAAGGAGACTTGAGTAAGGAATGCGATCCTCACAACTTGGGAGTGTTTTGAAAGGGCCTTCCTCGATAGGTTTTTTCCCCGAGAGTTGAGGCAAGCAAAGGTGGAAGAATTTGTGAACTTGAGACAAGGTTTGATGTCGATGCAAGAGTATAGTCTAAAGTTCACTCAGTTGTCTAGATATGCTCCCTCTATGGTGGCGGACCCGCATGATCAAATGAGCAAGTTCATCTATGGAGTTTCAGATTTAGTGAAGAAAGAATGTAGGTCTGCTTTGTTGTTGAGTGACATGAACATTTCCCAACTTATGTCTCATGCCCATTAGATTGAGAGTGACTAGCTTAGGGAGATGGAAAGGGAGAACAAGAGGGTTAGATCTGAGGGATCAGGTTTTGGTCATCACAGGTCTGGAGGTGGACATTGCTCTTCTTTCCAGAAAAAGTCATCAGGCACTGTTCATTCTTCTGCTAGTGCTCCTACTCAGGCCCCAAGGCCTGGTTATGATCAGGGTTGTAGAGGATCTGGTTCCTATTCCTAGTCTTAAGGTAGTGTTACTAAGGTACCTTTCTACCCAGTTTGTGTTAAGTGTGGGAAGAATTATGTTGGTGAGTGTCTGGCCGGTTCGGGTGGTTGCTTCGGATGTAGTCAGGTTGGACATCACATCAGGGATTTCCCTTCAGCTAAAAAGGGGCAGGGAGGTAGGACTCAGTCTACCCCAGCAGCTTCAGGAGGGTAACCAGCCCCGCAGGGCGCAGCTTCTAGTTTTGGTGGACAGCGCCAGAACCGCCTTTATTCTATGTCCTTTCGTCAGGATCAGGAGGTCTCCCCAGATGTTGTTACTGGTATGTTGAGAGTTTTCTCTTTTGATGTGTATGCTTTGTTGGACCCTGGTGCTTATTTATTTGTTGTGACTCCTTATGTAGTATGCAAGTTTGAAGTTTGTTCTGAATTGCTTTTAGAACCCTTTTATGTCTCTACCCCTGTTGGTGAGTTAGTCCTAGCTAAAAGAATCTATCGAAACTGTTCTATCTCAGTCCTTCATAGAATCACTTCGCTGGATCTAGTAGAGTTGGAGATGATCAATTTTGATGTCATTCTTGGGATGGATTGGTTGTATGCATGTTATGCTTCTGTTGGTTGTCGTACTTGGGCTATCAGTTTCAAGTTTCCTAATAAACCCATCTTAAAATGGCAAGGTAGCCCCCGTTCTCGAAGGGTCATTTCATATCTTATCTTAAGGCTAGGAAGATGATCTCTAAGGGTTATATGTATCACATTGTTCGGGTTGTGGACAGGAAGTCTGAGACCCCTCCCTTTCAGTCAGTTCCTATTGTGAGTGAGTTTCTTGAAGTGTTTCCTGATGATTTGCCCAGAGTCCCTCCTGAGCGGGAGATCAACTTTGGGATAGACCTCATTCTAGATACGCATCTCATCTTTATTCCTCCTTATAGAATGGCCCCAACAAAACTTAAAGAATTGAATGATCAGTTGAAGCATCTTCTTGATAAGAGTATCATCAGGCCTAGTATATCCCCTTGGGGTGCCCAGTGTTGTTTGTGCGTAAGAAGGATGGTTCTCTTCAGATGTGTATTAATTACCGTCAGTTAAACAAGGTCACAATCAGAAATAAGTATCCCATTCCTAGGATTGATGACTTATTCGATCAGCTTCAGGGTGCTAGTTATTTCTCTAAGATTGATCTTAGGTCTGGGTATCACCAACTTCGGGTTCGGGAGTGTGATATTCCGAAGACAACCTTCAGGACTCAGTATGATCATTATGAGTTTGTTGTTATGTCTTTTGGACTAACAAATGCTCCTGCAGCTTTTATGGATTTGATGAACCGTGTGTTCAAGCAGTATCTGGATTTATTTGTGATTATGTTCATTGATGATATCCTTATTTATTCTCGGAGTGAGAAGGAGCATGCAGGACACTTGAGGGTTGTGTTGCATACTCTCAAGGATCAGCATTTGTTTGCTAAGTTTAGCAAGTGTGAGTTCTGGATGCAGTCTGTGGCTTTTCTAGGTCACATTATGTCAGGTGATGGTATTTGTGTGGATTCTCAAAAGATCGAGGCAGTGAAGAACTGGACTAGACCTACTTCTTCTTCAGATATTCAGAGTTTCTTGGGTTTAGCTGGTTATTACAGGAGATTTGTAGAGGGTTTCTCTTCCATTGCTTTGCCCTTGACTCGATTGACTGAGAAAAAGGTAAAATTCAAGTGGTTTGATTCGTGTGAAAGGAGTTTTCAAGAGTTAAAGATTAGATTGACCACCGCTCCAGTGTTGACCCTACCCAAGGGTTTGGATGACTTTGTGGTTTATTATGATGCTTCCAGAGTTGGGTTGGGTTGTGTGTTGATGCAGCGAGGTAAGGTGATTGCTTATTCTTCTAGACAGCTTAAGACTCATGAGAAGAACTACCCTAATCATGATCTTGAGTTGGCAGTCGTGGTCTTTTCTTTGAAGTTTTGGAGACATTACTTGTATGGCATTCATGTGGATGTGTTCACCAATCACAAGAGTCTTCAATATGTGTTTACCCAGAAGGAGTTGAATTTGCGACAAAAGAGATGGCTTGAGCTCCTTAAGGATTATGATATGAGTGTGCTTTACCACCCGAGTAAAGCCAATGTTGTGGCAGATGCCTTGAGTAGATTTTTCATGGGTAGTGTGGCTTTGATTGAAGATGGGAAGAAAGAATTGGTGAGAGATGTTCATCGACTCGCCCGATTGGGAGTTTGACTTATGGACTCTACCGAGGGTGGTGTTATTGTTCAGAATGGTTCTGAGTCTTCCTTGGCAACTGAAGTGAAGGCAAAGCAAGATAGTGATCCAATTCTGCTTTAGCTTAAGGGTGCAGTTCATCAACAGCGGGTTGAGGTCTTCTCCCAAGGGGGAGATGGAGTGCTTCGTTATCAATGTTGTCTATATGTGCCATATGTGGATGATTTGAGACATCAGATTTTAGCCTAGGCTCACAGTTCTAGATATTCCATTCATCCGGGTGACACCAAGATGTATCGTGATCTACGAGAAGTCTATTGGTGGAACGGTATGAAGAAGGACATAGCCGGGTTTGTGGCTAAGTGTCCCAACTGTCAGCAGGTAAAGGTAGAGCACCAGCGACCGGGTGGCATGATTTAGGACATTGATCTTCCTACTTGTAAGTTGGAGGCGATCAATATGGACTTCATCACAGGTTTGCCTCGTACTCGAAGGCAACATGATTCGATTTGGGTGATTGTTAACCGGATGACTAAGTCATCCCATTTCTTGGCTGTTAAGACTACGGATTCATCGGATGACTATGCCAGACTCTACATCCAAGAGATAGTTCGATTGCATGGTGTCCCATTATCCATCATTTCAGACAGAGGTCCTCAGTTTACTTCTTAGTTTTGGAGATCATTTCAGAGAGGTCTCGGCACTCAGCTTAGCATAGCTTTTCACCCCCAGACAGATGGCCAGGCAGAGCGTACCATTCAGACTTTGGAGGATATGTTGAGAGCATGCGTGATTGATTTCAAAGGTAGTTGGGATGATCACTTGCCTCTTATAGAGTTTGCCTACAACAACAGTTTTCACTCTAGCATTCAGATGGCTCCTTACGAGGCCCTTTATGGTCGGAGATGTAGATCTCCCATTAGTTGGTTCGAGGTTGGTGAGGTAGCCTTGATTGGCCCAGATTCGGTTCATGAGACTATGGAAAAGGTTCAGCTTATTCGGGAAAGGTTGAAGACCGCTCAGAGTCGACAGAAGTCCTATATTGATGTGAGGAGGAGAGAGTTAGAGTTCGAAGTGGATGATTGGGTGTTTCTAAAGGTGTCACCCATGAAGGGTGTGATGAGATTTGGCAAGAAAGGGAAGCTTAGTCCCCGATTTGTAGGTCCTTATCAGATTCTGAGAAGAGTTAGGAAAGTGGCTTATGAGTTGGATCTACCATCGGAGTTAGAAGCGGTTCATCCGGTTTTCCATATTTCCTTGTTGAAGAAGTGTGTGGGTGATCCAGCTTTGATTGTTCCCTTGGAGGATGTAGGTGTGAGGAATAGCCTCACCTATGAGGAGGTTCCTGCTAAGATCTTTGATCTCCAGATTTGGAAGTTGAGGAACAAAGAAGTCGCTTCGGTGAAGGTCCTTCGGAGGAATCAACTTGTACAGGGTGCTACTTGGGAAGCGGAAGAGGCCATGAAGGCCAAATATCCTCATATCTTCCATTCTGATTCCGTTTCAGCTTGAGGTAATAGTTTCCTCCTTAGTATGTTCCTTTGATTCTATTCCATTAGTTTCCCTCATGATCCTAGCATGTATGCATGTTTTACGAAGTTAGTTTATCATGTTTTTAAGGTTTAAAAGTTCAGTTTCATGTTTCTCCTTGGTTTCCATGTTTTGATGTTTGGTTGGGCTGTTTTGTTTCCAATTTTCCTTACTTAGCCTTCATTCGAGGAAGAATGATCCTAAGGGGGGGATATTGTAACACCCCGGAAATGTATTCAGCTTTTAAATTCAAACTTGTAGAAAATTCTGAACATTCCAGGAATCACGAGTCAAGTCCACGAGGGGTGTATGGTTCCACGAGTCGTGAAAGTGACTCGTGATTTCAGTCCTGCAGACTTGTCAAAATTTGTTCTCAATTGTTAGGACCACGGATCAATCTCACGACTCGTGGTAGTTCCTACGAGTCATGGAACCAATCCGTGGAACAGAAACAGAGAAGTGGTTCAATCCTCCAGGAACCCCGAGTCGATTCCATGACTCGTGGAAGTTCCTACGAGTCATAAACTTGACTTGTGGGTCTGAAACTGAGACCAGCCAAGTCCCCTCAAAACCACGACAGTGTTCTATGACTCGTGGAACTTTCCACGAGTCGTCAAGTTGAATCGTATAGAAACTTCAGAGAGTTGGAAATTTTGGCTCAGAAACCACGACTCCATTCCACGAGTCGTGATTAGTTCTACGACCCATGGGATGGACTCGTGGGACCTGAAGCAGGGCTTTTAAGACAGTTTTTTTCTAATTAATTCTCAGGGACAGATCTCAATGACGCGACGGGAACCACACTGCTGCCGCTGCCCTTCGGGCACGCCTCCTATGCTTATCACTCACCTACGCTCTTGCAGCATGCCCCCTTCGGGCAATACGGTGTAATACGCAAAGCAGCTGAGCCATAGCTCTTCGATCGCTATATTCTTGTGATAGCGAAGGCGTGGTTCATCCTCTAAGAGAGAGTAGATGCGAAGGTTCGGATCGAAGATCTTCGCGAGACAGCCCCGGGGCACCATAGCATGTCGGGAATAAGGGGGACATAGTGAACGTAACCACTCCCTTGGTTGGCCACCCTTTTAACTTCTAAGTGATGTCGTTTTAGCTATTTCAAGTGGGGTTTTCACCCTTATTAGCCTAAGTTCCTCCTAAATTATTCATTCACCTCCCAAAAAAAAGGGAAAAGTTCCTCCCAAGCTTCAATTCTTCAAGCTTCAAGCCTCCTAAGTCTTCTCCATTAAAATGAGTTATCTTCTTCTAAGGTATGTGGGTTTCCAACAATGGGTTTCTTTCACCCTTGTGCCCAAAATCCCCAATTCTTATGTTGAATTATGAGTTTATGAAATTAGGGTTTGATCAAGATTTGGGGAAAGTTTATGAAATCAGTTCCTATGTCTAAATTCATGGTTTCTTAATGATTATTCATGATTTGATTATGATTCCTTCATTGGTTTTAAAATCCCAAGCATGAAAGTTGATTTTTAGCATGAACCCATGAAATTGCATGTTTTCAAGAGAAAGTTGGCATGATTAGATACCATGGCCTTTATGTATTTATGAAATTGCATGCATAATTCCTCAAGTATTATTTAAAAAGAAAAGCATGATTTGAATTATGGCTTTGCTATGCGCTATGAACTAAGTTATGAAAGTTGCATGATACCCGATGTATTTTCATGCATTATGAATAAGATTTGGCATGAGAGTATGCCCTTATGAAATTATGAGCTATATGTGCATGTTTTGGGAGTAGTACTTAGCACCGAGTGGACGGGGTGAGAGTACCCTTAGTCCCAAAAATTACGTTGCCAGTGTAGGTTATAATATTATATGATATGCGCCTAAAAGGCTTATCAGAGTGGATCCACGTCTTTATGTACGGTGTCCTTGCCTTAGCGGGGCATATGATATCTTTACCAACTAGGGTTATATAGTTGGGTATGGTGACTTTTTATTTGGCAAGGTTCAAAGTCATCTTTGCTAACTAGGGTTATATAGTTAGATTCCATGTAGCTCACATGGTCTCATGTCGGTTATAAGAAACTCCCGTATATATGTTTTTTATGTTTTCTAAGCTTTACGAACTCTTTTATGAACTATGATTTTTAAGTTGGCTTTGGCCTCATGATTTAGTTTTCATTACGATTTCTTCTCTTGATACTTTATTATGGATGGATTATGTTTAAGCACATTTTAAAGCATATTTTATCATACTTATGCATTGCTCACATACTTAGTACATTCCATAGTACTAACGCATATTGCGCTGCATCCTTGACGATGCAGATGCAGATTCAGGTGCTCCTTCACAAATACGTGGCTAGAATTTCCGACCACTCTCAGTTAGCTTTGGTGAGTCCTCATAGTTCGAGGGCTAGACTTCATTTTAGTTTATGTTCTTTCCTTTCAGATTATCAAGTTAGTTGGGGTATTGTCCCATCAACTCTTTCTGCTAGTCCTAGAGGCTTTTCAGACATAGATGTTGTTGGATGATCTTGAGTTGTACTTCCTTCTTTTTGACTATCTATCTACGATTATGTTTCCTACTTTGGATTTTCTTATGATGCTTTCGCTATATTTTCCTTATGTATGCTTGAGAATGCTATGACCAAGGGTTAACTTGGGATCCTTGTGGTTTCGAGTCCCGTGTTACGTCTAGGGGGTAACTTCGGGGCGTGACATGTGAGCTTAAAGATTTTTTACCTTGTCATGATTTTGATGACACCTTGTTGCATGATGATGATGCCATTGTTGTGAGTGTCCAAACACTAGTTGATCCTATAAATGACTTGATTGATTCTTCTAGTAAGATCGATTTGAGTCCATCTAGTGTTAGCACTTGTGACTTGAGTGAAAATGTATTGTCATGTAATAGGGTGGTCAAATGCTAGTTGGCTATAATGGTGGTAATCATGTGTGATTCTTTTGAGCTTGATATATTACCAACCAATGTTCATTGTGATGTTGACCAACTTGCTTGTAATGGTGACCTACTAATTGAAGAGTTGTATGATGTGATAAATGAACCTCAATTTAGTGATGGTAATGATATAGTTGGTCATAGAGTTAGTCATGTAGGATCTTTACTTAGAGGTGATGATTTCATTTCTTATTCTTGTCATGAGAATCTTGAGATAGAGTATGAACTTAGGGATAATACCTTATTCCATGATTATATGACTAATGTGAATGATGAAGGTAGTGGCATGTCTTATAGTATTGGAAGTGTAGCCACCCTTGAAGGTTACAAATTGTTTAAATTTTCACTATAGTGTGATGACACACTTTCCAATGACGGAAATCTCTTCTTAGAAGATGATAGTATGTTTGTTGGAAGGGATGGTGTTCAAAAGAAAAGTGGTGCATGTAATACAATTATCCCTTCATCTTTATGTTTTTCCATTCTTGGTCAAGTCCTTAATGTGCTTGAATCAATAAGTGAACCTTCTCATGAGAATACATTAGATGAAGTTGACTTGTGTGACACCTTTCTATATTATTTGTTTGCATATGATGATATTCATTCCTTTGAGTGGAGTATATTATGTCAAGATAAGGGTGTCAATAGGGCATATGGGTGTTTGCTTAACCCGTTTTCATGGAATTTCTTTCCATTTGACCCCGACAATGAAATGAAATGTGGGACTCTTGGGAGCATGCTTGTTATCATGAATAGGGGGAACCCATCTTCTTGGAAGAACTATTTATTTTTGATTAAATTGATTTCTAATCATTTCCTCAACACCTCTAGTGGCATGACTTCATTTGTGAACTCACTTCCTGTAGGAAGTTGTCTTGAAAGGAAGGGGAATGTGTATCTAAGTGTCATGATTCCATCCTTGGGTGTTCTAACTTGTAGTGATTTGCTTTCTAGCTCTCTTGAGCATGTTGGTACTCTTGTATATGGTAACGCCTTAGATGGGGTTCATATTCTTGTTTCCTTTCTCTACTATCTCTTTGCATATGATGTTGTCCATGTTTGTATGGAATTTGTTTTATATAGAGGTAGGGGTTCTTGGATTGGTCCATTTTCTTTTTTAACCAAACTATATGGGTCTTTCATATCTTTGACCCCAGCAAACCCTCATGGGTGTTTGAACCTGCTTTGTTCCATGATATTTCTCATAGTCGGATCCTTTGTATGTTGTACAATGCATGGCTCTTATTGAACACAAAGGACAGTTGGTTGTATTTCAAATGTGTGCCTCCTTGGCAAGTTGGTATAATTGATAACTTGTATGCTAACCCTCATGCTATGAGGATATATTTGTTGTTAGTCCTTCTCATATTTTTACAAGGTTCAGATTCGAGGACAAATCCTTTTGAAGAAGGAGATGATGATAAGATCATGGTTAACTTGGAGCACATTAGGAGGGAATTCTACATATGGATGATAGCTTGGAGACCGAAGGAAGCCATGGAGCAACAAATACACAAGATCATGGGCGATCAAGATGTCATTTGGGCAATCAAGAAGGGCCCTTGTGGGTTATTTCCAAAGTCACTTTTAGGCTATTTCTGTAATAGGTTATTTGTGTAAAGGTAATAACTATAAATAGTTGCCTTAGCCATTTTCATACTTAGATTTTGGATGATTGAATTGTCTTGAATAGACTTTGATATTTAAGGTTAGTGTAGTGATTGACTTCAATTTTAATTATTAGCTTAGAATGAGTGATTAGGATGGATTCTCGAATTGCTTGTGTTATCTTCTTTGCTTGATCGATCATCGAGTTATCATCTTGTCGATTCAATTTAGTTTCTTATGCATTTGATTGAGTTCTCTTCTCCCTTGGTTGATTGTGGATTCAATTAGCCCTTCTTTCTTCTATTCTCATCTCAATTTCTTCTATTTCTCATCTTAATTTCTCCACTATCTTTATTTTGCATTGTTGTTTTATATTTTCGATATCAATTTTAGTCACTCGATTGAGATCGTTATCAAATTGTTAGTGTTACTAAACTGATGATTCAATAATAAATAAAAGTTCTCAGAAAGAAAAAATAAATAGAAATTTGAATAGTGAAGAATATTAATAAACATTGAATAACATTGAGTAACCAGTGACCTAATTCAAAATTTTCGATATGGACAACACTCTGAAGAAGCTCCTTCATATTGATAACTTGCTCTCCAAGTTATTGTTTCCTTCATAATCATCTTCCTTGTTGAAATCAAAACCAAAACAAAGGATTACAGTGATAAATCAAGGCACATTTCTATGCGCCAATCATATCTCATCGCACGGCCCCAAAGTTGCAAAGTTTGAATAAAGAGGGGCTAATATTTTGAGCCAAAGGTCATTGATTTATACTGTAGTAATCTTCTACGATAAGTTCTATCAACTTCACAGAGCTGATTTTCAAACGTGGTATGTCTTAAACTTTTTCTAGTTCCAAGTATTCTAAGTTAGGGCAACCAGATAATACATTTCCCATGACACTAATTTCATCCATGTACCCAATTGAAAGATAAATGAGATTAATAGAATTAAAACTACCACAAGAGTTCAGTTGGCAGTGCCATAAAACTAGATTCCTCAACGATGAATTTTATATGCAAACTGAGAAAACTCATACTCATTTATACAGAAAAGTCCAAATGTAAACTCTTCCATATTAACAACTTTAGTAGCAAAATATACTCATAATCAACATCTTTAAGATAAAGCTCCTCGTACCTAAGGCACCACGTCCTGAACTTTTGGATTTACTAGGTGGAAGCCAAGTAATCAAGAGTGACATTTTGATTTTCACTATTGGGGATGATGAAATCGAGTGATAGTGGAATAAACATCCAAAGAAACCGTCATCGCCTAGACAATGGGTTGATTCTCACAATTATTGTAAAGATGTCGATTTATGGGTATATTTTATAACTAAACTTGCTAATGTTTAAAGGTTGTGTAACAAGACCAATTGAAATAGAAACTAGACTACTCCAGTTTACACTATCATAAAGGTTCAATTTGAAGAATAAAATCTTCAATATTAGCTACTTTGATAATAAAATGTGTCTATATATCAACATATTTAGTATAACGGTGTCATATCCTAAATTTTTAAATTTTCTTGCAAGACCTCCAATAAAGTTTTTTATGGATGGAAGCTAGGTAATCAACACTAGCCGCTTTGTGGCATTGATGGGGAAGTTGAAATCGAGTAATAGCGAAACGGACATCCATAGAAATCTCCATCGCCTAGATAATCTAGTTTGCACAACTTGTTTTTCGTCCCACAACATTGAGAGGATGTTAAGTAGGATTGATTTAGGCAAATCGGTCTTCTCCCGCCATGGTTTTTCTCTGCAGTTTGATGGAGTTCAAATGACTACTGTTAATAATTGTGTATTGGATATAAAAGTCAAGTTCAAGAGTCGAAAGTGAGATCTCTTCCTTTTGATTTTTAATTTTTGCCTCTCAAGTCAAAATAATTTTTGTGACGCATAAGTTATTATTTTCACATCATAATATCTCAAAAAGTATACCCTGAATTCTAAGAACACTTATGCTCCACTAAACATAAATTCGATTTTAAAGAATAAAAATTAAAGACCAAACGATAAATCATATAATTTTTTCTAATTTGGGTTGATTTAGCTTAAGCAAATATCTCTTTATCAGGCAAATAACGTCTCTATTTTAAAGAGGAAAAACTACACATTCTAAGCATAGTCCTCTGAAGGTTGAATGGGTTAAACACCACCCTCTCAAGAAGTTATTTGAGGCTAAGAATTGCTTTCAGGAGGTTGATTGGGTTAAACACCGCCTTCTCAAGAAATTTACTTAAAGCTACGCATTGTCTTCGATACGACGAATAGGTTAAGCACCCAAGATTGAGTATTGCCTTTTAGAGTTTGACTGGATTAGGCACTACTTTTTCAAGAAATTTGCTTGAGAGCTAATCATTGTCTTACATTTTCTACCCAAATATAAAAATATACATTATTACGATAAAATATGTATATTTACATTAATATACAAAAAATATACATTTTGCCTATTATTTTGATGGAGGACTATATAATATAAAATTCCTTTTAAAATTATGAAAATACAATCTTTGGAAAATCAACTTTTTGAATAACGTCAGACACGAATTACACGAATTAAATATTTGTTCATATATTATTCAACTTTATAGACAAAATATTAAACGAACTTTGCAATTAATTTACAAAATTTTATACCCTAGGCTAAATATTCCTCATAAGATTTTCAATTTCTTCAAAATGGATCTTTAGATCGTGATCTAAAAGGTCCATATGTCGCCAAAAAAAAAAGAAATACTCATTTGCTCAATAGTTTTCAAATGTCTGTTTTTAGGCCACCATTTGAATGGAGAAGAGCAACCATTCGTTGTAACGTAAATGAATCATCTACTCCACCATTGCAGTTCTCTTCATTTTCCTCGTTCCACTTTACGATTTGCCTTATATACTTGAATGTCCCATCACCCGTCACTCGGTCTCTTGCCATTGAGATTGTCATACAACTAGCTTTGTACCAGTAAGAGAAATATAGTAGTTTTTATAAACTTCATCATGACATAATAATTGCTAGTGACCGGTTTTATATGTGCCAGATAAATTATGACAGTGAAAGTATATGTTATATCGATAAATATATATATATATATATATATATATATATATATATATATATATATTTAACTATTATTATTTTAATAAAATTATTATTTTAATAAATTTCTATACAGTAAAAATCCCAATTCTTTCTTCTGCTCAAACTTATTAACCAAAAAAATAAAGGCCAAAGATGCTTCTCAAAAGTGAAGCCATTTGTCGCCCAAAAATAAATAAAATACTGAAGTCATTCTCTCGCCCAAAGATTTCCCAGTTTCCACTATGCTTCTCCTTGTTATTTCTTGAAGTTGAATGAATGAAAATAAAGAGCAGGGAGAGTTAATCACAAATTTCAAATTTGGGGTATCTACTTTCCAATTCTCCTCCCTCAATTTCTTTGTTTAAATCGCGATGGACGGCTATTTTAATTAGAGAATTGATTTGGGTATTGTAACAACTGATTTTGTTGTTTGTTAATTTATATAGGGAAATTTTGTTCTTGTTCTTTATCTTTTTATATGACTAACACTGAAATAGTAACTGCTGGGTTTTCTTTTCGGTATATAACTCTGTATATGAGGAAAAAAGAAAAAGAATTTTGTGTCCCAACTGGAATGCTCATTTGTGTATGTGTACTTTCAAGTGATCCAGTCCCTTTTTTTTTGATAATCATGGTTTCCGGGTCAGCTTGTGTGCACCTCGATTAATTCTAGGAGATACTGTCGTTGTCCACCAAGGCTAGGACAGATGAGAAAAAATCACCACTTAAGTGATCCAGTTCTTCAGCATGTATATGATTAAAGTTGCTGTCTTTTTGTAATTTCTGTTCGTTTATGATTGTTTCTGTGGGTTCTAGTACTATTCTAACTGAGCTTGTCTCATTGAATAAAGATCACAGTGCTTATAGTCCAACTATGAATACCACAACTTTTGATTAATGTATTGATAATTTTGGATTTTGATCTGTTTTATTTTGTGTTTCCTACTTGTCAAAATGTTATTTTTGGTGTTTCTTATTTATTCCAAGTGCTAATTGATATTTATATTAAGCCCTCTTGTTATCTTGTTCTGCTTTCTAATCCTACTAGTACTATTTGCTTTGTTGAAATACACAAGTGTAGTTCTTTGAAATGAATTAGCTGTCATCAGCTTTTGATTGTGGCTTGATGTGTTTCTCGTGTTGGGTTTGTCGTTCTGAGCTGGGATTTTTTGAGGTTGTAGATTTTGGTTTCTCTTTGCAAATTTTAATCAATATGTTTTTTTCTTTTAATTTTCCAGCTACGAAGCAACTTACAATTATGCAACTGTTAGTCAAAGATCCTTTGGATTTATGTTCTCTCAGAGTTCATGTAATGCACATAATTGAATA
Source organism: Jaltomata sinuosa (assembly GCA_003996215.1). Taxonomy (NCBI): domain Eukaryota; kingdom Viridiplantae; phylum Streptophyta; class Magnoliopsida; order Solanales; family Solanaceae; genus Jaltomata; species Jaltomata sinuosa. Next base: position 413,240 of record QJPP01007298.1, on the reverse strand, counting down.
CTTTTTGTTTCTGAAATACTAACTAATGATGTCTCAACTTAGAATGGAGGTCTAGAGTTATTCAGACTCTAGATATACAATAGCCATCTAGACCTTCTACTTAGTATATATCTTCCTTGATCATAAACTAATTTTCTGGACCATGTTTTCAGGGTCAAAGAGCTAACTGTTTCTGCAAAGTGATAGATAAAAGCAGTAGCGTGTGAAGACTTTCATGGAGCTTGACCTGGATTCGTTGTTAGAATCACATGCCGAGGATGATGATGATGATCACTTACTGCATCATCGCACTGTTGATGAAATTCTCCTCAACCACTCCTCCTCTTCTTCTTCGCCTTCTCCTCCGTCTTCTCCATCTGCTTTGCATGGACACAATCATCTAGATCGTCGCAATCGCTCAGTAGACTCGTCTTTTCAATCCCTAAAACTGCCATTAGAGTTGCATCAGACAGAGACAAGAGCTGAGTTAATTAGTAGTAAACAATCGAGTGAATTTTCTTCACCACTGGCAGGCCAGAGTGTGTTGCCACCATTTTTCAGTGGGGTCATCCGATCAAATTCAAAACCCGGAGATGCCTTGGCTGCGGCTTTCGCTGCATCACGCTCCATTCCTGCACCTCGTGCAGCAGCCATCAAATCCAGAAAATCAAGCTCCGGAGTGCTGAAAAGGGCTTTGGAAAGTGATGAATCGGCTTCCATAGCTCCTCCAACCCGTACTGATACTGACGTTTCTGACAAAAATCTTGATACTTTTGGGCGATCAGAGTTTTTACATGAGATCGGTTCTGAGACAATTGGCTTGGAAGGTAATAGAAAGGATCAGCTTCAAGCTGCTCAAGTTCAACTAAGTGATACAGACAATGGTAGTAGGGAAATTTCTACAGTGGATGCAGGTCAGGACAATGTGCATGTTGCTGATGCAGATGATGTTTCTGTGGTGGATGATTTTTCAATTAAAAGTAATTTGAAGGAAGCTGTAAGTTATACTGGAACTCCAGTGGAATCTCCTAGTAGAACTGAAAAAGACTCTATAATTCAAGATAGCTCTGGGTTGGATGAGATTGAAGATAGACAAGTTCAATCTTTATTTGGAGGTGAAGATAATGTTGTAAGTGTGGATAGCTGTGAAGAAGCTGCTAAAAAGGAGATACTCTCTTCTCCAGTTCATGAAACTCTTTCTGACGAAGATTCGATTATAAAGGATGGAGCAAAACATGAGCATGAAAATGTAATTCCTCAATCTAAAGGAGGAGAGGTCAGTTCCAACGGAGATGAAACCGATTCTTTAAATGATGCTGCAAGTATCATTGAGGAGTTAGTTCTACAGCGGGAAAGTATGAGGGATAGTACGAAGCCTCAGAAAAATTACCACTCTGCCTTGAAGCCCCTAGAATTGGCTGAGGAAGCTGAAAAGAAGCAGGCCTTCACGGCTATGCACTTGGAAGAGGGTGCTTCTGCTCAACCAATGAGGCTTGATGGAGTTCATAGGAATTCTAATGTCTTGGGTTACTTTGATCTTGATGACAACAATACCATCACCCAAACCCTGTTATCTCAAGCTTTCAGGCGTGAGCATGGATCTTCACAGGTCCTGGCTGTTCACCTCAAATACATTGCGGTGGGAATGTCCAAAGGATCAATTCTTGTGATGCCAAGCAGATACTCTCCACATCATGCTGATAACATGGATGCTAAGGTTTTTGTTGTAATTAGCTTTTTACATGGTACCTTATTACAGTGATTGACCACATTGAGAATTAGATTTCAACAAATAGTATTGTTCTATTCCAAAAAGTCTTATTCATTCATTGCTCATTGTAGAATCTCTATATCTATGTTGTGTATATTTTCTTGTTACTTGCATTAAAGATTTTATATTCGACTGAATTCTTAAATATTTTACTTTCTGATGGCAGAAATGTGTATATATTTCAGATGTTGATATTTGGATTACCGGCCGATAGATCTCATGTCCCTGTAACTTGCTTGAGCTTTAATCAGCAAGGGGACATGCTCTTTGCAGGATATGGTGATGGGCATTATACTGTATGGGATGTGCAAAGGGCCTCTGTGCTTAAAGTTGTCACTGAACATAAAGCTCCAGTTGTGCACCTTTTATATTTAGGGCAAGATTCTCAAGTTACTCGCCAGTTTACTGTGCTTAGCGGTGATACTAAAGGTGTAGTTAAATTAGACCGGTTTACAATGTATCCCTTGTTCAATAGAATCTCCCTTTCGAAGTCACAGGTAAAAGTTATCCTTTTCATGCTTCTCAATTGACATGAATATCCTTCTCAAAAATTGAAATGTATATTCATGCATCTCTAGGTTGAATAATATATGTTTTTAACATTTAAACAGGAACTGCTAACTGAAAGTAACAGCACTACATTATGTGCTGTGCCACTTCTATCTGGTGAAAGTTATGGAGGTGCTATTGTGGCTTCTCAAGAGGGAGGCGGCCCTTCTTTGATTGAGGAAGGTGTGGTCATACTTGGAACACACCAATCTGCTCTAGTGGTATGATGTTTTTAGAACATTCATTGCCCTGGAAGGAGTTCACAATCTCCTCAAACACAAACTCCTTGTAAATGATTAGTTTAACCTTCATTCCTGCTTCTTGGTTAAGACTTCTGTTTCACTGTCTTTTGCAGGCAAAATTAAGCCCCACATTTAAAGTTTATGCTAATATTCCACGTCCTGATGGTGTTAGGGAGGGTTCAATGCCCTATGCTGCTTGGAAATGTATGGAACCTTATATTTCTTCAGTTTTGGTATGTATAACTTTTTCCCTGGATATGTTGCATTCAGGTTTGCTAAGATTGTTTATGTTGCAGCAGAAAGTATGTCCACTGAAACATCAGAAAAAGTTTCACTGCTTGCAATTGCTTGGGATCGAAGAGTTCAGGTTGCTAAGCTGGTGAAATCTGAGCTAAAAGTTTGTTGGAGATGGACTACGGATAGCTCAGCAGTTGGGCTGGCATGGTTGGATGAACAGGTACATCAGTTTCTTGGTGCTTTATCAGGAACTTCCTTTTCTCATCATTCATCTGCAATATGCTTGCATTTAGTTTTGGACAGAAGTACAAAAATTACAAAGGTCTTTTACTTGTCCAGATTTTGGTAATCCTCACAGCAACTGGACAACTTTGTTTGTTTTCAAAAGATGGGAATTTGATCCACAGGAGTAGTTTTGCTGTGGATGGATCTTGTGGAGAGGATCTCATGTCATACCATGCCTACTTCAGCAATGTCTTTGGAAATCCTGAGAAAGCTCATCACAATTGCTTAGGTGTCAGGGGGGCAACTTTGTACATTCTTCGGCCATCCCAGCTTGTTGTTTCACGCCTTCTGTCCTGGAAGGAACGAGTAGAAGTTTTACACAAAGCAGGTGACTGGACGAGTGCACTGAACATGGCAATGTCTCTTTATGATGGTCAAGCACATGCAGTAATTGACCTTCCAAAGAAGTTGGATGATGTGCAGAAGACTCTTATGCCATATCTTGTACAGCTGCTGTTGTCCTATGTAGATGAGGTATTCTCCTACATAGCAGTGACATCTGGCAACCAACATGGGAAGTCAGGCCAATCAAATGAATTGAAGTATGATGCTGACTTTGTGAATCGTGATATTAAGGAGCAGTACACTCTTGTTGGTGGTGTTTCCGTTGAATTCTGTCTTCATATCAAGAGACTTGATGTTCTCTTTGATGAAATTTTTCCCAAGTATGTTGCTGTGAATCACAAGGGTATGTTGCTATGTGTTTATACTTCAACTTCCTGCATGATGTCCCATGTCAACTATTTGGGTCTTGTTTCTATGTTTGATGCCTCCTTGATGAAAACATAAATTTCTTATACAAAACTATTAACATATCAGTGAGTGCCTCCTAGTTAGTGAATTAACTAGGTTAACAATTTATTAGGAATTGAAGATAATAGGGTGAACATATTATTAAGCAGAGTTTGAATCGAAAAGGACAAAACATAGTCTGAATAAAGAATTATGTCAGGTTTGTTTGGTAACTTTTTCCTCCCCCCAAGTCCCCTCCTCTCTCCTGCCCAATAACCTCTGGAACTCTACTTTCTGTAATAGCAGACTTATCCGATATGTTAGAAAACCTTCAACATCCGGTTTTTTTGCCGTATCAAACAAAGTCTAGAAACTAGTTATGGCGTAACTCATCACTACCTCATAAGGGTGTTGAGAATTAGATAAGAACAATAGTAAAAACTGATGTCTAATGGAGCCCCCAAGGGATTGGCCTGGTAGTCGCTGCACTCACAACCTTGGAAGTTCAAATTCCGACAGAGCCGACACTAAGTAAATTCTTCTCTATCTTTCTAAGACTTAACATGCAAAGTTAGTGGTTCCCGTGCTGGTGGGAGGTAGCAGGTACCCAGTAGATCAGTTGGGGTGTGTTAAGCTAGCCTGGACACCATTGTTATCAATAAAGGGAATAGAATAGAAATGTCTAGCAGACTGTTAGTTAAATCTTTTAATTTCGTTCGTGTTCCTCCTGTGGAATTTTGGGCCTTTTCTGTTCTCATTTACTCCAAATTTCAACAAGTTATATTGCTTGAAATTAGAAGTCTGGCCAAATTATATGTTTCCATGTACAGATACATTTTTGGAGCTTCTGGAGCCATATATATTGAAAGACATGCTAGGATCTTTACCACCTGAGGTATATCCGTGGTTTTGGTTTGTGACATGCTTTTGAATTGAGGGGGGGGGGTATTACTTTACTGTGTCACTATTGGACACTTGCTTTGTCATTCATGAATAAAAGCTTATAATATGGATGTTGATCTACCGTGATCTGTTTTTGCTGAAGATAATGCAAGCACTAGTGGAGCACTATAGCACTAAAGGTTGGTTACAACGTGTTGAACAGTGTGTTCTCCACATGGACATGTTGTCCCTGGATTTCAATCAGGTATTGCTGCACGTTTTGTATGTCAAAATTTATGATTACCGTTTTATGACCACACATGAATGTTCTCGTAAATGAGACACGAGTGCAAAGGACAGTTGTCCTCAAACAGGAGAAAAGTTGCATGAATGAAATAAAGCTTCCATTATAGGCTTGATTGTTTTCTCTCTTTCCTGTGAATTTGTCGGATTTAGCTGTTAAATTTTTAATCTATTTTGTAGGTTGTTCGCCTATGCAGGGAGCATAGGCTGCATGGTGCATTGATCTACTTGTTCAACAAAGGTCTTGATGATTTTAGAACTCCTTTGGAAGAGCTCTTTTTAATTTTGCGGGATAGCAAAAGAGAAAGTGCTACTGCTCTTGGGTAAACTGATATATGTGTATAATTGGATATATAAATTATCTGACTTATAACTTGTACAAGTTTGATACCCCCATATAATGTAGATTTTCTGCCTAAAGTAGGTGATATTCCTAAAGTGTCATCCATTATTTGACATGTTTACACATTGGTGTTTTAAGTAAACAAACTTCCCTTTCCTCGTGGAATCAGGTACAAGATGCTTGTTTACCTCAAGTACTGCTTGCAAGGTTTTGCTTTTCCTCCAGGTTGGTCTGCAATATGCATTTATAACTTAATTACGAGTAAATTTAGGATGGTTTTCCGCATTTGATAGCTTCTTTTTCTATGCATGTTTGAACAAATTAGTCCGTCATTAATAAGCTTTAGAACAGAAGCAAAAGGGATATATTTGGGTTTCACTTTGCTCATACTATATCCTTGCGACTCTATTTTATACTGTGGTGGTTGATTTGATATCAGTTAAATTTGAAAAAAATAAAATAAAAACAGAAGTTAAATTTTAAAGGTTTGGTGGTATAAGATCAAATGAGGGAACAATCCAGACTAAAGGAAATATAAGATTGTCAATTATTTAATGCACATGTAGTGTTGAAGCATTCAGCTTCACGTACCTTGAGGGCAATTGAGAGAACTTGACATTTCCCTTGTTTGTGTTAGCATCGAAGCCTTCAAGGAGATAATTACTTTGGTTGTATGGTTACACTGGTTTTAGATAGATAGTTTAGTTATATATTAGATTCCTAGTAAGAAGATCAAGGATTTTTGGGTTAGTGAATCACTGATGTAATGATGTAGCTATCATTTTAGTTTCCAGCACAATTTGTTCTGATGTTTATATATATATACTGAATGTGTTACCTTCTCAAAAAAAAAAAACAAAAAAAGAAGATAGGTAGTGTAGTTCGAGGAGAAGTTGAAGGACAGGAGCAAGAGACTTTGGGGATGTGAAAGATGGGATAAACAAGGTGCTAGAGAATCTCGAGAAAGTTACAGATCAGAGGAATATTACCTCACACATACGGTTATTCTCAAAATCGATTTTCGGTAGTTTTTTGATTCCCATACATATTTTCCCACATTAATATCTATCGTGATATGTTGCATTGCCTATATCCTGTTTTCTTTCCGGATTTAGTCTTTGAAGACCGACACAGTAAATATCCTAATCATATATGCACCCCGGCATCTTGTCCAGGAGAGAAACAACAAGGATTGGGAATGGGGGGTTATGCTGAAGAACTACTGAAGGAAATGAAATGAATTATTAAAAATATTCTTAGCTATTCTGCATTTCTGCTTCTTGTGGGGACCTTACTGTGGTATTTCTTTCACGCACTATCTTTTGTTACTTAGTTGTTCTTTTTGTGTGTTGCCTCAAGCAATTGATGATGAACTGTGTTGCAGGGCGTGGAACACTCCCTCCCACACGTGTGCCGTCTCTTAAAAGAGAGCTTGTGCAGTTTTTGTTGGAGGAAGCGAGTTCTCCAAATTCTTCGACAGCAATATGCTTACCTTACAGTGGACCGAACCCAAACCTGCTTTCTTTGTTAGAGCTTGACACGGAGGCCACCTTAGATGTTTTGCGATATGCATTTGTAGAACATGAAAATGAAAGTTACAGTCCTGCATGGAATCCAGCCAATTCAAAGACAGAAATAACTGAAGTAGACATTTCAACTATTGAAGGCGTAAACTTAGTTCAGAAAGTAGTAGATGTCCTTGCGGTCATTCTTAATCTGAGTTATTTTCAAACTGGTGGTTCTTTTAACAATAAAGATGAAAGATGTACTGACATTTGGCCTACAAGGAAAGATTCCGAGTACATATTAGATTTTATTTCCTTTTTAATTGCTTCTGAAAAAGCTAAGGTTTCAAAAGATACGCTTCGTCAAATTTTTGAGTACCTGACACTGGGTAACGAAACTTACCCCAATGTTTCTGCGCGGATAGTTGAAAACTTCAATAGGAAACAGAAGCAACTGACTGCACTTTTAGAAGTTTTGCCAGAGGAAGACTGGGATGCACATTACTTACTGAATTTATGTGAGAGGGGTCAGCTGCATCAGGTACTTTTCCTTGCTAACTGTTTCTGTTCTGTTTTCTTCTGTCAAGTATCAACAAATTCAATTATTTAAGAGGACATGCTAATTATTTTAGGTCTGCGGCTTAATTCATGCCATCACGCATCAGTATCTTTCTGCTTTGGACAGTCTTATGAAAGCTGTTGATGAGCCTATTCTTGCTTTCGTATTTGGTGATGACATGTTGCGGCAACTGAGAGGCAAAGAATCTGATGCTTTCAGATCAGCAGTCATTTCTCGAATCCCAGATCTACTCAAGTTGAACAGGTTGCAATACAATTCCACAACGTTTATCATTCATATTCAAGCTGGATTTTCATGAGATGAAGTTCATTTATGCCAGCACCAAGCTGTTTAACCATATATTTTAGAGGATAATCACAGACTGCTGAAAATCTTTGCTAATTTTGGGATTCTGCAGGGAAGGAACTTTTTTTCTGATTGTCAATCATTTTGGAGAGGAGAATGATTACATTTTGTCTCAGCTGCGATCTAATCCAGAAAGTCTTTTCCTTTATCTGAAGACACTCATTGAAGTTCATTCAACAGGCACCCTAAACTTCTCCTCTTTAAGAAAAGATAATGCTTCGGACTTCCCCTGTGGAAGAAAGAAGAAACATATGTCCTCTGAAGTCTACCTGGAAACCTTGTCCGACTTACCTAAGCTCTTGCAGAACTATCCAATTCACATAACTGATGAAATAACAGAGCTTTATGTTGAGGTGAGTATTGTTCTCAACTGGGTAGTGTCTATGTAGAAGCTTGTTAGGTGTAATTTTTTTCCTCCATTGCATGATTTGCTTCCACCTTATGTTTTTCTTATAGAGTAAGGTATTATTTATTTTAAAGTAGCAAGAACGTGCAGATTATGTTCAAGAAGTGGACTCAGGTTCCTATTCTCGATTTGATGAATCAATGAAGTCCAATATATACCAAGTTCATTCTCCTTTTCCTGTATGTAATTACTGCTTGAGGTACACTATTGGTGTATTTCTTTGTTTATAATACCAAGTTAACTTTCTCAAAAAAAATATCCTTTCAATTCCAAAAATACAAGTCTTTGAGACATTTGTATTTTACATTGAAGATTTGTTCTTTTTTTTCCTTCAGAACATCTATTGTTTCTTTCCTTGTCAAAAAACATGTATTGTTTCTTTCTAACCAGGTAACCATATAATGCATAATGGCATGGATCACCAAATCTATTTCTTGTTCTTCTGAGCTTTTTTTTTGATAGGATATGAAAGTCCATTAATAGAGTACCAAAGAAGTACTGCAAAAAACAAACAGAAAGTTACAGAATTACTGTCACTGGTTCTCCGGATCTGGTTATTCTTCTGCCAACACTGTCTCCCTGCCAACACACCAGCAAATCCTTCACACTGTGAGGTATCACCCACTGCATACCACAAATATTAAGGAAGAGATCCCATTCTGTGTTGATTGCCTGCAATGTAAGAACAAGTGGCTAGTAGTTTCCTGGGCTGCTTCGCAAAATCAGCACCTACTATACAGGGCCTCTTTTTCTGCAAAATGTCATGAGTAAAACATGCATTTAATGTATCAGTCGAACCAAAACAAGCAATCTTAGAGGGTGCTTTTGTTTTCCACAATATTTTCCATGATCAGGTCATATCCCATTGCCCTGCTTGCTTCTGCAGAAGGATATTACCGCTATTAACAGGAGATCTGACATCCTTATTAGCTGTCCACATCTGGGAGTCCAATTTGTTCACATCAAGGGTTACAGGTTCCAACAAATATAGCAGCTGGCTGACTTCATCCATTTCCCAATCATTAAAATTCCTCTGGAAGTACAAATGCCACCCTGAAGCTATACAAAGCAAGAAATTAGCCTTTTATTGTCCATCACCCGGCCAAAAATCTTTCTAGAACCTAATTCTGCAAGCACTGCAAGCACTGCAAGCATTCAGTCTGACATGCTGCTGGAATTCAGACCAAAGCTTGCATATATTCTTCCAAACTCCAACTTTAGTTGGCATAGACTGACGGGGGGTTCCAACAATTTTTATTCCCATATTTGATAGTGATTAATTCTTTCCTCAACTCACATCTATCCTCATTAACCACCACAACCATTTGAATAACAAACTCTAGTTATGGAGTTTTAAGTTCTCACACCCAAGCCACCACCCTTCTTGTCCTTCATGACTGTTTGCCATTTAACCAAGTGCATCCCTTCTTATCCTTCATGACTGTTTTCCATTTAACCTAGTGCACTTTCTTTGATCTGCATTCCCTTCCCATAGAAGCTGATTTCTCAAGGTATTAATTTCTTTTCAATATTTGAAGGAATAGGAAAGAGAGACATCAAGTAAGTAGGCATCCCATCCAACACACTATTTATCAAAGTGAGTCTTCCTTCAAAGGATAAGTATTGTTTCTTCTATGGAGTCAATTTGTTAAAGTATTTGTCCACCAAAACGCCTTGCCACACCATCTGTTCATTCTTTTTTTGCACCCTAAGGAAGATCCAGATAAACGATGGGTAAGCTCTTCACTTTACAGCCCATAATTGCAGCTAATTCTTCAATAGAATTGTCTGCATTTGCACTGAAGATGCTGCTCTTGGCCAAATTTATTTTCAGACCTGAAACTGCTTCAAAGGCCAGCATATGCACCTTAAATATAAAAGTTGTTACCTATCTGCTTCCCATAACAGTAGTGTATCATCAGCATATAAAATATGAGAGATAACCATCTTGCTGTCACCCCTTCCTTCCACTGTAAATCCTCCAATTCATCCCAATTCTTCGGCCCTTTTCGGCATCGAGCTCAATATTTCCATTATTGTAACAAATAAATAAGGAGAAAGTGGATCTCTCTATCTCAATCCCCTATGAGATTTAAAAATGTTTCTGGAAATCCACTAATTAAAACTGAAAATCTAACAGTAGACATGCAAGTGCTAATCCACTTGATCCACTTCTCCCTGAAATTCATAAAATTCAAGATATCCAGCGAACAAAAACCAATTTACTTGGTCATAAGCTTTTCCTAGATCCAATTTACATACTACCCCAGCATCTCCTTTCATCAACTGATGATTAATACATTCATTTGCCACCAAAGCCGCATCAATTATTTTTCTCCCTTTAATAAATGCATTTTGGTTGCCTGATATTAGCTTATATATCACCTTCTTTAATCTTTCAGTCGATAGCATTGCGATGATTTTATATACACTCCCGAGTAAGCTTATGGGCCTGAAATCTATAATCCCACAGCTCCCTTCTTCTTAGTATCAAGGCAATAAGAATAGAACTTAAGCTTATAATAAATTTACCTTCTTGATAGAAGAACACCACCTGTCTTCAGCACATCTCTTTAACAGTACACCAACATTTCTGGAAACGTTTCATGTTAAACCCATCTGGCCAGGGCCTTGTCCAATCAAATAGTTTAATCACAGCCTGTACTTCATATTAAGAAAAGGGCCTTCAAAGCTAATCACTTTCATCATCAGATAATTTTCACCAGATTTTCATCAACCCACTTCAGTCTATACTTTTCAGTTTCTGTAAAAATATTATTGTTAAAATCCAAAATATGTTCTCTGTTCTCTGATAAGCCTTTCATCATCTACTAACTCTCCGGCAATTCTGATTTTGTCAATACAGTTATACGTTTTGTGTGCATTAGCTTGCTTGTGAAAGAATATTGTAATTTTGTCTCCCTTCTTCACCCAAAGGTATCTAAACTTTTGCCTCCAAGATATTTCTTCAGCTTTGGCAATTTCTTCTAGCTCCCTGTTTATAGAACTTCTTTCAAAATTGACCAATTCTTTCTCTTGCAGCATATCACTTCCATGATCAAGTTCCTTTAGCTTTTCCATTGCCGGTCTCTTCCTTTCATCCAATCTACCAAACACTTCTCTATTCCACTTTTTGATGTCAGTTTTCAACATATACAACTTTTTAGCAAGAACAATATCAGGTCTTCCATTAATCTCATATGATTTCAACCATTTATCCACCGAGTCAGCAAGTCTGCACTTTTTGTCCTTGCTGACTACATAATGAGAGTCCGAGATCTCTTGGCATGACCCATTAACTCCAAATATTTTCAAGAGCATGTTCCATATCTGCCAAGTTTGTGTACGATGAAGGAAGATATGATCAACTGTGCCAAGTGAATCTTCACAGCATACTATCCTCTGTTGTAGATTATTTTGAGTCAAACAAGAGCCTTGAGCTGTAATCCCCCAAAACAAGCTACTTTTTTGGGTACTTTGACTCTCCATATCATTTAGCATGATTTGACTGAAAAAATACCTCTTCCACTGCCTGTCTAAAGTCTAAGCAATAGAACCCCATTGGTCCCTTTCTAACTGCACATCGTCCCACATCCGTAGCAACAGGTTGACTCCCCCCATCTCCCAATCACTAAAATTTATTTTGAAACACAACTGCCATTTATTTCGATTGAAACATCCAATAGTGCATCTTTTATCCCTTGCGGTTGCAAATCTGGAGAGAACTCTTTTAGAACCCCTCGTTCCGTCGAATGGTCTAACCATAATCTGTTCTTCTCCCCATTTGCTTCTACTTCATATTGTGTTGTGTTCAACCATGAATATAAGTTAGATTTTGCTTTTATTACAATTACATTTTTTCAGCCTTCTGCCACTCTCTTCCTGTATCTCATGTTTGGCTTCTGTCCTTGGTTGTGCTGTCTCAACGCCAATTCTTTTCTAGGCTCCCTCCCTATGCTTACTTACATCCTTGCTCCTATCCTATACCTTGTGCAAAATAATTTAACCTGATTATCAGAAAAGCTGTCTTCGGATGTTCCCAACAAAAGTCAAATGTTGTCTAAACAAGGAAGATAATCTTGTTTTGTACAGACTTTTTTGCTCTCATACTCGTACATTGTTAAAAATTCTCTTTATTAGAGGTGTACCTTTTATCCTATATAGGTGGGAAAGCTTTTCTAGTTCAGTTTCTTTTCCTTTAATGTCGTTTCAGCTTATTGAGCATGAACTTTCTCCTGATATGCCCTGTATCGATGGAAATACCTGCTCGTCGCTTCTATTTTTTTTTGGATCACGTAACTGAAGTTTCACTGAAAGTGCATCAAGAGGATACTGAAAATTACTGCAGAGAGAAAAATAGAGTCAGCTCCCTGTACAGTGCCTTCCTATATGTGGCCTAAGGTGCTAACAAAGTAAAAGAATTGATAAATATTATTTATAGCATGGCCTACACCAACAAAAAAGGCTTACAAGGATCTAGCTTTTTGGATATTGTGGGAGTTAGTACTCCATCAAGCATCTGGGATTTCTTTCTGTCCATGAGCACCAAAAAGTGCAAGCTGGTACCATCTACCATATCTTCTGGATGGACTTACTGACTTTCCACTGCACCCAATTTCTGTAGACTTCTTTGTTTTGTTTTGAAGGTGCGTTACGCAGTGTACCCCCAAAAGGCAGAAGAACATATGCCATATCTCTGTCACTATCCGACAGTGATATAGGGAGGCGACATGCATCTTCAGAGTGCTATAGGCACATATAGGAACTACTGCTGAGTGAGAGGCTCCTTATCAAATTTTCATGTGTTAAACAAGCACCAGATAACATCCAACTGAAGCAAGCGATCTCAGTAGGAATTTTGACCTTCCACACTAGCTTCCATGGCCAATCTTCTATGATTCTTCTTCTGCTGAACATATTGAAGTAGCATGATTTCACTGTAGACATACCATTTTTACTACAGCTCCACCAACTTGTCCATCATGAGGGGGTTTACTGTTACTCCTAGCCTAAGTTGCGCGGATCTTCACTTTCGATGCCGCACTCGTGTCGGATTCTCCAGAAATACACTTCTTTTGGAGAATCCCACACGCACTCGTTGACATTTTTGAAGAGTCTGAGCAACATAGCACCTAGCCTTGACAGAAGATTTACTACTTCCTCCAGTTCCCAGTCTTGAATGTTTCTTCTAAGAATTAAGTTCCATTTGCCTATTATTCTACAATGACTTACAGCAGCATGTGAAGATGAGGTCAAAAGGTATAGCTGCTGGAATTCCTCTTTTAGAGTGTTATTTCCGAGCCATTTATCTTTCCAGAACCTGATGTATTTACCATTACCTATCTTGAAATGAGTATTAACAGTACTAATTCTTAAAAAAAACCTATCTTGAAATGAGTGTTTTGGCTAAATTCATCCGACAACTTACTGATGTATTCCCATGGACCCTCTCTTTTGCCTCCAACAGATAGGATTGACTATTTGTCAGCCTGGTTTTTAGAGTTATATTAATTTTGTTTTCTCAGTCTCTGTTTTATTGATCTAAATAAATTAATCAGGCAATTTTTAGTTCAAGCGTCTGCTGTTAGTGACTTTAACTACCAGAATGTGTCGAAAAAAACCCAGAATATAGAGCTTTTGCTTAAAAGACTGCTCCCGAAGCCACTTCCATTAAGAGCCTTAGTTGTGAGGTCCTGACTTAGGTCCTGCAGATGCAATTTTGTCTTATACTGCCATCTAAGTGCGACGTCTTCCTTATAATTTTTTTTGTGTAGCTATTATGTAGGTACGAGCGTAAGTCAGTTCTCAGATTCTTGGAGACTTCCGAAAGCTATAGGGTGGAACGTTGCTTGCAGTTATGCCAGGAGTATGGAGTTATAGATGCAGCTGCTTTCTTGTTAGAAAGGGTTGGTGACATCGGAAGTGCCCTTTTGCTTGTTATATCTTCACTCAATGAAAAATTCATCCTGCTTGATACTGCTGTTGAAAGTGAACATTGTGATACGGCTCCGGAGCATTTCAAAGCTATTTTAAGCAAGAAAGAGGTTTTCTCCCTCTAATAATCCTCTACCATGATAAGATTTGTCTTGTTAGGTCTAGTCCTTCAACATTTTATTTGTTGCAGGTCACTGACATACTAGAGATTTTGCGCTATTGTATTGGACTGTGCCAGAGGAACAGCCCCCGATTGGATCCCGATGAAGCAGAGAGTCTGTGGTTTCAATTGCTTGATTCGTAAGCCAATGTCCTCTATTTCCATACTCTTTACTTACATTTACTATTCGTGTTCGCCCAGTTTCACAATAGCCAGACTTCAAATTTTAGTGGCAACTGCTTCCCTTCAGGTCACTTGAAATCTTTAGTTCCATATTTCACTTACTTCGACAGGTTTGTATTTCTGTTGGTATTGGCTTATACACCTCCTGAACAATGATCTCTAACCTAATGTGAAAATACTGACATGTTCGTAGACGGGGGGGTATAATCATTAAGAAACTGCAATAAAAATTCTGTGCTTCCCTCCAGTCTAGAAATAAACGTCTACTAGAGATTGCAGCCAGCATGCCTACATGAGATAGCAGCCCATAGATTTTTGCTGAATAAAATTAGAAAACTGTAATTAATTATATAGGTGTCAATAATCATTCTGGTCTTAGTTTCCTAAATTTAGTGTTGCATCTCAGTAGATTCATGAGTTCACAAGATCCTTAATTAGGAATCTCCCTGTTTAGCCATTTCACTGAAATTGAAAATAGAGCAAGTTCTTTAACTTATCTAACTACTTAATGTTCTGCATATAATAGAACTTCAATCCAATAAAACAACTTGTTGAATTGGAAAGCTTACATTTGTCAAAGTTCCTCATGTTCCCAAATTAAGTAACTTTCCATCTACAACTGTTATTTAATCAATATACTTCTAATGTCGAATCAGGATCAACTAGGACAGAAATAAAGCATTGGGTCGAACTCTTCTTTGGTGTCAAGGTAATAGCTGTGAATAGTCATCGACTTCCGGGAAAGAGTAGAAGAATTTCTCATCAAAATAACTATGCTCCATATATGTTTGTTTGATCTGAAATCTTCTAAAATATGAAGCTTATAACTGGATAACTCCGTTATAAGTAAACATGAAAATAGAAAATATATCAATCCATGTTTTGTTAGTAAAACAACTACATCTACAAGGATTCCAAATTATATTGAAATTAATAAATTCAATTCTAGTGAAAAATATACATCAAAATAACCAGTTAGAAACTCATTTTTATTTGCATGAGAATGACATTTAATATTAAGCAAGTATTGGACTTCATGTATTTTTGTGCATAAAATATCTATAATAACATTTAATTTGAAAGTGTGGTAGTTGGAAGTCGTGTTTATTTTTTCCTGAGAAGTAGCTTTTTTGATAGGTAAAAAGAGTTTTTCTTTTTTCAGGCACAAATAAAACATGACTTCGAACTATTTTCTATCCATAATATTCTTTTCTACATACTCAATGAATTTCAAATCATCGAGGATTGAAATGGATCCTTCTACCTCTTGGGAGGAGTTGACACCCAATGTGATCCAAGTTCCTCTTTCCCGGCTACTCTCAAACCATTCACCTATTTTGTTGGATGGTAGTAGAGGAAGGCGGATGAGATCTCCTTTTAGATTCGAGAAATTTGGTTTAAGTGTGGATGATTTCGGTGATGGAGTGGCTAACTGGTGGAGTAGTTATGTGGTGGAGGGAAGGCCATCTTTTAGGCTAGCCAGAAGTTGAAATTGCTTAAAGCAAACATAGGGGTGTGGAACAAAGAGGTGTTTGGGAGGGTAGAGGTGAAGATGAGGAAATTGTGAAGGAAGTACGGCAGTTGGAGAGGGTAGAAGTGGGGAGGAAGTCAGAAGAGAGGGAGACGGAGAGGAAAGAAGGATCGAAGAGGGAGCTGACTGACTTGGCTTTGGCCTAAGAGAATAGTAGGAGGCAAAAATTGAGGGTGTTATGGTTGGGGGGGAGGGGGGCGCTCTTGACACATAATTCTTTTCAATGGAACTAACTGACTTGGCTTCGGCCCAAGAGGTTAGTTGGAGGCAAAGATTGAGGGCGTTAGGGTAAAAGGAGGGGGGACTCCAACACATAATTTTCCACAGGGGTAGCAGTCACAATTAGGACGAGGAACTTTATAGATTTGGTGGAGGTCGATGGGGTGAGCCATGTGGGGAAGGAGAAAGTAGAAGGGGCAGTAGTAGATTTTATGAAAAATTGGGAGGTTTAGGGTTCAGGAAAATCAGAGAGGTGTGAGTGGTTGGAGAGGGAAATTGAGGAGGAGGTGGAGTGTTGTGCGGGTGACAAAGATTTGGGTCCAGATGGTTTCTCTCTGGCTTTTTTTCATCATCGCTGAATAGGATAAGCACTGATATGATGAATACTATTGCTGAGTTCCAAGATAGAGGTGAATTCAAAAGGATCGTTCACTGTATCATCCCTAAAAGGGAGGGAGCCGCGAGCATGAAGGATTATAGACCTATTAGTCTAATGGGAAGCATATACAAGATTATATCTAAGGTGTTTTACATTAGACTTAAGAAGGTGCTGAATGAGACCTTTTCTACTTCACAGAATGCTTTTGTGGACGACCGACAAATTTTGGATGCGATTTTGGTGGAAAATGAGGTGGTGGATTCAAGAAGAAAACAAGAAGTGCCTGGTGTGTTGTGCAAACTTGACCTTGAAAAGGCATATGATCATGTTAATCGGAAATTCCTAGATTCCATTATGCTTCAAATTGGATTTGGGGAGAAGTGGAGGAAGTGGATCTACTTTTGCATCTCTTAGGTGAGATTCTGTGTTGGTGAATGCTAACCTGTGCGGCTTTTTGGGGAGCTCGAGGGGTTTGAGAATTGAGACAAGGAGACCCTCCATCATCGATGTTGTTTATTCGTGTTATGGAAGCTATGAGATGGATGATGGATAAAGCTATCTTGGGGGGTTACTTGAAGGGTTTCGATGCTGCGGTTAGGAGTGTAGCAATAGTTTCGGTGACACACTTGTTGCTCGCAGATGATACCTTGGTTTTTTGTGATGCAATTGAGACCCAACTTAATTACTTAGGCCAAGTTCTTATTTGGTTTCAGGCGATGTCAGGCCTTAAAATTAATTTGAGGAAGTGTGAGATCATTCCTGTTGGAGAGGTGCATAACATTGGTGTCAAGAAATGGATCTCGAGCCTAACTCAACTCCAAAAGCTAGTTCGTAAGGGGAGGGTCGCTCAAGTCCATGTAATGAGACTAATTAACCTCATCCCACCCAATGTGAGACTCAACACCCCCACACGCCAGGACTAGACATCCCAACAAAGAGTAAACAATGTATTAGGATGGTCCTGACTTTGATACCGTGCTAAATGGACCTTGGATCTAATTCAATCTCAAAAGCTAGCTCAAGGGGGAGGATTGCCCAAAATCATATAAAAGTTCAAGTCACTTCATCCATCTCCGATATGGGAGTCTTCTTTTATCACACCCTGCATGCCCAAACACAGTTCGGTATTGGATCTTGAACAATATGTCTAAGGGCCCAACATCGGAGGCCCGACTCTGATACCATGTTAAATGTATAACTCTTACCCTAGAAACTAGCTCATGAGGGAAGGATTGCTCTAGTCCATATAAGGAAACCAATTAAGTCTCATCCCACCCGATGTGAGACTCAACAATTGGATTGCTTGCTAGAGTCCTGAATTGTAAGGTTGAGGCTCTTTCGACTACATATCTTAGAGTACCGTTAGGTGCTTCAAACAAGGATCATACGGTGTGGAATGCGGTTCTTCAGAGGGTCGAGAAGTGACTAGCAAGGGTGGCTGAATAGATATTTGTCCAAAGGTGGAAAGGAAGTGCTTATTAAGAGCTCATTATCGAGCATTCCAACTTACTACATGTATCTTTTCATGCTCCAACTTCGGTCATTGAAAAGTTGGAAAAGATTCAGAGAAATTTTCTTTGGGATGTGGCGGATGAGGCGAGGAAATTTCACTTGGTGCAGTGGGAGACCATCACATCTCCTAAAAATGGGGAGGCCTTGGAATTAAAGATTTAAAAGTTTTAATAAAGCTGTATTAGGAATGGTTGTGGAGGTTCGGGTTGGAGGTACAAGCTTTGTGGAAGGGGGTGATAGTTGATACACATGGGATTACGAAAAGGGGTTGGAAAACTAGAGATATCGTTTTGCCTTTCGGATGTGGTTTGTGGAGGAATATCATAAAGGGATGGGATAATTTGTGGAAATTATCTCATTCAAGGTCAGAGATGGGCAGAGAGTTTATTTTTGGGGACAACTGGTGTGGAAACATATTATTGAAAGGTGAATTTCAGAGTTTGAATAGAATATCTTGCCAAAGAGGCTTGGTAATTCAACAATTAAGGGGACAAAAGGTGTAGAGACTTTTCGAGACTTGAGATTTAGAAGAGATTTTCAAGATTGGGAAGTGGGTGTTTCAAAATTGTTAGCCTACTTCATAGGCAAGTCAATCCCAATGGATAATCTTTGATGCAAGATCATCTTTGGTGGTGGGGCCCAGAAAATAATGGTATGTTCTATGTGAAGTCCTTTTATGAGAAACTTTTGGTTAGGTAGGAGTTTGAGTTCCCATGCAGTCCCGAGGAAGGTGTGTTTTTTCACTTGGCTAGCCACTAGAGGGGTGATCTTGACAACAGATAATCTTAGGAAGCATAAGATTGTCTGCGTCAGTTGGTGTTACATGTGTAAGGATGTGGGTGAGGACGTGGATCATCTTCTTCTAGATTGCGGGTTATCCATGAGATTACGGTGGGATATGCTCATGTGGTTTGACACTCATTGGGCAATGTTAAAAACTATGAAAGAATTGATGTTTAGTTGGAAGAGTGGGAGGAGGAGAAGATGAAGAGTTTGGAACATGGTTCTGCTTGCGTTAATGTGGGTAGTTTGGAGAGAGAAATAGGAGAGCCTTTGAAGGAGTAGAGTCTAGCTTCTCCCAGTTGATTAGTAGTCTCTGATCCCTTACTTTCTTCTGGTGTAAATAGAAAGTTCCCAGTTGCATAGATGACTGTGTGGAGTTGGTAGAGAATCATATTTTGTAGATTCTTTACTTTTTGGTATATCTCTTGTATACAGCCAATTTGGCCATGTTTATGAATGAAAAAACATATACTTTGATTTAAAAAAAATCATTTGCATCACCTGCTTATGGATTCCTCTTTTTATTCCTTGTACAGTTTTTGTGAGCCTTTGATGGATTCACATGATCGTAGTGTAATAAGATATAAAGAAGAAGAATGCGTGCAAGAAGGCGAGCAGGCTTGCAAAATTCGGTGGAAGGTATCAAAATCTCATAGAAATGCTCACATCCTCCGGAAATTGCTCTCTGTGTTTATCAAAGAGACTGTCGAAGGAATGATTGGATACGTAAGCCTCCCAAGGATCATATTAAAGCTTCTTTCAGATAATGAGACACAGGAATTTGGTGATTTCAAACCTACTATACTGGGGATGCTTGGAACGTATGATTTTGAGAGGCGAATTTTGGTAGGTTTCCTTTTATGTTTCTTCTTCATCTCTCCTTTATTTGAGTATGGCGTGTCCATAAGATTATCATTGAACATCATCCATTCACTGTTTGTGAAATTGTAAATTGTAAATTGCTTGTGAACATTTACTTAAATAGGCTTTTCCTTGTTGTTTGATGTCTGAATGTAATCTGTTGGCCTACACCTTTTTCTTTATTGGTTGTAGAAAGAATTCCCATATCTGGCTACTCAATGTGTTAAACCCTTTATGTCTGTATTTCTCACTAGGAAACCTTTGATTAATTGATGAAAATATGAGAAAGTGAAAAATAATAAATGTTCTCGTGCATGAGTTGAATCCCTTTTTCTTCCGTTTTTGTATTCTTGCATCTGTGACATCCTTTGGAAGTAATTCTTTCTGTTGCTTGAATCCCAATTTCAAAATATTTCAACTTTTGTATTTGGAACCTCAATGTGGAAGTTGATTTTGCAACGACATAGTGTAAGTTATTCTTACGAAAAGCTGGGACTGTTCCTTCACTACATACTTGATTTATTTTGTCTGAGTAGCTGGAGATGCAGCACAAATCATCATGGACTCTCTGCTGACAAGTCCTAGCTCTTCAACACTAGAAGACTTCTTTCTGATAATGGACTCTTTTGACTTTACCAATCTCTGACAAGTATTCTCATAGAGACTCTTCTTCTAACTGTTACAGGATACCGCTAAATCATTGATTGAAGATGATACATATTCCTCCTTGAGCTTACTGAAGAGAGGAGCCTCTCACGGATTTGCACCTCGGAACCTCCTATGTTGCATTTGTAACTGTCCCCTCACAAAAGATTTCTCAGCTTCTAGCATTCAAATTTTTAGTTGTGGTCATGCAACACATCTGCAATGTGAACCTCAGGAAAGTGAAGCATCATTAAGGGGTAACTCAACTGGATGTCCTCTTTGTATGCCAAGAAAGAATTCCGAGAAGTGGAGAAGTAAATCGATGCTTGTGGAGAATGGATTGGTGAAGTCTATATCAAAATTCCATCAAACAAATGGGATGACTGGTCTATATCCGCACGAGAATGATGGTTTCGACAACTCCTACGGACTTCAGTCCATTTCAAGGGTATGAAAGTTCATTTTTAATAATCGAATGCTTGATATTCCCATGTCCTCACCCCTGCACCCCAAAAATCTATGCTCGACTGATCACATGTGAAATTATACAGTTTGACCTCCTCCTTAATCTTCAAAAAAGCCACCAGTCAATGCAAATAGAGAATATCCCTCAGTTGAGGCTTGCACCACCTGCTGTGTACCATGAAAAGGTTAAGAAAAGAAATGTTCCCTCAGCTGGAGAAAGCAGCAATGGTGTGGCAAAAACGGAGAAACCAAGCAGGAGCAAGCATCTCAGAGATGTAAAACTGAAGGGATCATCTTTAAGGTTCCCCCTTAAAACAAGTATATTTGGTGAGATTGCTGTTCTGTTCTACACATGCTTGATCCTTAGATATGTACCTACCTCATATTTCTAAAGCTTGTTTAAATGTCATCTTTTGTAGGTAAAGAGAAGAACATTAAGTTGTGACAGCACTTGGGACAGTTAAGGTTAGGCGATATTTTCTAGCTGGAAGCTGCTAATCCAATCATTATTTTCTGCGTTTATCTTCATCATTAGCTTGTATATTATAGCAGAAACTGAATTCGCGAGAGGTACAAAGTGTGGCTAGTACTGAGCCTGAGGTTAGAGATTTAGGATGTTTCTGCTCTGTACATTTGGTATCTGCTCCATTATATTTATGAGATATAGGGGTACAAATGAATTGAAACTGAATCACAAGTTCTCATTCAATGAGCCTTTAAGGTTAACTCCAAGTTAATTACAAATTTCTTTTGTCTGTCATAGATGAAATTCTGGAAGGAAACGAAAGACAAATGGTAGGAAGTAAATAGCAACTAATTTTGCGTAAAAAGATGTAAGATTTTTAATTATTATATTTGAATTTTAAGTATGTTGGATTGGTCAAAATAAAGCAGCATCACTGAAAGATGATACAGATACCAAAAAGAGAGGATGATGATCACCTTATGTGACTTATTTGTTTGTTTTATAATTTCATTTTCGGTGTCACGTTATTCGCACTAGATATTTACATCAAACTAAAATTAGTTACCGTAGTTGAGTGACAAAATTAAGGTGAGAATGTAGGGATGGCAAGCCCAATTTGCTTTTTTGAACACACAATCCCCCCCTCCCGTAGACCGACTCACATAATTTGTTGTTTTTTCTTAAATAGTAACTGGAGTGCAAATAGCACTGTATATACATAAAGTAGAAGATTGAACAGTTGTTATTGTGAATTTGGGAGTCATCAATCAAAAACAAGACCGGACCATTGTTAATTAGTCATCAATCAAGAAAGATGTTTTATCACCTTTTGATAATTGGTAAAAGTGTGACACTCATATATAGTGGAGGGCGGATAAGGGACATATTAACAAATTTTTAGGCTGATAAGTTTCTGGGGAAGAGTACATGCATATGAGTATGACACTTTAAGCGAATCACACATCAAAATAAAAGAAAAAAATAAAAATCTGTATAACGCATACACAAATTCACATAGTATGTGCATATTTTTAGATTCAAGATGACATAACTTAAAAGATAATCCATGAAGTCTGTTGAAAAACCGTGCATGAGCTTGAGCTAAGACAAAAGGTCCCTTGGTTGAGACAAGTATATATTAGGAATGTTTATATCTCTGTGTAAAAGAATTGTTATACCACAAATTTAATATAATCTGGTATAACATATTACTATTCCAACTTTCAAATCTGTGTTCATTACAAGATCGCAGTGATGCGGATCGGTTAGAACTTAGACCCGCTTTGTCTAACTGCAGAATTAATATACTCATGGATTTTTGGCCTTAAGCGTTGTTCCCTAAAAGGGGATTCACGTAAAATACGAAGAAATTCGCTATCATCACGTCAGGCTTAATATGAAGAGTGTTGTTTATGTTTACACTACCATTTTAATTCAATCAAATATCAAATGTTATTATTCAATTTTTTAAGTTTTTGACATGAGAGTTCATTTTTAGCAAATGTATAATCCAGTAGCATTAATTTGCAAGGGAATTTTTTTTTGTTTGGGAGAGCTGCCCTTTTTAGTGGGTTCTACAATGCGCGAAATTGAAATTAATTAAATTCGATGTGAATAGCAAATATTGAGTGAAAAAATAAAAAAAAAAAATAAATAAATCAATTTGCAGAGTATAGAAAAGACACTTCAAACAAGAAATAGGATTTAGAAATGAGAAAATTATATATCGTATTTGCACCAAATCAGTTGTCATTAAAGAGCACTTGTAACAAATCGAGACATTCCATTTAATTATATTAATTATGGTCAAGCAACAAAAGTTATATATAAGAAATATACCTTACGTATCTATTTATTTACTGTAAATCTCATCACAAGTACCTTTTTTTTTTTTTTTTGCATGATTTCATCAACAAAATATGGAGATATAATAAATTCTTCAACCAAAACTTCTCTATATATACACATGCTGAAAAGTGAGATCAATATTATATAGTTAACTCATCCCTCATTATATTCTGTAAAAGATTTCCCCCCAGAGTGTCAATATTCAGGTGAAAAATGAGTCAACTTGAAACAAATCAAGCTTTTGCTTTGGTTTTTTGTGTGTTTATTCAATTCTCATTATCCTGTGTACAAAACAAAACTTCTTGCTATCGCCATTTGGTTATTAGCTATATTATGTTGTGGAGTATGCCAACATATTACACAACCTCCTAATGTTATAGTAGCAAAAGATGAATCCGGAAACTATAACAGAATATGGTCGCAGTATTAGCGGCTCCAAATAACAGCATTGCGAAATACTATATTCAACCTACAACGAATAATGTCCAAAATGAAGAATGACAAACAAATGTCGGTCTTATCGGAGAAGAAATGGAACAAATTATAATATAGGAAAATAAAAGATTTGGAGGTGGCATCGAAACGTACTACACTGCACCGTGGATAAGTCAATAGTTCTTAATTTACTTCAATTCCTAATCAAATCACTCATTTTAATCATAAAAATATGTTCTTATTTTGTTAAGTATTATGTTGCATCTAACAATACTGGTATCATCAATCTGAAGACTTTTTTTTTCTTTTAAGGGGTGAATGGGCGAGGCTTCATGGTACAAAACACTACTTTTTGAGACATGGTTGTAGCTAAGAACCAACTTGCACTAGCTTTAAGCGCATCTGCTAATCTATGCACCTTTTATAGGTGTCAATTCAATGGTTATCAAGATATCTTATATACACACATCGGCAAGCATTTCTACACAGAGTGCAAAATTATGGGTACCATCGACTTTATTTGTGGCGATGCGACTGCTGTACTCCTAAATTGCTTAATATATTGAAGTACGTATGCCATTGCATGACCAATACATTACCATCACATCACAACAGAGAAATAACAAGAATGGAGCAACATGACATGTGTTGCAGAATTGCATGTTAAAATTAGCAACTCCAGATGCAGGCAATGTATATATGTATTTAACGGGGCGGTTCAACAAGATTGGTACCGTAAAGTCAAATATTAATAAGAGGTATGAAGAATACAACAACAACAACAACAACAACAACATACCCAGTGTATTCCCACAACGTGGTGTCTGGGGAGGGTAGAGTATACGCAGTCCGTACCTTTACCTCAGAGGTGAGGTAGAGAGGCTGTTTCCGATAGACCCTCGGATCAAGACAAAAACAATCTAAAAATAGGCTAAAAAGGACGTAACAAAGATACAGGATAAAAATACACGATAAAACTACAAGAGACGGTACCAAGTAACATGTAGTAACAAACAACAGATAGAAACATTGCACTGCCATAAAATACTACTATGAGGAATCCAAGAACAAGAAACTATAAGCGTAGCACTACGATTACTAGTCGTGACAACAAGGAAAAACACTCCTACCTACTAGCATAAACACACTTCTACCTACTACTCTTCTACCCTAATCCGCGTCCTCCACACCTTCCTATCTAGGGTCATGTCCTCGGTAAGCTACAACTGCGCCATGTCCTGTCGAATCACCTCTCCCCAATACTTATTCGGTCTACCTCTTTCTCTCCTGTAACCATCCATAGCCAACCTCTCACACCTCCGCACTGGGGCATCCGTGCCTCTTCTCCTCACATGTCCAACTATCTCAACCTCTCTTCCCGCATCTTATCTTCCACCGACGCCACACCCACCTTATCTCGGATATCCTCATTCCTAATCCTATCTCTCCTAGTAAACCCGCACATCCATCGCAGCATCCTTATCCGCCACCTTCATCTTTTGAATATGGGAGTTCTTAACTGGCCAACACTCTACTCCATACAACAAAGATGGTCGAACTACCACTCTGTAGAACTTGCCTTTAAGTTTAGTAGGCACCTTCTTATCACACAAGACTCCAGATGCGAGCCTCCATTTCATCCACCCAACACCAATACGGTGAGTGACATCCTCATCAATCTCTCCATTTTCATGGATAATAGACCCAAGATACTTGAAACTCCCTCTGTTTTGGATGACCTGTGAATCCAGCTTCACTTTTACGTCATCATCCTGAGTCGCCTCACTGAACTTTCATTCCATATATTCAGTCTTGGTCCTGCTCAACCTAAATCCTTTAGACTCGAGGGTCTGTCTCCAAACCTCCAACTTAGCATTAACTCCTCTACGAGTCTCGTCAACTAAAACTACATCATCCGTAAATAACATACACCATGGCACCTCATCTTGTATTTGCCGCGTCAATACATCCATTACCAAGGCAAATAGGAAAGGGCTAAGGGTCGATCCCTGGTGCAACCCCATCAACACAGGAAAGTGCTCCGAATATCCTCCCACAGTTCTAACGCGAGTCTTGGCCCCCTCGTACATGTCCTTAATTGATTTGGTGTACGCCACGGGTACACCTAGAGCCTCCAAACACCTCCAAAGGACCTCCCTAGGGACTTTATCATACGCCTTTTCTAGATCGATGAACACCATATGCAAGTCCTTCTTCCTTTCCCTGTACTGCTCCACTAGTCTTCTAAGGAGATGAATAGCTTCTATAGTCGAGCATCCTAGCATAAATCCGAACTGGTTCTCGAAAATAGGCACGATCTGTCTCAACCTCAACTCCACCACCCTCTCCCAGACCTTCATAGTGTGGCTTAGCAATTTGATACCCCCTATAGTTGTTGCAACTCTGAATATCGCCCTTGGTCTTGTACAAAGGAATTATCGTTCTCCATCTCCAAGCTTCAGGCATCTTTGCCATTCTGAAAATACCATCAAACAACCTGGTTATCCACTTCACACCTGCCTCACCCGAGCTCTTCCAAAAATCAACGAGAATCTCATCTGGCACCATTGCCCTACCCCTACGCATCCTAAGAATCGCAACCTTAACCTCCTCAACCTTTATACGCCTACAATAATCATAGTCACGATGCCTCTCTGAGTGTTCCAAATCTCCCAGCACAAAGCCTTTGCCCCTCTCTTCATTCAAGAGTCCATGGAAGTAAGACTGCCATCTCCGTCTATTGAGTACCTCATCTACTAGTACTTTGCCATTTTCGTCCTTGATGCACTTCACTTGATCAAGGTCCCGAGTCCCCCTCTCTCTAGCCTTTGCTAACATGTATAACTTCTTATCCCCACCTTTATCCTCTAAAGCTGCGTATAAGCTTTCAAAGGCTGCAGTTTTAGCCGCCGTTACCGCTAACTTAGCCTCCTTCCTAGCAATCTTATACGCCTCCCTATTCCTTCGCTTCTCCTCCTCATCCTTACTCTCTACCAACTTCGCGTATGACCCCTTTTTAGCCTCCACCTTCCCTTTTACTTCCCCATTCCACCACCAGTCCCTTCGATGCTTGCCAGAAAGACCTCTCGAGACGCCCAACACCTCTCTAGCCATCTCCCTTATGCAACTAGCAGTCGTCTCCCACATATTATCCACATCCCCACTACTCCCCCAAGCCCCCCTAGTCATCAACTTCTCTCCTATTTCCAGTGCTCTGGCCATAAGAGGTATGAAGAATATTTAATAAAATTAGCTTTTTTTGTGCGTCATATGTGCATTCCATACCAATTAGTAAAAATATTTAAAAGTTTGCTGAGCATAGGAGACTACTAATATAAATTTATTTTCATCTTAGTTCAATATTTTAGAGGAAAAAAAGATCTATACATAGAACTTTACTTTTAGTAACTATTGAAGAATGGGCTCCCAAAATATAAGGGACTAATACACTTGTCTTAATCTCCAACATGTTATGAAATCCTGTATCTTACGAACTATGGAATAAAAGTATTACCTTTCATGAATCTTAAGCCAAGCTAATGTATGGTGGAAGAGTATGAACTTGAACCCAAACTGGTTAACTTTATGCTTATGTGCCTAAAGTGGCTAACCCACATATATGAGTCTAAAATGACCAACTTATGAATATGAGTCTAGAAACACTAAAACAATAATCTTATGAGCTTGAGAGAGTTAGATGGATGACAGAGAAGGCATAGGTCTAAATGACAAATGCCAGAGACTATATTTGCTGACGTAGGTTATGGATCATTCAACAAGTCAGACGACTCCTTTTATGTGTCCCGAAATGGGCTTATTATGGTTTATTTCTACCAAACTTTGTTTGTATGTCCCATTACCGATAAGGTATGAGATGACTTAGCTAATCAGGTCGAGATCAGACTCCATGTGCTCACATGGTGGTTTATGTATGTTCACCGCTTACTCTCATAATGAACTAAAAGAGGACAAATGTATTTAACTTCGACAGTTATAATTCGAGCTTATGTTTCCATCATGTACTGATTATCTCATTGGTTGTAACCGATATATATATATGTTATGTCATGTTATTTTTTCGTTGTTCTACATATCATACATTCAATGTACTGACGTCACTCGACACTAAATTATTTTATGATGTTGATTCAGGTACACAAGTTTATGATCAGGAATGTCGCTAAGTTTGTCATCCTCAGCTACTGGTGAGCCCTCCGTACTTCTTGGGGGCCTAGTCTAGACTTGTTTAGTTTGTTCTTAGTTATTAAGTTATGCTGGGGCCTTGTCCCGATAGATATTATTTTTCTACTATTTAGAGGCTTCATAGATAGCGTAGTTGTGAGACATATGTTATCTTCAGTTCTTAATTTATACGTCATCTTGCTTATGAAACTTATCTTTTCTTATTATTAATAAATAAAATCTAATTTTTTTCCTTTGAAGGATGTCTTCATGTTTTACTTACGTCTTCCGCACTACTTTAGTTAAATGCTCATGTCCTATGCTAAACGATTTGCTCCGGCCAATAATGGCATCGAGTGTCATCCACGTCTATAGTCTAGGCTCGGATCATGACACAAGATTTTTTGGATGTTAAAGAATAAGACTACTACACATCACTGTAGAATGAAATCCATACACAGTTTAATACGTATGTCATCTATTTTAGTCAGTACTTATGAAACTAGACACATTCTTATTTAACAGTTGTAATGACCCTTCCGGTCATTCTCGTGCTTTCACTATCTTTGTACCATTAGAGCTTCCCTATAGTGGCCCCAAGTCATTTATGGCTTGCTGATACTGGTAGTTTGGTGAACGAGCTATTTATTTGGTCGTTATGGCCGTTTCCCAGTTTTAGAACCTTTAACTTTGGAAATCATTGACTTCGGTCAACATTTTTGGTAATCATACTCGAAATTGAATTCTGATAGTTTCATTTGCTGTGGAGCATGGACTTTGGTTTAGTTGGACCCTTGGTCGGGATTTGGGAGCTTTTTAGCCATGAATTTTCTCTCATTCTGTGTTTTCAGGCCAGTTGGGCTTGTATAGTTGACTTTGATCAACATTTAGAAAAGACGGCCTCAGATGGAAATTTTGCCAGCGCTGTTAGCTCTGGAATGTCGAGTTTAGGCAAGAGGGACTATTGGTTAGGGTCCCTAGGCTTTTGGACTTGATTTTGGCCCTTAGGTTCCATTTTAGAATAGTTGGCCTAAAGGTTGATTTTGGACGAAGGGACCACTTTTTATTAAATCGACCTTCGATGGGATTTTCATCGATTTCGTTAGATCTAGAATGCTATATCTAGTTGAATATATCAACTCGTTTGTGTTCATGGGACCCCGGATGCATTCTCGGGAGCCCATCGTGTGAAATCTTTCATTGGGATGTTGTTGTTGCTGTTGGCTAATAGTGGGGCGCCAGGGCGCCGCATGGGCGGTGCCTGTGCCAAGGAAGCGCCCCTGCGTGCCTGCCTGCCTCATCACGCCAGCGCCCCTGTGCTATGCCATTCGCCCCAGCGCCCAGCCAGGCCGCTGTAGCGCCTGGGCGTGGCAACTTAAGTAGCTGGCCAGCCCTTCTTTTTCTTTCATTTCTCCTTCACCCAACCTCGATTCTCCATTGATTTAACTCCTAAAACCTCCATAATTTCACCCGGTTCTTTTCCATCAGCTTGGAGGTTTATTATTGTTAATCCTTGATCGATTATTAGCTTCTAGTCGGATATGTTTTCTCTTCGATTTCCTTTAATTCTTCTTAATTCCCTCTTTATAATTCTTTGATTCTTGGGCTGTTTTGAGCCTTTATAATGGTAGGAATCCCCTCAATTTCGGAGCATGTTCTCTAGGGAATGTGGGGAACACCATGGTGCTTTTCATTTCCTGCTCTGGGTTGCGGGGCTCACGAGCCCGCTTGTGACTTGAAGTTCAATCCGGTTATGTTTCTAGCATTATGAGTATTGCTGGTTTTGTTTTGACGCGTAGATTATTGTGTTGATGATTTATTCGCTATTTGGAGCTTCTCAGAGCAGTTCAAGCATGGACGACGCTGTTCTCGCATCTAGTCGTTGAAAGACAGGTAGGTTATGACTTTTCCTACTTGGACTCTGCGTATATAGTCTATAACTACATTAATTAGTATCCTTGGGTTGGTACCCCAGAATTTGTCCATCTCTTCTGTCCAATTTATTATTATGTTGTTTGTAGTACTCGTTGTAGTATTGTGATATTACCCTTGTGTCCTTGTGTGGCCTTTAAATAAGACTCTAGACCATAGACGGTGGGATATTTGGGAATGTCCGCAAGTCTCGAACATCGTGATCTTACTTTAGGGTAAAAATCATAGTTTAAGCATAAATCATAAAGCAATGAGTAAAGCTTGAAAACTGAATATCATATAACTTAACAGCTTAAAAATATTCATACGGGAGTTTCTCTTAACCGACATAAACCATGATGAGCTACATGGAGTCCGTTTTCATTCACCCACAGTGAAAAAGGTTGTCCTAACCGTCAAAGGTTAGAACTATGTCATAAGAATCCTGTCATAAGCCACGGAGGGCAACCTACGATGGAAACATAGTTTTGGATTTGGGTTATATGGAACCCTCATCGCTCGATGCTAAATACTACTCCCAAAACATAACATGAGGCTCACATACATGTGACATATCTAGATATCAAAGCTTGTTCATAAACATGTTCATAACCCGAATCTTCATATTACTCACAAACCTTATTTTTAGAAAATGATTCATGAGCATTGATGGTACATCGGGTGTCTTGTCTTGCATAATAATTCATATAAAAAAAAACTTGCATGGCATTAGTTCAATTTCAAAATCACATGCTCTTTCATAAAACATAGGAACTAGGTATGCAATTGCTTGAAATTCATGAAATCATACCATCAAATACCCCAATTTGCTTAAATCAATCCATGCATGCAAAGTTGGCTATACTTAGCGTTCAATTCATGAAATAGGAGTTCACTTGTAAAAACCCATGCAAAATCATACAATGTAGTATTAGATTTCATAGTAGATTCATGAGAAAACAATTTATAGAAAAGCCCATAAGAATTGGGTAAGAATCCTAATTTGGAATCCATGAAAATTCATATAAAAATTAGGGGTTTTGGGCATAAGGATGAAAGAATCCCTTATTGAATACCCACATACCTGAATTGAAGCTTTCTTAATCTAGCACTTGAGGGATGGAGGCTTGAAGATGGAATCCTTATCTTGGAGCTTTGGAGAATTGGACCTCTTTTCTTCTCTTGGAACTTAATTGAAAGAATGGAAGAGAACTTAGGCTAAGTGAGAATAAAACTCCTTCTAATTTGACCAAAATGACTTAACTTAGGAGTTAAAAGAGTAGAAAATTACTAAAATACCCCAAGGAAAAGAGTTTGGAAAATTGCTGAAAATTTTGTCACAGGCTTCTAGGGACATGAACCACGACCCGTGGAATGAACCATGGTCCTTGGATAGAGGTCGTGGTTCTCAGACCACTTTTCAGGCCTCTGGACTGATTTCCACAAGGGGAAACCATAATCCGTGGCTTGATCCACGAACCATGGATCAACCTCGTGAATCTCAACCCAAAAATTAATCTGCAGGGTAGGTTTCACGAACTCAAACCACAGGTCGTGGTTTGATCCATATGCCGTATATAACTCTCGTAGTTACTGACTGTCATTTTGACAGACAGACACATTTTAGTAAAACGCTGATAACATTTTACTACAAACTCATATTAATATGCGGTCGGTAGAGTTGTAAAGAAGACTTGAAGATCTTTAATTTGGTGGGTACTAGGTCACCTAACTCTTCATTGTAGCACCCCAAAAATGTATTCAACTATTAAAGTCGAAATTGCAAAAAAATCTGAACATTCCAGGAATCATGAGTCGTACCCATGAGTCGTGGAGGATTCCACGAGTCGTGGAAGTGACTTGTGATTTCAGTCCAGCCTTGTCAAAATCTGTTCCCTGTTATCCGAATCACGGGTCAGTCTCACGACTCGTGGAAGTTCCTACGAGTCATGGAACTAACCCGTGGAACAGAAACATAGAAGAGGATAAGTCCCCCAGGGACAACGAGTCAGTTCCACGACTCGTGAAAGTTCCTACGAGTCGTGAACTTGACTCATGGAATCAAACCTGAGACCAGTCAAGTCCCCTCAGAATCACGACAGCATTCCACGACTCGTGGAACTTTCCATGAGTTGTCAAGATGAATCGTAGGGAAACTTCAGAGAGCTGGTACTTTGGCTGAGGAACCACGACCCTATTCCACGAGTCGTGATTAGTTCTATGACTTGTGGGACCTGAAGCTGGGCTTTTAAAACAGTTTTTCCTAATTAATTCCCAGGGGTATTTTAGTCATTACCCACCCTTTTAACTCTTAAGTGATGTCGTTTTAGCTATTTCAAGTAAGGTTTTCACTCTCATTAGCCTAAGTTCCTCCTAAATTGTTTATCCACCTCCCAAAAGAGAAAGTTTCTCTCAAGTTCACGTCTCCAAGCTCCAAGTCAAGTCTCCTAAGTCTTTTCCAATCAAGTGTGTAATCTTCCACCAAGGTATGTGGGTTTCTAACAATGGGTTCCTTTCACTCTTGTGCCCAAAATCCCCAATTCTTATTTTGATTTATGAAGTTATGAATTTAGGGTTTTGACCTAAAATTTGGGAAAAGTTTATGAAATCAGTTTCTATGTTTAAATTCATGGTTTCTTATTGATTTCTCATGATTTGATTATGATTCTCTTATTTATTTTGAGAGCCCAAATATGAAAGTTGATTTCTAGCATGAACCCATGAATTTGCATGTTTTCAAGAGAAAGTTGGCATGATTAGATATCATGGCCATTATGTATGTATAAAATTGCATGGCCACTTCTTCAAGTATGATTTTAGAAAAGAAAGTATATTTTGAACTATGGCTATGCTAAGCTCTAAAGACTCATGACTTTACATTGCATGACATCAGATATGTCTTTACGTCTTTCAAACAGTTTTGACATCAGATATGTCCTTATGATTTATGAACAAATTTGACATCTGATATGTAACCAGTTATGAACAG
The DNA here is from genome assembly GCA_003996215.1 of Jaltomata sinuosa. Classification (NCBI taxonomy): domain Eukaryota; kingdom Viridiplantae; phylum Streptophyta; class Magnoliopsida; order Solanales; family Solanaceae; genus Jaltomata; species Jaltomata sinuosa. The sequence continues at coordinate 380,578 of QJPP01007298.1, read as the reverse complement.
CTTTAGCATCAGATATGTCATCGGTTATGAACAGTTTTGGCATCAGATATGCCCTAGATTATATGAGCTATATGTATGCATGTTTTGGGAGTAGTATTGAGCACCGAGTTGGATTGGGTTTAGCGTACCCCTTGTATATTCCAGAACTACGTGCCCCCGTAGGTTCAAAGTCCACTCTGTTGGGCATCAGTTTTTAGTGATCACACCTAGTTATGACTCTATACCCTGGCAAGGTATATTAGGTCCTTTCGATAGGGCAGATACATCAAATTCCATGTAGCTCACATGATCTATGTCGGTTAGAGAACCTCCCATAGAAAACAGTTTATGATTTTAAAATGTATTGACTCTTTACTTTCAGATTTTAGACTTACTACTTATGATTATGATTTTAGCTTATGATATTGCATTGAGTCATTACATTACAGATTTTACTATTACCACATGATTTTAGTTATGTAAGTATACTTAACATGTTTACTTCAGATTTATGCACTTCTCACATACTTAGTACATTCCATAGTACTAACACATATTACTCTGCATCCTTTGATGATGCAGACTCAGGTGTACCTTCACAGCTATGTGGATAGAGTTCCCAGCCACTCCCAGTCAGCCTCGGTGAGTCCTCATAGATCGAGGACTAGACCTTATTTTAGTTTTGATGTTCTCTTTATCTTTCAGATTGTCGAGTTAGTTAGGGTATTATCCCATCAACTCTTATGTTAGCTTTAGAGTCTTTTCAGACATAGTGTTGTTGGATTCTGTTGGATGTTTATATCTCTTGATTCGACTTCCTATTTATTATATTCTGAGTCTTTATCTATGATTTCTTCCGCTTATCTTTGTTATGCTTGAGATTGCTATGACCAAGGGTTAACTCGTGGTCCTTATGGTCCTGAGTCCTGTGTTACATCTAGGGGGTAACCTCGGGGCATGACAAACTTTGTATCAGAGCCTCAGGTTCTAGAGTCCTAGGATGTTTAAAAACCACATTGAGTAGAGTCTTTTTCATATGTGTGAAGCGTGCCACATATATGAGAGGGGAGCTATGAGATGTCTTAGAAAAACTTTACTTCTTTTATGATCACATCATGCGATAGATCTTAACTTTAATGTTTCTCTAATCCTTATCTTATGTGTTTTAGAATATGCCTCCTCGACGTGCCATACTTCCCCGAGCCGCTCGAAATGTCGTTTCTCAAGTTATGGTTCCTGATGTCATGAATGATGAGTTCAGAAATGCCATCCATTTGTTAGCCCAGACTTTGGCCACTCAGGCCAATCAGCAGGCTCCTGCCCCAGTCCATCCTCAAGGTGGGGTAGCAGCCCAAGTTCGTGACTTTATCCGTATGAACCCACCAGAGTTTTGGGGTTCGAAAGTGAGTGGGGACCCACTCAACTTTATTGATGAAGTGAAGAAGATCTTCGAAGTTATGCAAGTGGTCGGGGTTGATTGTGTTGAGCTTGCATCCTATCAACTCAAGGATGTGGCTCATATTTGGTTTACTCAATGGAAGGAGACTAGAGTGAGGGATGCTATCCCCACAACTTGGGAGTGTTTTGAAAGAGACTTTCTTGATAGGTTCTTTCCCCGAGAGTTGAGGCAAGCGAAGGTAGATGAATTTGTGAACTTGAGGTAAGGTTCAATGTCGATGCAAGAGTATAGTCTAAAGTTCACTCAGTTGTCTAGATATTCTCCCCCTATGATGGCAGACCCGCATGATCAAATGAGTAAGTTCATCTATGGAGTTTTAGATTTGGTGAAAAAAGAGTTTAGGTCTTCTTTGTTGTTGAGTGACATGAACATTTCTCGACTCATGACTCATGCCCATCAGATTGAGGGTGGAAAACATAGGGAGATGGCAAGGGAGAAAAAGAGGGTTAGATTCGAGGGATTGGGTTTTGGTCATCACAGGTCCGGAGGTGGACATCGCTCTTCTTTCCAAAAGAAGTCATCAGGCCCTGTTCATTCTTCTCCTAGTGATCCTATTCAGGCCCAGAGGCCTCGTTATGATCAGGGTGGTAGAGGATCTGGTTCCTATTCTCAGTCTCAAGGTAGCATTACTAAGGGACCTTCCTACCCAGTTTGTGTCAAGTGTGGAAAGAATCATATTGCTGAGTGTTTGGCTGGTTCGGGTTGTTGCTTTGGATATGGTCAGGTTGGACATCGTATTAAGGATTTCCCTTCATCTAGGAAGGGACAGAGAGGTAGGACTCAGTCTACCCCAGCAGCTTCAGGAGGTAGACCAGCCCCATAGGGTGCAGCTTCTAGTTCTGGTGGTCAGTGCCAGAATCACCTTTATGCTATATCCTCTCGTCAGGATCAAGAGAGTTCTCCATATATGGTTATCGGTATGTTAAAAGTCTTTTCTCATGATGTGTATGCTTTGTAGGACCCCGGTGCCTCTTTGTCTTTTGTAACTCCTTATGTGGCTTGTAAGTTCGAGGTTCGTCCTGAATTGCTTTTAGAACCCTTTCATGTTTCTACTCCTGTTGGTGAGTCAGTCCTAGCCGAAAGAATCTATCGAAATTACCCTATCTCAGTCCTTCATAGAGTCTCTTCAGCTGATTTAGTAAAGTTAGAGATGATGGACTTTGATATCATTCTTGGTATGGATTGGTTGTATGCATGTTATGCTTCTGTTGATTGCCGTACTCGGGTTGTCAGTTTCAAGTTTCCTAATGAACTCGTCTTAGAATGGCAAGATAGTCCCCAATCCTCGAAAGGTCGTTTCATATCTTATCTTAAGGCTAAAAAGATGATCTCTAAGGGTTATATGTATCACATTGTTCGAGTTATAGACACAGAGTCCAAGACCCCTCCCTTTCAGTCAATTTCGTATGTGAGTGAGTTTCTCGAGGTGTTTCTCGATGATTTGCCTCGAGTCCCTCCCGAGCAGAAGATCAACTTTGGGATAGACCTCATTCCAGATACGCATCCTATTTTTATTCCTCCCTATAGAATGGCTCCAGCGGAACTAAAAGAATTGAAGGATCAGTTGAAGGATCTACTTGATAAGGGTTTCATCAGACCTAGTATTTCCCCTTGGGGTGCCCCAGTGTTGTTTGTGCATAAGAAGGATGTTTCTCTTCGAATGTGTATTGATTACCGTCAGTTGAACAAGGTCACAATCAAAAATAATTATCCCATTCCTAGGATTGATGACTTGTTCGATCAGCTTCAGGGTGCTAGTTGTTTCTCTAAGATTGATCTTAGGTCTGGGTATCATTAGTTTTGGGTTCGAGAGTGTGATATTCTAAAGACAACCTTCAGGACTTGGTATGGTCATTATGAGTTTGTGGTTATGTCTTTTGGACTAACCAATGCTCCTGTAGCTTTTATGGATTTGATGAACCGTGTGTTCAAACAATACCTAGATTTGTTTTTGATTGTGCTCATTGATGATATCCTTATTTATTCTCGGAGTGAGGAGGAGCATGCGGGACACTTGAGGGTTGTGTTGCAGACTCTTAAGGATCGTCAATTGTTTGCTAAGTTTAGCAAGTGTGAGTTTTGGATGCAGTCTGTGGCTTTTCTGGGTCACATTGTTACAGGTGATGGTATTCGTGTGGATTCTCAAAAGATCGAGGTAGTGAAGAACTGGCCTAGACCCACTTCCCCTTCAGATATTCAGAGTTTCTTGGGTTTGGCTGGTTATTACAGGAGATTTGTAGAGGGTTTCTCTTCCATTTCTTCGCCTTTGACTCGATTTACTCATAAAAAGGTAAGATTTCAGTGGTCTGATTTGTGTGAGAAGATATTTCAGGAGTTGAAGATTAGATTGACTACCGCTCCAGTATTGACCCTACTCAAGGGTTTAGATGACTTTGTGGTTTATTGTGATGCTTCTAGAGTCGAGTTGGGTTGTGTATTGATGCAGTGAGGTAAGGTGATTGCTTATGATTCTAGACAGCTTAAGACTCATGAGAAGAACTACCCTACTTATGATCTTGAATTAGCAGCCGTGGTCTTTGCTTTGAAGATTTGGAGACACTACTTTTATGGCGGCGTTCATGTGGATGTGTTCACTGGTCACAAGAGTCTCTAATATGTGTTACTCAGAAGGAGTTGAATTTGCGACAAAGGAGATGACTTTAGCTTCTTAAGGATTATGATATGAGTGTGCTTTACCACCAGGGTAAGGCCAATGCTGTAGCAGATGCTTTGAGTAGATTGTCCATGGGTAGTGTGGATCAAATTGAAGATGGGAAGAAAGAATTGGTGAAGGATGTCCATCAACTTGCCCGATTGGGAGTTCAACTTATGGACTTTACCGAGGGTGGTGTTATTGTTCAGAATGGCTCTGAGTCTTCCTTGGCAGCTGAAGTGAAGGCAAAACAAGATAGTGATCCAATTCTGCTTCAGCTTAAGGGTGCAGTTCATCAGCAGCGGGTTGAGGTCTTCTCCCAAGGGGGATATGGCATACTTCGTTATCAAGGCTGTTTATGTGTGCCAGATGTGGATGATTTGAGACATCAGATTTTGACCGAGGCTCATAGTTACAGATATTCCATTCATCCGGGTACTACTAAAATGTACCGTGATCTACGGGAAGTCTATTGGTGGAATGGTATGAAGAAGGACATAGCCGGGTTTGTGGCTAAGTGTCCCAACTGTCAGCAGGTAAAGGTAGAGCATCCTACTTGGAAGTGGGAGGCGATTAATATGGACTTTATTATAGGTTTGCCTCGTACTCGAAGGTAACATGATTCGATTTGGGTGATTGTTGACCGGATGACTAAGTCATCCCATTTCTTGGCTATTAAGACTACAGATTCAGCGGATGCCTATGTCAGACGCTACATCTGGTAGAAATTTATTGCATGGTGTCCCATTGTCCATCATCTCAGACAGAGCTCCTCAGTTTACTTCTCAGTTTTGGAGATCGTTTCAGAGAGGTCTTGGCACTCAGGTGAAGCTTAGCATAACTTTTCACCCTCAGACAGATGGCCAGGCAGAGAGTACCATTTAGACTTTAGAAGATATGTTGAGAGTATGCGTGATTGATTTCAAAGGTAGTTGGTATGATCACTTGCCTCTGATAGAGTTTGTCTACCACAGCAGTTTTCACTCTAGCATTCAGATGGATCCTTATGAGGCCCTTTATGGTCGGAGATGTAGATCTCCTATTGGATGGTTCGAGGTTGGTGAGGTAGCCTTGATTGACCCAGATTCGATTCATGAGACTATGGAGAAGGTTCAGCTTATTCGAGAAAGGTTGAAGACCGCTCAGAGTCGACAGAAGTCCTATACTGATGTGAGGAAGAGAGAGTTGGAGTTCAAAGTGGATGATTGGGTGTTTCTGAAGGTGTCACCCATGAAGGGTGTGATGAGATTTGGCAAGAAAGGGAAGCTTAGTCCCTGATTTGTAGGTCCTTATCAAATTCTGAGGAGAGTTGGGAAAGTTGCTTATGAGTTGGATTTACCGTCGGAGTTAGAAGCGGTTCATCCGATTTTCCATATTTCCTTATTGAAGAAGTGTGTGGGTGATCTAGCTTTGATTGTTCCCTTGGAGGATGTAGGTGTGAGGGATAGCCTCACCTATGAGGAGGTTCCTGTAAAGATCCTTGATTTCCAGATTCGGAAGTTGAGAAACAAAGAATTCGCTTCGGTGAAAGTCCTTTGGAGGAATCAACTTGTAGAGGGTGCTACTTGGGAAGCGGAAGAGGCCATGAAGGCCAAATATCCTCATCTCTTCCATTCTGATTTCGCTTCAGCTTGAGGTAATAGTTTCTTCCTTAGTATGTTCCTCCGATTCTATTCCAGTAATTTCTCTCATGATCCTAGCATGTATGTATGTTTTACGAAGTTAGTTTATCATGTTTTCAAGGTTTAAAAGTTCAGTTTTCATGTTTCTCCTTGATTTCCATGTTTTGATGTTTGGTTGGGCTGTTTTCTTTCAAATTTTCCTTACTTAGACTTCATTTGAGGACGAATGATCCGAAGGGGGGGATATTGTAACACCCTAGAAACGTATTCAACTGTTAAAATCGAAATTGCAGAAAATTCTGAACATTCCAGGAATCACGAGTCGTACCCACGAGCCGTGGATGATTCCACGAGTCGTGGAAGTGACTCGTGATTTCAGTCCTGCAGCCTTGTCAAAATTTGTTCCCTGTTGTCAAAATCATAGGTCAGTCTCATGACTCGTTGAAGTTCCTACGAGTCATGGAACCAACCCGTGGAACAGAAACAGAGAAGAGGATAAGTCCCCCAGGGACCACGAGTCAGTTCCATGAATCGTGGAAGTTCCTACGAGTCGTGAACTTGACTCGTGGAACCGAACTTGAGACCAGTCAAGTCCCCTCAGAATCACGACGGCATTCCACAACTCGTGGAACTTTCCACGAGTCATCAAGATGAATCGTAGGGAGACTTCAGAGAGCTGGAACTTTGGCTCAGGAACCACGACCCCATTCCACGAGTCGTGATTAGTTCTACGATTCGTGGGATTGACTCGTGGGACCTAAAGCCGAGCTTTTAAAGCAGTTTTTCCTAATTAATTTTCAGGGGTATTTTAGTCATTACCCATCCTTTTAACTCCTAAGTGATATCGTTTTAGCTATTTTAAGTGAGATTTTCACCCTCATTAGCCTAAGTTCCTCCTATATTGTTTATGCACCTACCAAAAGAGAAAGTTCCTCTCAAGTTTACATCTCCAAGCTCCAAGTCAAGTCTCCTAAGTCTTTTCCAATCAAGTGGATGATTTTCCACCAAGGTATGTGGGTTTCCAACTATGGGTTCCTTTCACCCTTGTGCCCAAAATCCCCAATTCTTATTTTGATTTATGAAGTTATGAATTTAGGGTTTTGACCTAAAATTTGGGGAAAGTTTATGAAATCCGTTTCTATGTTTAAATTCATGTTTTCTTATTGATTTCTCATGATTTGATTATGATTCTGTTATTGATTTTGAGAGCCCAAGCATAAAAGTTGATTTCTAGCATGAGCCCATGAATTTGCATGTTTTCAAGAGAAAGTTGGCATGATTAGATATCATGGCCATTATGTATGTATTAAAATGCATGGCCACTTCTTCAAGTATGATTTTAGAAAAGAAACTATATTTTGAACTATGGCTATGCTAAGCTCTAAAGACTCATGACTTTACATTGCATGACATCAGATATGTCTTTACATCTTTCAAACAGTTTTGACATCAGATATGTCCTTATGCTTTATGAATAGATTTGACATCATATATGTCACCAGTTATGAACAGCTTTGGCATCAGATATGTCATCAGTTATGAAGAGTTTTGGCATCACATATGCCCTAGATTATATGAGCTATATGTATGCATGTCTTAGGAGTAGTATCGGGCACCGAGTTGGATTGGGTTTAGGGTACCTCTTGTATATCCCAGAACTACGTTCCCCCATAGGTTCTAACTCCCCGCTGTTGGGCATCAATTTTTGGTGATCACACCTAGCTATGCCTCTATAACCTGTCAAGGTATATTAGGTCCTTTCGATGGGGCAGATACATCGAATTCCATGTAGCTCACATGGTCTATGTCAGTTAGAGAACCTCCCACAGAAAATAGTTTATACTTTTAAAATGTATTGACTCTTTACTTTCAGATTTCAGACTTACTGCTTATGATTATGATTTTAGCTTATGATCTTGCATTGAGTCATTACATTACAGATTTTACTATTACCACATGATTTCAATTATCTAAGTATACTTAACATGTTTACTTCAGATTTATGCACTTCTCACATACTTAGTACATTCCATAGTACTAACGCATATTGCTCTGCATCCTTTGATGATGCAGACTCAGGTGTACCTTCACAACTACGTGGCTAGAGTTCCTGGCCACTCCCAGTCAGCCTTGGTGAGTTCTCATAGATCGAGGACTAGACCTTATTTAAGTTGTGACGTTCTCCTTATCTTTCAGATTGTCGAGTTAGTTGGGGTATTGTCCCATCAACTCTTATGTTAGCTTTAGAGGCTTTTCAGACATAGTGTTGTTGGATTCTGTTGGATATTTGTATCTCTTGATTCAACTTCCTATTTATGATACTCTGAGTCTTTATCTATGATTGCTTCCGCTTATCTTTGTTATGCTTAAGATTGCTATGACCAAGGGTTAACTTGGGGTCCTTGTGGTCCCGAGTCCCATGTTACGTCTAGGGGGTAACTTCAGGGCATGACATTCATATTCTAGGAGTTATGATCGTTTAAAGTTGACCCTTGAAAAATCTTACACTAAAACTCAATCGATAAGGAAGCTTTCAACTCAAATTTGAGCTAGAGGTTCTTTATGATCCTTATTCATGTCTAATACACATCCGAAACATAGAATAGGTCTTAATACTTAAATACATGGAAAATTTATCTAGTTCGCATCTAACAACACATGAAGAATGGTTCAGATCTTGGCATAGAATTCTTGGGGTGTTACATTGAGGTTACCGATATACCATCATTTTCAACTCTCTCTTATATATATTGTTGTTGCAAGGACTCTAGGTGCGTTTTCTTTCCTTCACTTGTGTTTTGTGTTATATATATCTTCTGTGGCTAGCATAGTATTTTTATATTTCTTATTGACTTTGATCCGTGCTAGTTTCCATGTGCTTTTTCTATTGTTTTTTGTGACTGCTTCTTACTATATTTATATCTTATATGCACTCAGTCGGCCCGATGATGCCTACTGGGTATCCATTGCTTAGTAATTAGTTCTCATACTACACTTCTTCATCTTTTTGGTGCAGATATTAGTGTAAGTTTTTACCGTTGATCACTTGGAGACTCGTGCAACTTTTAAATATTTGAGACTAGGGTGAGATCTTATCGATTGGGGCTTGACCGCATCTTATCTTTTGGCACTATTACTCTTTGTATATTCGGAGACAGTTGTACTTACTATTTTGTTACTTCTAGCACTGGTATTCTATTTAGATGCCTTTGTACTATTGATACCAAGTCTTGGGGTTGGTGTAGTATTTCCTTATTTATATATATTCAATTTGTTTCTTCCGCGTTGTCTTTCTCTATTATATCTGCTTCCACTTATTTCGGCTTATTATCTGTATTGGTTAGGTAGTAGCCCATTACTAACCATTCTGGGCTACGAGAATTAGTTTTCCTACTGAGGGTTTTAAGTGCCATCATAACCAGAGAAATCAGATTATGACAGCTTGCTATCAGATCTCTAGGTTCACCAGTGTCGTGGTACAGAAGCAAGTATCTATGTAGAGTCTCACGGATTGGTACAATGATATTCGTATCCTATCTGCAAGAGGCTACAAGATATTACTAGGAAGAGTTCCATCTTTTTGGATCCTTATCATGCGTCTTGGCTTTATCAACCTCTAAACTTTATTTGTTTCATTCTGTCTCAGATGCGTAAGACGAATACGGCTGCGGATGGTGTCGAGGTTTCTGTGCCTGTTGCTTCATTGCTTTTGTCAACGCCATGATTTCAGGGTAAAAGTTTAATGCATTAGATAGGGAGTATGGGGCCAGCCCAACCTTTGGTAGGGTTTCATGCTACTCTAGCGCAAGAGGCTATGGATGAGTATGTTGCTTCAGTGTTGCTCCGGTGGGTGTTTAAGTACCTCAGGGTGGGGCAGTACCCAGTTCTTCGAGTGGGCTTCAGTTAGGATTAAGCTTCCAGTTCTTCAGCAGGGTTATATGCCGGTATTAGAGTATAAGGCGAGGTTTCATGAGATGACTAGGCGTACTACTAGGACTGTGCCTACAGAATTTTATAGAGTACAAATATTTGTTGAAGGTTTGATATCACCGCTCCATTTAGTGACCGAGCACTTGGTTACAGTTCGTATGACCTTCCTTCAGGTAGTTGATCATGCTTGGGCTATTGAGGATTTATGTCATGAGGCATATAGAGGTAGTAGTAAGAAACGTCATTGTCAGGAAGTTTTTGAGGTTCCCAGACTCGAGGTAGGGGATTCTCTACTAGGGATCAATTTCATTTCTTCTTATCTAGCAGGCCAGTTTTAGTGGTTGCATAGGTTTCAGAGGGTGGTGGTACAGGGCATGTCGAGCAGAGTAGACATGGTGCATTTCAGGCTCCTCGAGGTTCACATTCAAGGGGTATGGGTCGTGGTGGCCAGTCAAGTTCAACATCTTCCCATCTGACTTCATTTGGTAAAACTTGTTATCAGTGTCGTGAGCGTGGGAACTTTATTAGGGATTTCCCCATGATCATACCTTCCAATCAACACGGTCAGTAGACATTATCTCCTAGGGCCCCAGTGTCACCGGCAAGAGGTAGAGTGCAGGGTATTAGGGGTGGTCCCCAGACAGCAAGACGTAGCATATGAAGTGGTAGGGGTGGTCCCCATATGTAACACCCCGTACCTTTCAAAACCTATGTGACTAAGTAAATATCGACGAAGGTATTTGAGCTCGAGATTGTGAAGGGGTACTTTAGCCTAGAATTTGAAATGGTCAAATGTATATAAGTGTTAAGTTAAATTATAAGGATGAGGGTTTTGAAAATGAGATAAAACAAGTGAGGTACTTGCTCGACTTATCTAAGCTCTTAGGTGACAAGTAGGTGCATCACCTACCTACGCTAACGAACTAAGTTCCGAGGGCCGATTACGGGCAGCAACACCATGGATTATTAGACCTAATGGTAGCCCAAATGAAGCTTAAAGTTGGCCCATCAAAGCACAACCAAATCTGGCCCAAACAACTACAAAAGGTAGCCACCAATATTGACCACATTTTGACCCAAGAGAAGCCCAAAATCAGCCACAAAACTTAACCCTTTTGAGGCCCAAGCAAAGGGTAATTTTGGCCCAAGTTTCTTGACCCATTTTGGCCCAAATATACTCAAAAAAGTCGGCCAAAAAGGTCCCTTTATACAGACCTTTTGTTGATCAACATTGATCACAAAAAGCTGGAAAAAATTCTCTCTTATCTCCTTTCCTTTTGGCAGCCCTTCTCTCCCTTTAGGGTTCTAAAAAGATCAAGATTCATTCAAGCTTAAGGTGAGTTAAACAACTTGTTATCTTGGTATTAATATACTACATATAGCTAGGATATCCTATGGTAAGAAAGACATGAACTATGGCAGCCCCTTTCTTAAGATTTAACACATAGAAATTGTGTAACAATTAAGAGATTTCTTCTTCTCTTGTTGGTGTATGTGTAGGGGGTACTTAAGCTTTTCAAGGCATCAATAAAAAGAGGATAAAAACACCCTTCAAGTGTGGTAAGTACTCTGCCCATAATCATATTTTTGGATTGAAGTTCGGATGGACAATTGTTGTTGAATTGTTGTTAAGAACTCACGGGACGGCGATCGGAAGCCGTGGGTTCAATGTGTTGCTATTGTATTTCGGCATGGTGAGTTGTGTAGGGGCTGTTTGATGTGTTTTGTATTATTGGAGGCATTAGGTTGGTGTGTGTGTGATGTGTATTGGATAGGGGAGAAAGGTGTGATGATACACCTTTAATTAATGCAAAATACGTAAATCTGCCCGGGAAATGTTTAGCTACTGTTTTGGGAATGTTGCAGCAGGTTTAAGAGCTAATATTAGCTTCATTATACCCTTGTGTTATAGATTAACTTAATAAGGGAAAGTCCAAGTTGTGGTAAGCGCAATCTTCGGAAGGAACGGGGTATGTTAAGGCTTCTTTGTTCCTTATCGGCATGAATCTAGAAATAGAACTCTAAATCTTCGAAAGAAGGAATTTGAGTATTCTGTTGTAAGAGAGTTGATTTGGTAACTCAACAAGTCTTAAGGAACTAATTTATACATTATGGTGATTCAAGTTGCCTTCTTATAAAAATCTGATTCTTTTTGCACGAAACGTAAGTTATCCTTTTGTCGAGTTTCTTCTTTGTATTGTGATCTCTAATCATGCTTTAGAAAGTATACAAGGAAAGTTAGAAAGTCAAATCCCCATTTATATGTGTTTGGTATGTTGAGTCCAACACCTAGTAAGCCAAGGCCAAAGAATTTATCTAAATGAACCTTCATAAATAACAAGAATAGCTTTGAAGGTCAATCTAGTAATACACTTATTATGTGTGGTTTGCGTGTTAGTGTGCACCGAGGTGCTACTTCCATATTGAGGCTATTATATACATAGTGTACACCGAGGTGCTACTGCCATATTGAGGCCATTATACACATAGTGTGCACCGAGGTGCTACTGCCATATTGAGGCCATTATATACATAATGTGCGCCGAGGCGCTACTGCCATATTGAGGCTATTAAATATAGGGTGCGCCGAGGCGCTATTGTGGTTTAGTGTGGGTTATAAAGAGTGAGTTGCAGCGTGAGTTAATGCATGTGTTGTGTTCCACAAATAATAAAGGAGGAAGAGCTTAACGAGTCTTACCAATTACAGTTTACAAGTTTCATATTATATCTTGTTCAGATTTACTACTTGCGACTTGCTTTTATGTTTCTACCTTACATGCCAGTACATTATTGTCGTACTGACGTCCCCATTGCCTGGGGTCGCTGCATACATGCCTGCAGGTCCAGACAGATACCCAGACAAATCTCTTCAGTAGGAGTTGCAGAGTTCAGCCATTTTGGTAAGCTCCATTCTTCCTAGAGCTGACGAGTCAGAGGTCTAGCTTATATTTTGACCAGGTTATGTATATGTACAACTTATGGGTAGTCCAGGGCCCTGTCCTGGATATGAGATATTTTACTTACTCCTAGAGGCTTGTAGACGTGTATATGTATATCAGTGTTGGGTATGGCCTTGTCGGCCTTGTTATTAGCTATCTACTATGATAATAGCCTTGTCGGCCTTGAGTTGCTTAACTACTATTGAACTTTTAGTGTTTCAAATTTCTATTCTTAGAGACCTTGCCGGTCTCAGACCCCCAGCAGGTTCAATAGAGATACACTCTATTTTGACACCCTCGGCCTTTTGGGGCTCCGGGTGTCGGTCATGCCTCCCATGGTTTGGGGCGTGACAAACTTGGTATCAGAGCACGTCGAATCCCAGGGAGTCTACAAGCCGTGTCCAGTAGAGTCTTGTTTATGGATTTGTTGTGCACCATACCTATAATCATGAGGCTACGGGACATTTAGAAATTGTTATCCTTTTTTCATTTGCTAGATCGTGCAATAGAGCGAGGTCATAAGATGTTTGAAGTCTAATTCATGTTTTTCTCTTCCTTGTTTACAGAAATGGCTGTGACTAGACAAATGAGTAGCCGACGGGTTGGCATGGATACGGGGGAAGGTACTAGTTGTTCCCCGCCTATCCGATTGGATAGATTTGAGGCTCAAAGTGAATCACCGACACCAGAGATCCCAGTTTATCAAGTACCTGATGAGACTAGAGGGGATCCAGTACCCCTGACCCCACCTGCTCCAGTGGCATCTGAGATAGCTAGAGATGAACCATCACCTGTAGCTCCTCCACCTGAAGCAGAGGACCAGGACATCAGGAGTGCTGTTCGATTATTGACCCAGATGGTAGCCACACAACAACAACAAATTGGGGCATCAACGAGTGTTAGGTCAGGTGGCTCAGAAAATTCTAGGGCTCGAGAGTTTATCAACCTAAGTCCTCCTATATTTACAGGCTCTGACCCACGTGAGGATCATCAGGAGTTTATTGATCAGACTTATCGAGTATTTCGAGTCATGCATGCAACAGTAGTGGAGGCAGTGGAGTTTGCATCTTTCAGGTTACGAGATGTGGCCATTTTATGGTTCGAGGCTTGGGATCGGTCTAGGGGATCAAATGCACCCCCAGCTGAGGGGGAGGAATTTTCAGAGGCCTTCCTAGCTCACTATCTTCCACAGGAGGTTCGAGAGGCCAGACTTGATCAATTTCTAGCCCTTAGGCAGGGCAATATGAATGTTCGATAGTACAGCCTCAGGTTTAATTCATTAGCCAGGTACGCCCCCGATATTGTGAGTCCGATGCGAGCTAGAGTTCATCGATATGTGCGTGGCCTTAAGGATGAATTGATTAAGGGATTAACAATAGCAGCCACACAAGAGGATATGAATATTTCTAAGATACAAGCTATTGCTCAGACTGCAGAGGATCTTGAAGTACAAATTGGAGATAACCAAAGCCGAGAAAGGGATCAAAATAAGAGGGCTAGATCTACTGGGTCCTATGTAGAGCCACGAGGTAATGTTAGGCCACATTTTAATAGGCGATCACCCCACCCTACTAGTGGTGCCCCATATCAGTTTCAAAGGCAGAGGTATGATCGTTTTTCTCAGACTGGACCAGGCCACAGTTCAGGTGCATCCAGTTCCTATCGCCAGGGGCATTCAGGTCAGATGAGGCCACCTTTGCCACCTTGTGTTCAGGGCGGTAGGAAGCATCCTGGGATATGTCGCCTGGGTTCAGATACTTGTTATTCGTGTGGGCATCCTGGTCACTTTATGCGAGACTGTCCGAGTAGAGGTAGGAGTGAGATATCCTAGCCTACAGGGTCGATGGCAGCTTCTTCATCTACTATTCGTCCCCCAAGGACAGGACAACAGGCTACACCAGGTCGTGGTAGAGGTAGAGGAGGAGGAGGAGCATCCAGTTCAGGCAGTGGTCAAAATCGCACTTATGCTCTAGCCGGTCGCCAGGACTTGGAATCGTCACCTGATGTTGTTACAAGTACATTGACTATTTTTACTCATGCTGTTTATGCACTTATAGATCCTGGCTCTACTCTTTCATATGTTACCCCGCTCGTTGCTGGTAAGTTGGGGGTAGGCCCTGAGTTATTGCCTAGACTATTTGTTGTATCTATGCCGGTTGGTGAATCTATTATAGCTAGACGAGTTTTTCGAGATTGTGCAGTGTGGATTTATGACCATCTCACTTCAGCTGATCTAATCGAATTAGATATGATTGACTTCGATGTCATTATGGGCATGGACTGGTTAGCTGCATGTTATGCTAATATCGATTGTAGAACTAAGATTGTCAAATTCCATTTTCCGAAAGAGACAATCCTGGAGTGGAAAGGTAATGCTGCCACGCCAAGGGGTAGTTTTATTTCCTACCTTAAAGCCCAGAAAATAATTTCTAAAGGCTATATTTATCATTTACTCTGAGTACAAAGCACAGAGGATGGACCAGTGACTCTTCAATCGGTTCCCGTGGTGAGTCAATTTCTAGATGTATTCCCGGATGAGCTTCCAGGAATCCCTCCAGAAAGGGAAATTGAGTTTGCCATTGACCTACTCCCAGATACTCAGCCAATATCAATTCCCCCTTACAGGATGGCTCCTGCAGAATTAAGAGAGTTAAAGGAACAATTAAAGGATCTACTCGAAAAAGGTTTCATTAGGCCTAGTACATCGCCATGGGGCGCACCAGTTTTGTTTGTTCGTAAGAAGGATGGGTCCTTGAGAATGTGTATCGATTACCGACAACTGAACAAAGTTACAATCAAGAATAAGTATCCGCTTCCAAGGATTGATGACCTTTTTGATCAGTTGCAAGGCGCCAAATGTTTTTCAAAGATTGACTTGCGGTCGGGGTATCACCAGTTACGTGTTAAAGGGGTAGATGTTCCAAAAACATCCTTTAGGACAAGGTATGGCCACTTTGAATTTCTAGTAATGTCTTTTGGGCTTACTAATGCCCCAACAGCTTTTATGGACCTAATGAATCGGGTATTCAAGCCATTCCTAGATGTATTTGTGATCGTATTTATTGACGATATCCTGATTTACTCGCGGTCCAAAGCCGAACATGCTGATCATTTACGTGCAGTATTGCAAACACTTCAGAATCATAAATTATATGCGAAGTTCTCCAAATGTGAGTTTTGGTTGACTTCAGTGGCTTTTCTTGGCCATATAATTACAGGCGAAGGTATTAGAGTTGACGGCCAAAAGAGTGAAGCAGTAAAGAATTGGCCGAGGCCCTTGAATGCTACAGAGATCCGTAGTTTTTTGGGCTTAGCAGGTTATTACTGAAGGTTTGTGGAAGGGTTTTCTTCTATATCTGCACCATTGACAAAGTTGACTCATAAAGCTGCCAAGTTCCAGTGGTCTGATGCATGTGAGCAGAGTTTTCAGGAGTTGAAGGACAGGCTTACTTCAGCACCTGTCTTAACTCTGCCAGAAGGCACAGAAGGTTATGTTGTTTATTGTGATGCTTCAAGGATTGGGTTGGGTTGCGTTTTAATGCAACATGGTAAAGTTATTGCCTATGCCTCGAGACAACTAAGAAAGCACGAACAAAATTACCCTACTCACGATCTTGAATTGGCAGCAGTTATATTTGCCTTGAAAATTTGGCGCCATTACTTGTTTGGAGTCCATGTAGACGTGTTTACGGACCACAAAAGTCTACAGTATTTATTCAAACAGAAGGATTTAAACCTAAGGCAAAGAAGGTGGCTAGAGTTACTAAAGGATTATGACGTAGATATTTTGTACCATCCAGGGAAGGCCAATGTAGTGGCCGATGCACTTAGCCGCAAATCCATGGAAGCTTGAGCCACGTGGAAAATAGAAAGATTGAGATGACAAGAGAACTACATCAGTTAGCTAATTTGCAGGTTCGACTACTAGACCAAGGTAATGGGGGAGTTGTTATTCAAAGCACAGCGGAATCCTCACTTATGACAGAGGTAAAGGAAAGACAATATGATGATCCAGAATTAGTAAGATTGAGGGAGGAAATTCCACAACAGAAGCAACCACTAATAGAGCTTAAGGAAGGATGGGGTTCTGAGATATCAAGGTCGTCTATGTGTACCTAACGTCGGGGAGCTTCGGGAGAAAATTTTGGCAGAAGTTCACTATTCCCGCTATTCAATCCATCCAGGAGCGACGAAGATGTATCATGATCTTCGACAGATTTATTGGTGGAATAATATGAAGAGAAATATTGCAGAGTTTGTAGCCCAATGCCCGAATTGTCAACAGGTAAAAATTGAACACCAGAGACCCGGAGGTCTAACTCAAAGTATAGTGATACCTACCTGGAAATGGGAGGTGATCAACATGGACTTTATTACAGGCTTACCCCGTACTTATCGGAAGTATGATTCCATATGGGTGATTGTAGATAGACTTACAAAATCAGCTCACTTTTTGCCAGTCAGGACAACTTATACTGCTGAAGATTATGCCAAGTTGTATATTAGTGAAATAGTTTGACTTCATGGTGTCCCAATTTCCATCATTTCAGATAGGGGTGCTCAGTTTACAACAAATTTCTGGAGGTCTTTCCAGAGAGGCTTAGGTACTCAAATAAGTCTCAGTACAGCTTTTCATCCACAGACAGATGGACAAGCTGAACGCACTATTCAAACACTCGAAGATATGCTACGAGCTTGTGTACTAGATTTTAAAGGGAGTTGGGATGACCATTTGCCACTAATTGAGTTTGCTTATAATAATAGCTTCCATGCAAGCATTCAAATGGCTCCTTATGAGGCTTTATACGGGCGAAAGTGTAGATCACCAATTGGATGGTTTGAAATGGGAGAAGCAGGATTATTAGGGCCAGACCTAGTTAATCAGGCAATGGAGAAGGTGAAGCTAATCCGAGAAAGATTACTAACAGCCCAGAGTAGGCAAAAATCATATGCAGATGTGCGACATCGGGATTTGGAATTTAATATTAGTGATTGGGTTTTCCTAAAGGTTTCGCCCATGAAAGGCGTTATGCGATTTGGTAAAAAGGGAAAGCTTAGTCCAAGATATATTGGACCATACAGGATCATTCGGAGGGTAGGAAAAGTGGCATATGAGCTAGATTTACCCACAGAATTGGAGACAGTCCATCCTGTATTTCATGTATCGATGCTACGAAGGTGCATAGGAGATCCTTCACGTATTATGCCTATTAAAGATGTTCAACTTTATGAAGACTTATCCTATAAGGAAGTACCAATTTCTATCCTAGATCGTCAAGTTAGGAAGCTCAGAACCAAAGAAGTAGCCTCAGTAAAGGTGTTGTGGAGAAATAATAATATTGAGGAAATGACGTGGGAAGCCGAGGAAGAAATGAGGAAAAAACATCCCCAGTTATTTATGACTTGAAGATAGTACAGAGGTAAGTCATATTCTTATATTCTTGATACTCTTCCTACTATGCAAATATGATCAGGTTTGAACATGTGAAAATGATTACATTTAATTATATATAGTTGTATCGCCCTGTGAGGCATCGTGCTGGACTTTTGCTGAGTTTCAGGTTTTTGGATAGTCCCAATTATAAAGGAAACTCTGCCAAAATTTCAAAAAAATCCTAAGGGACTAGAGCTCTATATGCATTACCCTCATTCGAGGACGAATGATTCTAAGGGGGGAAGGATGTAACACCCCGTACCTTTCAAAACCTATGTGACTAAGTAAATATCGACGAAGGTATTTGAGCTCGAGATTGTGAAGGGGTACTTTGGCCTAGAATTTGAAATGGTCAAATGTATATAAGTGTTAAGTTAAATTATAAGGATGAGGGTTTTGAAAATGAGATAAAACAAGTGAGGTACTTGCTCGACTTATCTAAGCTCTTAGGTGACAAGTAGGTGCATCACCTACCTTCGCTAACGAACTAAGTTCCGAGGGCCGATTACGGGCAGAAACACCATGGATTATTAGACCTAATGGTAGCCCAAATGAAGATTAAAGTTGGCCCATCAAATCACAACCAAATCTGGCCCAAACAACTACAAAAGTAGCCACCAATATTGACCACATTTTGACCCAAGAGAAGCCCAAAATCAGCCACAAAACTTAACCCTTTTGAGGCCCAAGCAAAGGGTAATTTTGGCCCAAGTTTCTTGACCCATTTTGGCCCAAATATACTCAAAAAAGTCGGCCAAAAAGGTCCCTTTATACAGGCCTTTTGTTGATCAACATTGATCACAAAAAGCTGGAAAAATTCTCTCTTATCTCCTTTCCTTTTGGCAGCCCTTCTCTCCCTTTAGGGTTCTAAAAAGATCAAGATTCATTCAAGCTTAAGGTGAGTTAAACAACTTGTTATCTTGGTATTAATATACTACATATAGCTAGGATATCCTATGGTAAGAAAGACATGAACTATGGCAGCCCCTTTCTTAAGATTTAACACATAGAAATTGTGTAACAATTAAGAGATTTCTTCTTCTCTTGTTGGTGTATGTGTAGGGGGTACTTAAGCTTTTCAAGGCATCAATAAAAAGAGGATAAAAACACCCCTTCAAGTGTGGTAAGTACTCTTCCCATAATCAAATTTTTGGATTGAAGTTCAGATGGACAATTGTTGTTGAATTGTTGTTAAGAACTCACGGGACGGCGATCGGAAGCCGTGGGTTCAATGTGTTGCTATTGTATTTCGACATGGTGAGTTGTGTAGGGGCTGTTTGATGTGTTTTCTATTATTGGAGGCAGTAGGTTGGTGTGTGTGTGATGTGTATTGGATAGGGGACAAAGGTGTGACGATATACCTTTAATTAATGCAAAATACGTAAATCTGCCCGGGAAATGTTTAGCTACTCTTTTGGGAATGCTGCAGCAGGTTTAAGAGCTAATATTAGCTTCATTATACCCTTGTGTTATAGATTAACTTAATAAGGGAAAGTCCAAGTTGTGGTAAGCGCAATCTTCGGAAGGAACGAGGTATGTTAAGGCTTCTTTATTCCTTATCGGCATGAATCTAGAAATAGAACTCTAAATCTCCGAAAGAAGGAATTTGAGTATTCTGTTGTAAGAGAGCTGATTTGGTAACTCAACAAGTCTTAAGGAACTAATTTATACATTATGGTGATTCAAGTCGCCTTCTTATAAAAATCTGATTCTTTTTGCACGAAACGTAAGTTATCCTTTTGTCGAGTTTCTTCTTTGTATTGTGATCTCTAATCAAGCTTTAGAAAGTATACAAGGAAAGTTAGAAAGTCAAATCCCCATTTATATGTGTTTGGTATGTTGAGTCCAACACCTAGTAAGCCAAGGCTAAAGAATTTATCTAAATGAACCTTCATAAATAACAAGAATAGCTTTGAAGGTCAATCTAGTAATACACTTATTATGTGTGGTTTGCGTGTTAGTGTGCACCGAGGTGCTACTGCCATATTGAGGCTATTATATACATAGTGTGCACCGAGGTGCTACTGCCATATTGAGGCCATTATACACATAGTGTGCACCGAGGTGCTACTGCCATATTGAGGCCATTATATACATAGTGTGCGCCGAGGCGCTACTGCCATATTGAGGCTATTAAATATAGGGTGCGCCGAGGCGCTATTGTGGTTTAGTGTGGGTTATAAAGAGTGAGTTGCAGCGTGAGTTAATGCATGTGTTGTGTTCTAAAAAGAATAAAGGAGGAAGAGCTTAACGAGTCTTACCAATTACAGTTTACAAGTTTCACATTATATCTTGTTCGGATTTACTTATTGCGACTTGCTTTTATGTTTCTACCTTACATGCCAGTACATTATTGGCGTACTGACATCCCCATTGCCTGGGGGCACTGCATACATGCCTGCAGGTCCAGACAGATACCCAGACAGATCTCTTCAGTAGGAGTTGCAGAGTTCAGCCATTTTGGTAAGCTCCATTCTTCCTGGAGCTGACGAGTCAGAGGTCTAGCTTATATTTTGACCAGGTTATGTATATGTACAACTTATGGGTAGTACAGGGCCCTATCCTGGATATGAGATATTTTACTTACTCCTAGAGGCTTGTAGACGTGTATATGTATATCAGTGTTGGGTATGGCCTTATCGGCCTCGTTATTAGCTATCTACTATGATAATAGCCTTGTCGGCCTTGAGTTACTTAACTACTATTGAGCTTTTAGTGTTTCAAATTGCTATTCTTAGAGACCTTGCCGGTCTCAAACCCCAACAGGTTCAATAGAGATACACTCTATTTTGACACCCTCGGCCTTTTGGGGCTCCGGGTATCGGTCATGCCTCCCATGGTTTGGGGCGTGACACCATATAGTTTGAGGTGGCTCACGTTCAGGTGGATCAATTATCCATCCAAAGTCGACAGGCACCATGCATCAGAGCAGGGCTTCTTTGGGTTGCTATGATTGTGGGGTAATTGGTCCCTTTTCTAGAGATTATCCTCGATGAGGGATGATTGAGCCTTCAGCCTTGATTACTCTGTCCATATATAGACAACGTTTATCTGATTCCCCTCTTGGTGGACCAGAGGTAGAGGTCCCAGGTATCATTACTTTAGGTATGACTTTTGTTACCTTTGGTTGGTGATAACATTGTTTGCGTTGTGATTCTACCCTTTTTGTGTATTTGCTTATATGCCTACCTATTTTCCTTATTTAGTTGTTTTACTACTTGAGCTATAGTATTTATGTGGGTAATTTCTCGGTAGATTGATTCATTTTAGTAGTGGATGGGGTGAGTTGTCCTTGAGAGGTGACTACCCAGAGTTGTGACTAGTGGGTAGGTCATGTTAGCCTTATTTCTTGTTCTTCCCTATGGTTCTAGAGTTGGTTTTTAAGTTATTTAATTTCTAGTAGGGTTGGGTAGTTGTTGCCTAGGCCGTTCTCCAATGTTTGCTAGTAGTCCCTATATTGGTTTGGTGTGATACTGGTGGTTATGTGCTGGAGATTGTTGTTTTGTCTTGAGAAGATTTTTGTTGGTTAT
This sequence comes from Jaltomata sinuosa, assembly GCA_003996215.1. Classification (NCBI taxonomy): domain Eukaryota; kingdom Viridiplantae; phylum Streptophyta; class Magnoliopsida; order Solanales; family Solanaceae; genus Jaltomata; species Jaltomata sinuosa. The sequence goes on along the minus strand of QJPP01007298.1, from coordinate 359,032 downwards.
GCAAGCGGGTACTAGATGGTTTTGCTCTTCCCGAGGGGTTAGAGTTGATCCTTGTTATCTTGGTTGGTTTTGGAAGTTGGCTTGTGAATGGGTTGCTCCCGTGGTTTTCTTCTGCTTAAAGTCTGGTTAAGTTGTTTTCATTATTTTCCTCAGCTCTTGTTGGGATGATATGTGATCGTAATATTCTGGTGGTTAAGTTTGGACTATGGCATTGTGGTGAGTGTTGACCGTAGTATTTTGGTTGAGTTGGGCATTCGGCCTATTCATTTCCTGCCTTATCGAGTGTGCCAATGGAGTTGTGGGAGCTAAGAAACATTTCCAAGGATCTTCGAAACAAGAGTTTGTTGAGTTTAGTATATGCCTAGAAAAAGTTTTGTTAGGGGTGAAAGAGGAAGGGAGATGACTCCTTTCTTATATACTTGGATTTTGGGTAGCTGACCAAGATGACTCCTTGTATGGGCATGTTGTTACTAGTAGCTGATAGAGGCGAAAACTGAAGATTGCTTGGGTGTGTATGCGATGACGTGATTCGACCGACTATAGACTGCGATGGCTTTTTCCTCGATGGGTTTTAGGTCAGAAATTTCCTTCTAGTAAGAGATCGAGGTAGTGGATTTCTCCAGTACTACCTTTGGGAGCTTGTTGCATCGACTGTGGTTCCCTCGTTATGCTCTTTGGAGGAACCAAGTCTCAGTAACATCTACAGATTGGGCAAATTGTATATTCAGAGCTTAGTTGACTTCGGTTCCTAAAAGTGTTTATTGGCAGTGTATGGGTCTACTCAGAGGTTTGACAGAGGCATTTATTGCCAATTAGAGTTGAGTTTCAGAATCGTGGGCTAGCAGGTTATATTGGATGTTCATGGAAGTTTCTCTTGTGTTGTAACATCTCTGAACTGGAAAATAGTGGTTACAAAAAGCTTAGCTTCTCTATCTCAGTTCAGAGTGGTTGTTGGACTTGGACATCCAGTGCTTAGCTAACTATTGGATTAGGCTTGACTTTACAAATCCCAGTGGTGTTCTTGTCAGTGCAAGGTCCATTCTACCTTGGTTGGACAGATTTAGTGGTGTCAGTTTCAGGCTCAGTGGGTGTATGTTATATGTGATCAGGTTGTGTAGGTTGAGACTAGCGGGGTTACTTCGGATTCTGATGGTATTTTGAGATTGATGGTCGCCTTTGGTATTGAAAGAGTTATAGTCATGATTGGGATGGTTCTTTGAGAGGTTGTTTGTTATATGGGGTTCCAGAGTTGGTTAGACTCAGCCAGTGTGGGCCAAGAGTTGTGGTACATTGAAATGCTTTTGGAGTTGGTGGTGTGTGTACTGGTACAGTAGACCAGGTGGTCTTGAGCCAAAGGGGTGAGTTGAAGGTTTATGCAAATTTTCAATAGCTAGATGGAGACCTTGGGCTTCCAACTTGATACTCGCGACATGATGGACTTCTTCCTGAAGTGAGACTAGTGAGGTGATCCTAAATCTGACTGGTATTCGAGTATGTGGAGCAGTAGTGGTAGTTCTAGATCTTGGAGCTTAGTTGTTGGCTATGGACTTCGTGGTAGGCTTACCACACTCCTTGCAAAGTTTGGGTTTTGGTTTGGGTCTTCTTGGGTAGGTTAGCCTGGTTTATTGACTTTTAGTTGATTCAGACTTGGCACGGTTCAGCGAGGTTGGTTCGGTTTGACAGATGGGAGATTCTCCTTTGACACACGGTGTTTATACATGCCTTTTCCAACCCTGGTGTGCGAGTTTCAGTTGAGCTTCGATGGCTGGTTCAAACGGGTTCAGATGTTGTGATTGATCTTAGCAAGAGCATCCGTTCGTTGGTTGATGGTCAGTCGAGATAGGTTACTCCAGTTTTTGAAGATATGCTATGAGTTGTGTTGGAATTCTGACCCCATAATTTTTCGAAGGAACAGGTTAATCTATCTATTCCTTTGTCTATTCCTTGAACTATGTAAAATAAAGCGAGAAAGTAATAACATAATATTTTACATGGAAAACCCCGGCTCACAAAGGGTGAAAAACCACGGTCTACACCTCTGTAGGATTTAACCAAAACTCCACTAAAACAATGAGCCTTTCAACAAAAGATTACAAACTCTGTAATCTAAGGAATTATAAACTCTAATTCCTAATATTCAGCAATCTCCCCAATCTTTTGAATCCCAATTCAAGTTCCCCAACTTGAAAATCAGATTACAAAACTCTTGCAACCCTAGGAACTAACTCTAATTCCTATACTTCAACAATCTCCAAGATCGTTGATCCCACTTCAAGTTATTCCCAACTTGAAGTTCAATACAAACTCAATATTATACCCTAAACACAATTCTAGGAAAGCAATAAATTACAACTCGATTGATTTCTTTCTAATACACAGAAACTAGACTCTAGACTGTAAAACATATGACAATGGAACATGTCCGTCAAGCTGGTTCTTTGTATTAGGTGCACTTAGATCTTCAGTTTGAACTCTCTCAAATATGAACTCCCTCTATTTGATTGTGTTTTGCCTTTTCTTCTTAGTATGAGTGCGTAAGGTTTATTGTGAAACCCTTGTTGTATTTATAGTTGAGAGCCTTCTCTTTCTTCAAGCAAACTTCTTCCTTCTAAGGAATCCCTTTCCTTTTAGGATTTTATTTGCCAACCTCCCTTGAGATTCCTTTCAATGTAGAATTCCTCTATGAAAGGAAACTTTATGCAAGATGGACTCTTGTCATAAATATGCTTCATCCACATGATTTAATCCCTTTTCTTTTTGGAACTTCGCTTAGTTGTCCTTCTCTTTGTCTTAGTTGGAATCAACCTGAAAGGAACATGTCATAGCAACCTGTTCCTTGCATGTGTTCCACGTATCTGTCAATTTTAAGAATCTTTCTTGATCTAATAAATTTCCCCTTTATAATGATGACATATCATAGCATCCTGTTCCTTGAATGCGTTTCACATACTTGTCAATCATCAAAATCTTCTTTGATCTAACAAATTCCCCCTTTTTGATGATGACAAACCATTGCTTCTTGTGTGTAGAGTTTAACTTGTGTCATGTCAGTTTCTTTAGGCATAACAATAAAATAAAATGCATTAGAGGATCAGGCCGGCCAAATGGGTTATAAATATTACACAAGTATGCATTTGCCCCCTTTTGGCATCATAAAACACCTGGACAAATTAGCATACAAAGAATCTGCAAATTTAATACTCATGGCCACTGGGGCTATCACATATACAAACACTTAGAAGGAAAAATAACTCAGTTAGATATACCAGAGTATTTGAAAAGAAAAGGAATTATCCAGAAGCACAAGACTAAGAACCAAACACTCCCATTGATCATTCATAAGATGCATCACAGATTTTTAACAATATTAAAAATAAAAACAAAGCACTTGTGATGAGAATGGGGAAGGTTTGAACGAGTCTAAGGATAGAGAGTCTCAGATTTTGGTGAGGCTGGAGGGTCATAGGATGAAGGAGGATTCTTCTGGAGTAGCTCATACAGATCTATAAGGCTAGTAGAGTTTATAGTCTTTTTCCTTTTACATTCAACAACTTCCACCTCCTCATCAAGAATCTCAATGGATCCTATAACTGCAGAGTCTCATCGTGACCCATTTTTCACCGTGTACCACCTTGGAGGAGCATGTCTGACACACCTTGTTCCCTCACTAGAAGTAGCAGTTCACCTATCTTTGGTCACCCAAATCCAGTAATTATCCTGCCCTGAATTACTGTCCTTGTCCCAATGTTCACCAGCCTAGCTGTTCGAGCATCAAGAGTGTTCTCGATATTGTCAACCTTATCCTCCATATTACCATGAAGGTTGGCATCATTAGTTTCCTCATCTCCTAGAGATTCAGAGGAAGGTAGTCCATAGTCATCACCTTTACTGTCATAGGGCTCATCCATTAACGTGGACTTGGCAGAGCTCATGGAAGGAACAAGTTTCTTGACCTATTTCTTATGCTGTTTTGAAGAAGCCACACTTTTGTCTTTCATGTTTCTTTCAACTACATCATTCTCTTCATCTAGAATATCAATAGGATCAGGAGGAGGCACAAATTTATCTTTGGTAGATTAAGGCAATTATGCTAGCATCAAGAGCTCTTTTCACATCTATAGTCATACAAACAAGAATAGTTTGAGAAGGAGGAACAGGTGGGTCAACCATTGATTCATTAGTAGGAATAGGAAAATATTTTCCAAAGGCCTTTCTTAGTCGTGACCTCACCCTTGGGACCAAGTTAGGTATAAAGGTAATCTCATTAGCCTTAACTTGTTCAGAGGATCAAGTACCGCCAACATGTTCCCTAGGCATGGTATGATCAGATGAAACACCAACACAGTAGCTTCAGATTCCAGTCCTAGATCCCTGTCTAGATGGAGCCCAATAGAAAAACTAGGTGCTACTGAGGGGTACCTTGTTCTTTTCCTTTTATCAGATGCATCCATATTTGAGCCTAACAGATGAACCTGGTTCAACAATAGGGTCCCCAAAATGTTCCCCCTCACGAGATGTATCCTCTGCAACTCCCTCATCAATATTAATACCCTTATAGACATATTCCCCCTGAGTTACATCTCTAAATGATTCCCCCTCACTTAGTACCTCAATTTTCTCTTGATCATACGCAACAAGAGCACCTTCATCAATAACAATTCTAGTAATAACTACTCTCTCATAATCACTATTTCACATGATCAATCCCTAAATCATCAATCAAGTTTGGTTTTTAGAAAAGGTGTGATGAGATGTGACTGACAACTTTATCAAGAAAGGGTCATCATTACCTTGAACTTCTTATTTTTGAAAGTGTGATGGTTATGTAGTTCTTTTGGGAGTCAATCTCTTTTGGGCATTTTTGGAAAGAACATGTATAAATGCTTTATAATCATTTTTAATATTTTAAAAAACTTTGGTGCTCATACCTTGATCAGTAGTTTAGTGCTTGATCCAGTGTCCATTTTTCAGCCATTTCCCTATGACATAAGCAAATATAATGTTTTATTACATGAGTAACTTGACCTTAAAAATGGTATAGGGATATACAATTAAATGTACAAGACTGAGCATAAAATGATAACTTAATGTGCAACTTGTACAATATTCATTAGCCAATCATTAGGGGATATATAATATTAATCATCCCCAATTTCAACCTATTCCTTTCATCGTGATCTCTTGCCAAGGCCTTGGTGAATATCTCTACAGTTTGGTTTTCTATGGTACATTAGGCAAACCATGATCCAAGAAGGTATTCCATATATATAGTAATTTTTCTATCTACTAAGTACTCTGCATAGTGAGCATCAAACCAACAAGATCAAAGTTGCTACCTTTAGGTGGGACTCATTTAGATTGGCATGAAGACTTGCACAAAGTCCTATTCTCAACACTATAACAGGCCTTTGAATCCTTTATCCTGAACCTTTTGAGTAACTCCTTCACATGTTTCTACTGATGAATTGTTGCCTCACACATGTTAACATGTGTGATCAGAAACTTGGATAGTCTCTCATACCATGCTCATCAAGTTCATTGTTGAACATCCCTTTGGTACCAAATGTTACACGTTTATTTCTTTCAGACTAATCAAGCTCCTCCTTCAAAGCGATGATCCAAATATGCATCCTTGGGTATCCTCAAATACTTCACATTTTATTTCATCAGGTGAATCATTCTTCCAAAGAGTAGTATCAGTTGTTTCCCCAATCAGAATTTTAGGTTCCTCACATCCTATTTTTGCGTCACTGCTGTTTGCAGGACCTATTTATTTTATATGTTCCTCTCTAATGGATTCAAAGGCTCTTTGTGATTTATCTTCATCCTCCTCAAATGGATACCTTTCTACCCATTCCTTCATTAAGTGAGAGAAACTTCTATTTATCTCCGGTTATATGCATTGAGCAAGCACTATCCATGTACCAATTCTGCTTGCTTCCTCTCACTTTTACCTGTAACTGAATCAAGGGTTAGTTTTAGAAACCCAGACTAGCTTGGATCCTTTTTTTTTATCAAAAGGATGAATGAAATCTCTATTGATCCATTTGGTAAAGCATATACATGTTTTTTCTTTTGCACCAACCTGTTCCTTTGATGTGACCCATTTATTTTAACAGGGTTGATTTTTTCTTTTAAAGCAATTTTGACATTTTTATTCATGTAAGCTTTAGCAGTTTGACACATATTTCTTAAGTGACCGATGTTACCACAATGTCTACATAGATCAGAGGTTCTCTTAGAAGCTTCTTTAATAAAACCTATTCCAGCTTTAGCACTATGTGTTCTATCACTAAGTTGAGTCACAATCATTAAGGAATGAGTCCACTTTGTTGCTCTTTCAAACTCATACTTAGTTCTAGCCAATTCCAGACTCATTCTTATAGATTTCTCCTTTTCTGAGAACAATTCATCTTTGAACCTCTTTAGATCCTGTTCACACCTGATTTGATCATCACTTATTTGACCTTTCCCCTTTCCAGTAACCTTTAGTTTTAAAATTTCAGATTTGAGAGATAGAGTGGAAGAATCAAGTTGCTGGACCTGTTCTTTTAGAGATTGATTTTCTCTTTTCAGACCAATATTAATTTTTTCAAGATCAATATATTCAAACTTTAAACTGGTCAAGGAGGCCAACAACTGATCTCTATTTTCACTCAATTCTTGAAAATTGTCTATAAGGGTTACCATTAGGGAGGACAATTTTTTCTTTGGAAAAAGTTTTAGCTTATCTTTAAGATCAAAAAGGTTTACCTCTTTTTCCTTAGTGTCTGATTCAGAGTCTAATTTTGAGTCCTCCATGGCCATCAGGGCAACATCTTCTGTATCATCATCTGAGTCATTAGAACCTGGTCCCCAAGCAGAAGCAATCATAGCTTTTGCAGTTTCCTTCTTCTTCTTGGCCTCCGATTGCTCCCTTCTCTTTTGTTCCTTTTCAGCTCTTTCTTTCTTCCATTCGACTTCTCACATGGGACAGTCTTTGATGTGGTGATTAGTGTTTTCACACTTATAGCATCCTTTATATTGTCCTTTGCATATACTTTTTTCCTTACGAGAGATCTCCCATTTTTCATAATTGCTACCTTGCTTGAGGAATTTCTAGAGTTTTCTGGTGAATAGGACCATATCTTCATCATCCATTTCTGTTCTATCACTTCCAATCGCCTTGAAGGCCATAAATCTACCTCTGCTTCCTTCTCCTTTCTTAGAGTCCTCCATGTTCATCTCATATGTCTTTAAGTTTCTAACTAACTCATCCAAAGTCATGGTGGTTATATCCTTAGCTTCTCTGATTACAGTGACTTTGATCTCCCAAGACTTAGGAAGAGTCCTCAGTACTTTGTCAACCTGTTCCTCAGTAGTGTATTTTTCCCAAGGATACCAACTCATTCACAATAGTGATGAATCTAGTAATCATCTCCTAAAGTGATTTACCACTCTCCATCTTGAAGGCTTCATATTCAGTGGATAGTCTAGCAATTCTGAATTTTCTTACCTGAGTAGTTCCTTCATGAGCATTAACCAACGTGTCCCAAATCTGCTTTGCTATGGTGCAACCAGAGATGCGATTGAACTCATCAGGTCCAAGTCCACACACAAGGATTCACTTGGCTTTAGCATTTTTTCCAAGCATCTTGAAATCATCATTATTATATTCAGCCTTGATTTTAGGAACATCATTGTTTTTAGCATCCTTCTTGGTTGGATATTTTGGGCCATCAGTAACCCTGGTCAAGTGTTCATAGTCTTTAGCTTGAATAAAGTCTTCCATCCTAGCCTTCCACCATGAGTAGTATTGTTCATTGAACAATGGTGGTCTGTTGATGTGTTGTTCTTCATCGTGTCCAAGAGGAGGTGCAGAATTCATAGTGATCTTATTTTGAGTTATTAGACTGTTGTTAAGATAACCCACTCTGATACCAATTATTGGAATTCTAACCCCCTAATTTGTCGAAGGAACATGTTAATCTATCTATTCCTTTGTTGATTCCTTGAACTATGTAAACTAAAGCGAGAAAGTAATAACACAATATTTTACGTGGAAAACCCTAGCTCGCAAAGGGTGAAAAACCATGACCTACACATCTGTAGGATTTAACCCAAACTCCACTAAAACAATGAGCCTTTCAATAAAAGATTACTAACTTTGTAACCAATGAATTATAAACTCTAATTCCTAATATTCAATAATCTCCTAGATTTTTGAATCCCAATTCAAGTTTCCCAACTTGAAAATCAGATTACAAAACTCTTGGAACTCTAGGAACTAACTCTAATTACTATACTTCAACAATCTCCCAGATTGTTGATCCCACTTCAAGTTATCCCCAACTTGAAGTTCAATACAAACTCAATATTGTTCCCTAAACACAATTCTAAGAAAGCAATAAATTACAACTCGATTGATTTCTTTCTAATACACAAAAACTAGACTCAAAACTGTAAAAACATATGGCAATAGAACATGTCCGTCAAGCTGGTTCTTTGTATTAGGCGCACTTAGATCTTCAATTTGAACTCTCTCAAATATGAACTCCCTTTATTTGATTTTGTTCTACCTTTTCTTCTTAGTATGAGTGCGTAAGATTTATTGTGAAATTCTTGTTGTATTTATAGTTGAGAGCCTTCTCCTTCTTCAAGAAAACTTCTTTCCTTCAGAGGAATCCCTTTCCTTTTAGGATTTTATTTGCCGACCTTCCTTGAGATTCCTTTCCATGTCAAATTCCTCTATAAAAGGAAACTTTATGCAAGATGGACTCTTTTCCTAAATACATTTCATCCACACGCTTTAATCCCTTTTATTTTTGGAACTTCACTTAGTTATCTTTCTCCTTGTCTTAGTTGGAATCAGCCTGAAAGGAACATGTTGTAGCAACCTGTTCCTTGCATGTGTTCCGCATATCTGTCAATCATTAGAATATTTCTTGATCTAAAAAATTCCCCCCTTTATAATGATGACATGTCATAGCATCCTGTTCCTTGCATGCGTTCCACATATTTTCAATCATCAAAATATTCTTTGATCTAATAGGTTGGAATTTTGGATATCAAAGACTAGTAGATTATGGCTTGGATTGATGAAATTCGAATATAAAGGTGACCTCGTTTGAGGTTGAGTGTAGCGAGAACTATAGATCTCCAGTGGTTCAGTTGATATTTTGAGGGTGGCTCAAGTGTTTGACTTGTGTAAAGCTTCATGATTATGGTGCAAGGGGTTTATGTAAGTACAAAGAGTTGCGAATCTATGGGTTCATGAGTTAAGAGGTTTGGTTGGTGACTTTTTGGGTAAACTTGGTTGTGGCATCGAGGATTTGAGTTTTGGTTGTTGATTGCCTTGGTTCTTCTTAGTTTCGATGTTGTGTTGGTGCTTTCCGATTAAGATTCTTAAGGTTTGATTTGGTTGTCAGGCCTTTTGAAGTTTTGGAGTTGAAGGTTGGAACCTAGCTTGGCTAGTAAGGAGTTAAGGCTTGGTTGCTTCTCCTTGGTTTAAAGTTTTGTTGGGTGTCGTTCGGTCGAGAAGGCAACCCGAGTTTTTCCGAGAGAGTAGTGCGGGCTTTGTATCCACAATTCTTGAGTCTTTGTTGTTTCCTCCGTTCTTGACTTTCGAGGATGAAAGTCTTTTTTTATAGTGGATGATGTAATGAACCTTTCGGTTATTCTCATGCTTTCACCTTATTTGTACTGTTAAATCTTTCCTGTAGCGGTTCCAAGTCATTTATGACTTGTTGGGATAGGTAGTATGGTGACCAGGCCGTTTGTTTGGTTGTTATGGTCATTTCCTAGTTTTAGAACCTTTAACTTTGAAAATTGTTGACTTTGGTCAACATTTTTGGTGATCATGCTCGGAATTGAATTTTGACAGTTTCGTTAGCTCTGGAGCATGAACTTTGGTCTAGGTGGACCATTGGTCGGGATCCAGGAGCTTTTGAACTTTGAATTCTCTCTCATTCTGTGTTTTAAGGCCAGTTGGGCTTGTATGGTTGACTTCTATCAATATTCGGAGAAGACGGTCTCGGATGGAAATTCTGCTAGCTCTATTATCCCTAGAATCTTGAGTTTAGGCTGAGGGACCATTGTTTTGGCTCTCGAGGCTTCCGAACTTGATTTCGGCCCTTAGGTTCTATTTTGGAATAGTTGGCCTAAAGGTTAATTTTGGGCGCGGGACCCTTTTTTCATTAAATCAATCTCAAGGGGATTTTCGCTGATTTTGTTGGATTCAGAATGCCGTTTCTAGTTGAGTAGCTTAGCTCGTTTGTGTTCGTGAGACCCCAGATGCATTCTCGGGAGCCCATCATGTGAAATCTTGCCTTGGCATGTAGTTGTTGTTGTTAGCTGCTGGTGTGGCGCTAGGGCACCGCCTGGGTCGCGCCTGCGCCCAGGCCAGCTCCCTTGCATGCCTGCCCACCTCAGAACACCAGCTCCCCTGCACCCCTCTGCCATACCATCTGCCCCAGCGTCAGCACGCCTGCGCTGTGCCAGAGTCTCGATGGCAGCGTGCCTGCGCCCGGCCAAGCCGCTGTCACGCCTGGGAGTGGCAGCTTAAGTAGCTGGCCAACCCCTCTTTTCTCTTTCATTTCTCCTTCACCCAACCTTAATTCTCCATTGATTTAACTTCCAAAACCTTCATAATTCCACCCGGTTCTTTCCCATCAGCTTGGAGGTTTATTATTGTTGATCCTTGATCGATTATTGGCTTCTAGTCGGGTAAGTTTTCTCTTCGATTTCCTTTAATTCTTCTTAATTCCCTCTTTATAATTCCTTGATTCTTGGGCTATTTTGAGCCTTTATAATGGTGCAAATCCGCTCAATTTTGGAGCATATTCTCCTGGGAATGTGGGGAATACCATAGTGTTTTTCATTTCTAGCTTTGGGTTGCGGGGCCCACAAGCCTGCTTGTGACCCATATTTTGATCCGATTATGTTTCTAGCATTATGGGTATTGTTTTGATGTGTAGATTATTGTGTTGATAGTTTGTTCGCGATTTAGAGCTTCTCAGAGCAGTTTGATCTTGGACGACGCCATTTCGATAGCTAGTCATCGGACGACAGGTAAGTTATGGCTTTCCCTACCTAGACTCTACGTATATAGGCTATACCTGCATTAATTAGTATCCTTGGGTTGGTTGTTATAGGTTGGTACCCCAGACTTTGTTCGTCTCTTCTGTCCGATTTATTCTTACGTTGTTTGTAGTACTCATTGTAGTATTGTGATATTACCCTTGTGGTCCCGTGTGGCCTTTGTATAAGACTCTGGACCATAGACGGTGGGATATTTGGGGATGTCCGTGAGTCCTGTACATTGTGATTTTACTTTAGGCTAGATATCTGTGTTGTAGAATTGATTGTGACTGTACAAGGCCGATAGGAATGTTTGTGAGCCGTTGGTCTAGCCTTTTGTTTGCAAGTATATCATTCATCAAATGATTTTTCTGCATGTTTTACTACTGATTTGGCTTCAGGACTACTATAAATTATTTTTTAAGCTTTTGCAAGGGCTCGAAGGCCCATTTTTTGGTAAAATGATTATAAAAAGGGAATTTGGAACTGATTTTATGAAACCTCTTGCAGTAAAGAGCATATTTGGATAATTTCACCACTAGTTTTCATACTGTTACTAGGCTCAGCTGTGTCGTAGAGCTAGACATGATTTTCTATAGATTTAGACCTGAATACATGTCGGGCATCCTGTTTAGGGATTTTGACACTTGATTACTGATTTAGACCCGAATACGCTTCGAGCACCCTTTAATGGGTTTTGAGATTACTACTACTATTTTAGACCTAATTCGATTCCGAGCAAATAGTACGAGATGCCAATTGTTGACCTATACTTTGAGATTTCACAGTTTTAGTATATGGTCTACGAGTAGACCTCCATGGGCCCTGCCATTCCTGGACCAAGAGTTATGGTCGAGGGTGAGGTAGGAGGGGGTACAGTGGAGTATAGTTACTCGAGGGAATATCTTCTGTGGATCCTGACTCTATTGGGCCTTTGTAACACCCCAAAATTTGAATCAACTTTTAAATTTAGAATCTCTGCAAAATCCAGAACTTTCAGGAATCACAAGTCAAGTCCACGAGTTGTGGATGGAACAACGAGTCGTAGAAGTGACTCGTGAAACCAGTCATGTAGATCATCCTCAAGTCTGAGAACCACGAGCCAGTTTTACGGTTCATGGATGGTTCTATGGGTCGTGGAACCAACTCGTGGAACTCAGACTGAGGGCAGTCATTTCCCTAGTAACCACATATGGTTTATATGACTCGTGGATGGTTCCACGAGTCGTCCTGTTATCTCGTGAAATTTGATCCACAACTTGAAATTTTGGCTCAGGAACTACGATTCCAATCCACGAACCGTGGTTTCTTCTATGGTCCGTGGGACCTGAAGCTGAGACTTTAAGACTATTTTCCCAGCTTTTATCCAGAGGTATTTTTATAATTATACACTCTTTTAACTCCTAAATAAGGCCGTTTTGGGCAATTCTACAAGGGTTTTAACTTCACTTAGCCTAAGTTCCTTCCCTTAAGCTCTCATTCAATCCAAAAGAGGAAAAAGATCTCCTTCTATCAAGCTCAAGCTCCATAGCAAAGGATTCAATTCCAAGTCTCCATTCTTCTCATTCTTAGTTGGGCTAGCTTTAAATCAAATATGTGGGTATTCAATAAGGGATTCTTTCACCCTTATGCCCCAAAACCCCAATTCTTCTAAATTGAATTTATGAATTTCAAGTTAGGGTTCTTACCCAATTCTCATGGGCTTTTCTATTAAGTGTTTTGTTAGATTCTTCAACAAATTCTAAGTTTAATTTCATCATTCATATGGGTTTTTCAAATGATTATTTATCTCATGATTTGAAGGCTAACCCTAGCTAAATTTTGCATGCATGGCTTGATTTAAGGAAAATTGTATGCATTGATGTTATGATCTTAAGTACCTTATGAAATTGCATACCAAATTCTTCAAGTTATAAATTTAGAAAGAAAAGTGAATTTTGACTATGCTAAGCTTTAAGACTTATGATTTGAATTTGCATTTGCATGACATTAGATATGTCCTTATGCTTTTCAAATAGAATTTTGGTATTAGATATGTCACAAGTATGTTATGAGCTATATGTATGCTTTGAGAGTAGTATTTAGCATCGAGCAATGAGGGTTCTAGATAACCCAAATCCAAAACTACGTAGCCACCGTAGGTTGCCCTCTGTGGCTTATGACAGGATCCTATTATGATAAGGTTCTAATCTTGGCCGGTTAGGACAACCTTTTTATGTGTGGGTGTATGACATTGGACTCTATGTAGCTCATCATGGTTTATGTCGATTAATAGAAACTCCTGTATGAATATTTTTAAGCCTTATGCTATGCTATTTTTTACCTTATGCTTAAAGTATGATATTACTTATGATTTCACTTATTATGCATAAACTCAGTTTTAACTATGTCTTAACTATGTTTTTACCATGTTATTGCATAAACTCACATACTCGGTACATCCTATAGTATTGACACATATTTTTGCGCTGCATCCTTTGATGATGCAGATACAGGTTCTCACTCTCAGGCTCGTGGCTAGAGTCGTAGGCCACCCAGATCTGGTGAGTCCTTATTCATACGAGGACTAGTATGACTCTTAGCTTGTAGGTTCTTTTACTTCAGCACTTAGAGTTAGCTGGATGGTTTTAGAGTCTTTTTATACATAGACAGTTATCCTAGATTTCAAGTTTCAGTTTGTGATATTCCTAGATCCTTTATACTTATGTTTGAGTTAGTATGCTTACTCCTCCTGTTATGCTTCCGCTATTGTTATTCATGTTATGTTACGTCATGCTAAAGCCAAGGGTTAAATTTGGGCACTTGTGATCCCGAGTCCCGTATTATATCTAGGGTGTTGCCTCGGGGAGTGACAAACTTTTAGGTACCGTAGGGGGTAACATACGGGTTACTATTGCACTAGTTCAATTATATCACATCATCATGCATATTGTATTCAGATTCCACCCTTGTTTGCTATTTGCTTAGTGTATGCTATGATAGTATGGAATGCCAGAGGGTTTGTTTTCACTTGATTATGTTCTTCGGTTGTATGGGCGGCTATTGGGACTGTAGGTAGAGTATATTACTCATGTCATCTTATAGATCTTGTTGTGGCCTTCGGTTCTTGGTAGTTTGTGGGTTCTAGCCTATTGAGGCTCCGATTGTTGGGTCATTTAATTATTGATGGACTAGTGGTTCCTATATTATTGAGGCACTATTTATGTGGATTTCTGAGTATTTGTGGGTTAGCAGATCCTACTCTTTTCATGGTGCTGATTAGTGATTTCGATTTTCTTTATGGCTTAGTTTATTCCATTCTAGGGCGGTAATTGCGAGGTTGTTATCTGATTCTCTAATTCTGAATTGGTGTTTAAGCATGTTTCCGTTAGTTATGTTGTTTCTAGCTTGATTATGTTTCCATGCTTTCCTTCATTTCCTTTTTCTACTTGAGGTTACTGGCATACCGCCATTTTCTCAACTCTCTCTTATATATATTATTGTTGCAAGGACTCCAGGTGTGTTTTCTTTCCTTCACCTGTTTTCATACTTATAATTGATTATTATATACGCAAAAAGAAATTGGGATTTTCTATTCCACTACAACTCTTAAAAAGAAAATTAAACGAGTTAAAGTTTAAAGTGCTAAATATTAAGGCTTCTTACTTTGGGATTTTCTTGTGTTATTTTTTTTTGCACTATACAACTCCTGTAAGTATTGTGATTTATTAACTGTAAGTAGTGTTGTGTTATTGTTTTAATTTTTTGCACTAAATTTCTATGTGAATATAGGAGTTAGAAGGTGAAAACTAAAACATGTAAACTCATTCAAGATTTTAATATATTACAATATCCTATATTTAAATATTAATGGCAAATCAAACACATAATGTATATTTATATTTTTAGTTATATGGGTATTTAATACTAAGATAATTTAGTCTAAAATGATTCATTAACTCTAAATAAAGAGAGAAATAGATAAACTAACTTGTACATCTAGGCAAAACTTTAAACGAAGTAGACACATATACTAACTTAATAGCTACTATTTCATCTTCATCCGCTTTCACTTTTTTCTTGACAGAGGCCGGTGAACTTGGGAATATGGAGGCTTGGCTGCAAACCCCACCTACCTAACGCATCCTCCACCGTATTAGCTTCCTTAAATATGTGTAGGATTACTGGATTCCCCAACTTCTTCAACTGGTACCTGCAACCCATAATAAAAGAGTTGTAAATAGGTTGTCCATGTTGTAATAACTGTAGTAACTCAGTGGAGTCTGTTTCAATATCTAGAGATTTGATATTTATTTCAAATTCCAACTGTAGGCCTTCAAGAAGGGCTTCCATTTCTTCCAAAATATGAATTTGGACTTTCGTTCTTCTGCTGAAACTAATAATCCGAACTCCATCGGAGTTTCTAATGACTCCCCCTATATGACTTACCTTATTTTTACTGGAGTTGGATCCATTTGTGTTTAACTTATAAGGAGTTGTGGTTTGAGGGATCCATTTGATAAGTATTAGAATATTGTTTATTACTGCTTGTTTCTTACTGTTACTGCTTTATTTTACTGTATAGGTAGTTATTCTGTTTCCACTATTTTAGGAGTTTAATATTTATTTTTCTTGATCTCTGGATAGTTTTCACCGTAGGAGGAGACTCTGTTATTTTATTTGTGTATATATTCAGTTTACCATTGATTAATAAAAGTACCATTTATTTTATCTTGTTCAATTACTTAGATGATTTCAGAGCTCACATAACTCTCATGAGTTTTTTTTATCTATCCTTTGACTACCACCACAACTCACTCTTAACATGCTTGGGAACGTATGGAATGCGGATTCCACTGGCAACAACTCTAACATTGTTGTTCACTTTAATCCAGTTTCGCAAGTGTGGATAAATCTTGTTGGCAACCATAACTTTTCTACTTGGAAAGCCCAGATTTTCATGCTTATGCGTGGGCACAATCTGTTTGGCCATCTTGATGGCTTTTCTCCCGCTCCTTTGTCTACTATCACACAAAATAATAAAGAAGTGGCGAACCCAGAATCCACCAAGATCAATTGATCCAAAATGCCATAATGGCTTCTGTTGATCCAATGATTGATTCAATTATTATTGCTTCTTCTACTGCTAAACTTGCTTGGGACTTTCTGCACCTGGCTTATGCCAAGAAGTCCCAAACAAGAGTCTTCGTGACCAGCTTGCACGACTATCAAAGGACTCCTGCCCAGTCGCCAATTATCTCCATCAAGTGCGCACTATCTGCAATGAGCTCGCCATTGTCGGTGTCACAATCACCAACAATGAGTTGGTAGTGAAAATTTTGTGTGGTTTTAGATTAAATTTTTGTGATATTTTCGCTGTAATTTGATCCAGAGATTCCATCATCTCGTAAGATGAGTTGTATGCCAAACTATTTTTGATTATGAGCTCTTCCTCAAACATGAGGAATTGAAGAAAGAAACAACTGCAATAATGGCTTCCATGGTCACTCACAACAATTCTATCAATTCCAACCACCACACTACTCGTCGGCCCAACAATGCTCACAATGGAATTCTAAGAATCATGCAAATTCTCCTGCACAAGGGCGTTAAACCAATAATACTTTTCGATGTTAGCTATGCAACAAATAGGGTCATACTGCAAATATTTGCAGGTCACAGTCTCACAATCATTTAGAGGCAAAGGCAAACTTTATTTCTGGTAACAAAGCTACAGCAAACCAGTGGATTGTCGACTCTGGTGCTACACATCATGTCATAACAGAGCCTACCAATCTTAAAGAATATAATGGTTCAGAAGGCATAGCAATGGGTGATTGTAAAATAATTTCAATTACTCACCATGGTTTTACTTTATTGCATCAAATAATGCTTTTAGACTAACTGATACTTTGTGTGCACCTTCTATCACACAAAATATTCTCTTTGTATCAAAATTTTGTCAAGATAATCTGACCTCCAATGAATTTTTCCCATTTTCTTTCTTTGTGAAGGACTTGAAAATACAGGCTCCGCTGGTATCTGGTAGGAATAGGAACAAATCTATGAATAGCTCAATTTCACAGTTAATAAGCCTACTGTTCAAGTTGCCACTACAACAGTTTCTCGCCAAGTCTGGCACCGTCACCTTGACCATCCCCATTCAAGAATCTTGAAATCTTTTTTGAATAAATTTTTTGTCCCAGTTTCATCATCGAACAAGTCTACTTTCTGTAATTCTTGTTGTTCAAATAAATTTCAATGCTTTCCATTCAATTGTTTGTCTCTAATTAGTACTGCTCCACGACAAATACTTTTTAGTGACTTGTGGGGTCCATTGCATGTCTTTTTCGTTGATTAAAAAATAATATTACTTTGTTTTCATTGATCAGTACACCAAATATATTTGTTGTACACCCTTAATAATAAACATGAGGTTCGAGACATTTTTTCCAAGTTTCATCTCTTAGTGAAAATATATTTTAAAAAGAAATTGTCTCTATGTATACTGATGGAGGAGGTGAATATAAAGGTTTTGATTTGTATCTCAATTCAAATGGAATTGAATACCTTGTATCACCTTCTCATACACCTCAAACAATGGTGCCATAGCGGAGCGTCACCATTGTCACATTGTTGAAACTGCTAAAACACTTTTACATGAGGCATCCCTACCTTCAAATTTTTGTTGTTGTTTGCTTGTCAATATGCAACCGATGTTATTAATTGATTGCCCACACAACTTTTAAACAATACATCACCATATGATAAATTATTTGGTGTCGCACCCAAATACGACTTACTTCGAACATTTGGTTGTCTATGTTACCAATGCTTAAGCCTTACACCACCCTTAAGCTTGAGCCTAGGTCAACTCCATGTGTTTATCTAGGATTCTCTCAGGTTTATTATGCCCACCAATATTTTGATCCCATTCGCTCCAAAAACTTTTATCGCACATGATGTAAATTTATTTGAAAATATTTTCCCCTTTCACACCATATTCCCACATCTTAAAAATAAGTTTCTTACGCTCATATGGGAAGTTGTTGACACTCTTAAAGTTTCTCAATGTCAAACTCTTTCACCTGATATTTCTCCACTTCCTTCTCCTCTTCATGTTCGATAAATTCCTACCAGTGGCCAAGCTTGTAAGTCTGTCTCCTTCGGCCAGAATCATGCGCGTCCAACGGGTTTAGGTAATTTACTTTCTCAATTTTCTCCTTCCCCTGCTTCTTTGCAGAAACCCAAATCTTTTGTACCTACCATAATATAAACCCATCAATCTTATCACCTACCATCATCAAAACAAAACACCAATTTTGTCACCTACTTCTACAACCTCTCATGCAAAACCAATAAGTTTTCCCTCAAATCCTCCACACTTACCTCCTCTCGTAACTTATTTTCCACCACCTCCTCCTCTAACCCGCCCAACGAACCAATCATAAAACAATATTTTCTTCCCTAACAAACTATTCAATTATCTTGTCCAGCTTCCTGCCAATGTTTCCCATCATAGCTTCAAGCAGGCTCTAAAGCACCCTGAGTGGAGGTCAACTATGAAAGATAAATTTGATGTGTTAGTTGAATCAAATATGGGAATTGGTTCCTCAGGATTCTAACAAGAATGTTGTCGATTGTAAGTTGATTTGCTGGATCAAAAATAAAGCTGATAGTTCGATTGACATGTACAAAGCTCAGTTAGTTGCCAAAGGATTCACTCAGCATCCATGTCTTAACTACCACTGCACGTTCAGTATGGTAGTCAAGCCTAAGACCATTTGTGTTGTTCTTTCACTTTCAGTTTGGCACAATTGGGTTTTACATCAATTAGATGTCAACAATGCCTTTTTACAAAGCACACTTGAACAAGAGGTTTTTATGTAACAAACCACCTAGATTTGAGAATGCATTTCATCCCTCATATGTTTATCATTTGCGTAAGGCTATTTATGGTCTCAAGCAAGCGCCTCATGCTTGGTACAAGGAACTGAAATCCTATCTTTTTATTGGGGATTTACTAAGTCCCATTCAGATCCTTCTTTATATGTTCGCCATGACTCTAATGGTGTTTTGTATCTTTTAATCTATGTAGACGATATTATCCTTACAGGAAATTTCTTCAATTGTTCATTAGGTTATCTCTTCTTTGGCTTCCCATTTTTACCTTAAGGATCTTGGCCCCTTATCCTACTCTCTTGGAGTTGAGGTTCATCGAGATGGTAAGGGCCTCCTGCTCTCATAAGCAAAGTATGTCTCAGATCTTCTCCATGACCTTCCGATTCAAGACTGTAATGGTGTTTCCATGCCCATGAGCTATTCTCAAAGTCTTATGCTAAATGATGGTACTCCATCTCATGATGCTACTGAGTACAGGAAGGTCTTTGGAAATTTTCAATACATGCCTTTTACCAGCCCTGATATTTCTTACTCAATGAATAAATTGTCTCAATTTATGCACACCCCATCTGAAGCTCATTGGAGGGTTGTTAAACGCCTCATTCGATATCTTAAAAGCACTGCTAGTTATGGCCTTAAAATTTCTCCAAGCACTAATCTTAATCTCTCCGTGTTTTTTGATGCTTACTGGGCTGTAAACCTTATTGATCAAAGTTCCACCACATGTTGTATTGTTTTTCTTGGGTTTACTCCAGTTAGTTGGTACTCAAAAAAATAGCGTATCATTGCCTGCTCGTCCACCGAAGTAGAGTACCGAGCTGTTGCTAGTGCCGTTGACATAACCACATGGGTTAAAAATCTTCTCAAAGAACTCCATGTCAAAATCCTCACACCAGCTACCATTTTTGTAACAACCTTGGTGTCACCTACTTATGTGAGAACAACAATCTTCATAGTTTCATGAAACATATAGTTGTTAACTTCCACTGTGTTCGCTTACAGGTTATCGATAGGCATCTTGCCTTCAAGCACATTCCTAGTTCGGACCAGCTGGCTGATTCTCTCACCAAACCACTTTAAAAAACCTCATTTCATCACCATTTGTCCAAGCTAGGTGTTGTTGCACAACAACTAGCTTGAGGGGGGTGTATTAGAACATTTTTTTATTACTACTTATTTCTTATTGTTACTGCTCTATTTTACTATATAGGTAGTTATTCTGTTTCAGGAGTTCAATATTTTATTTTCACTAATCTATGGATAGTTTCCACTATAGGAGGAGACTCTGTTATTTTGTTTTTGTATATATTTTAGTTTACCATTGATTAATTAAAGTGCCTTTTGTTTCATCTTGCTCAATTACTTATAATAATAATGTTTTTACTATCTGTACAGTTGGTGAAGTAACTGGTGGTGTATTTGAACTTCAAAGATATGTTCTTAGCTAAATTGGTAGAGGAGGGATTTGACATTTTTCTGGAGATTACGATTCTGATTTATCCAAAGTTTCCAGAGAGAAAAAGGGTAGATGTCACGATCCAACGATCGGACGTCTGGGCACCTACTCTAAGCACCTAGATAGGAGAACCCTTACCACCTGATCCAACAGGTAATGCGGAAATCAACAGTAAAACATAATAAATAACATTTTTGTTATTGGAAAACTTTATAACCTTAAATACAACCCTCTCTAGAAACTAGTCTAAACATGTACAAGAGCTCTAAAGGAGAAATACAAGTACAAAACGAAGAAACAACTCCCACCATGGGAACAAAGAGAAGAAGTTGTTGGAGATCACCATCGTTCTGTACCTATGAAACATCACTGACCTTGCAACCAGACTATACTCAAAAAGGTATAGCAAGAGTAGTATCAGTACAAACAACACGTACATGTAGGTATCATTGGTCGACCCGAATTCACCACATGCCATCATATAAGAAATCTAGAGAAATATGCAAGATAAACTACAAAAATCCAGTCCTTCGCCATCCACCATAGTATCACCAATAAGAACCTATACGATCCATCCCAAGCCTTCCTACCCCGCTCTGCTGCCAACTCCCAAATTGAAGACTCCCACCGTTCCATCCTGGTCAACACCTAACACTAGGATTTCCCAAGTCACACTTAACACTAGGACTTCCCAAGTCATACTTAACACTAGGACTTCCCAAATCACACTTAACACTAAAACTTTCCAAGTCACACTTAACACTAAGACTTCCCAAGTCACATTTACACTGAGACTTCCCAAATCACACTTAACGCTAAGACTTCCCAAGTCACATTTATACTAGGACTTTCTAAGTCACCCCATCTCACCCATCCTATAACTTAGTCTAGACCCTGGGATACCATTCCTTGCTCATGCCAACCACTTTGACTCAACGACCTAAAGTATATCCAACTACACCATAAATAAACCACATGTATAATGTTACCATTTACAAGTACTCGGACTGCCCAAGGATCCCTAGGACAATCCCTGTAGTGTTCAACATGCAATTCTTGGTCAACACAAGGACCAACCCCACAATTACGTATAGACCAATATGCAATAATCGTATTTAACGAAACAACCCAGTCCACTCATGGAACCATAAACAGAATGCAATCAAACAAGCATAACAAACTTGTACCAGACGTGGTAGTACCCAAGCCAACCATTATAGAACCTGTACCAGATGTGGTACCCAAGCCAACCAATATCTATCCCATATCAAGCATGGTACTCGAGCCAACAAAATATCATACACAGTCCAATAATCAACAATTAATGAATAAAATCACACTTGTAAACCAACAAGCAACCAAACAAGTTCATTTCACATGATTGACAACCGAACATTTAGACATTCATAATTCCATTCCCTAAGGCATGAAGTACACATACAATACTAAGCGATAGTTACATGAATACATATTGCTATTGGGAAAGCAACAACCATCACCTACCCAACAACCTGATTCATAACCCAACATTGATATCCTATCTGAAGATTAATTCTCGGTTTACCCCCTAGACACATATATAGTCTCTACATCAATTCTGGAACCCTTCTTTAAAGACAAACATAGTTCAGGGAAAACATCCCCTAACATTGAGGCTCCAACCCTTCCTGTTCATTCCATTCCCTTTAATTGGACTATTCTCGAAAGCCTGCTATAACTCAACCACTTATTGTTCCCAACATTTTCGGTCCCCCGAACCTACCCAATAATCCAGTACTATAGAATTAGAATCACACACAATGATACATAAGAATTGGATCGAAATACCACAATATTACCATTTCCTCATCAATCATACAACCTAAACACTATATTATTCCTCAGGACTCTGTGCTCGAAGGCCTAGGAATAAACTTTTCCATCATTCTACAACAATAATATGCAATAAAATACGGGTCTATAGCTACTCAGTTAAACCTAGCCTACCTGGACGCCAAGCATAGGTTGCACAAAGAGGTCCGAATGCCACATTCTGGATCCATGAAGGCGATTCCTAATGGAGAACGAGTGTGGAATCCATGGTTATGTGCTTTCTTAGCGGAAATTTCCCCTCCCTATGGCTCCCAAGCTATGGATCAGCCTAGGAGGGTTTTTGGAGCAACCCCCGTATATTTTTCAACTGAGGAGGAGAAGTCTAAATATAAATTGCATATTCTAGCTACTGCCTCCGTCATATCGCTATAGTGGTCGGTTGACCAATATAGTGGCACTGCTATAGCGATAATAATGCCTGCTATAGTGGGATGACGTCAGCCTAACAATTTCCAAAAATCTAAATTTTCATCATGTCATCCCCACTAAATTAAAGTGAAATCTAATCATTCCTTAAATCCATGATGAAATAATTTTAAAATAACAACGGGATAGGTCGTTGCAACAAATACCAATTTATTCATCGTTCATCCCCAAATAATCTCGTAGCAAGGAGGAAGAATAAAATAGTCTTGGAATACCATAGTTCTACCTGGATCACGCAATTACAACCCTTTGCAACACCTCGAAACTTTTCCCCCTTTTGGTCATACTCGACTCAACTGAGAAAACTCAATCCCGCCATGTCAAGAAAATTCTTTCATTTGAGCTATACTGAAAAATCTTAGAGTGACTTCTTTCGAGTGCCCAAGAAATCTGGGGCCTCGTAGAATACTGGAGCAAAAGGATTTTTAAATGATTCAAGAGGGAACTGTTCCTCTCCCCACTGACCTGTCATTTCTCTATAGAAGAAAATTTATGCCATAGTAGTACCGCTATAGCGCAAAGCCGATCACTACAGCGGTTGGCAACAATTTTAAAAGGATGAAAAATGGGTTTCACTCCCATTCTTCCCCATTCCATCTGAAAACACCACCCTCCTCCTGATCCCTCCGCTCTCGTCATTGGAAATTTAAGGTAACTATCGCACTCTCTTACTCCTTTACTTTACTGCATGTATATGGATAGATTTATGGTAGAAAATGGTGGATTAAAGTAGATATTTGAGTTGGGTTTTTGAATTAGAAAAAAAAATGATTTGAATATTATCAGATTTCTGAAGCATGGGTACTTCCCTTACGTTTACAATACTTGCACAACATTCTGGGCATAAGAGTTATGGAATTTGTGACCCAAAATGGGCTCAAAATGGTGGGGAAGGAAAAGGGTTATTCTTGATAAAAAGTGGTGATTTGAGCAAATTTTAGAGGTTATAATACCCAAAGTTTTGCATAAACTAGTGATAGGACACTTTGGAAGTACTGTTCTGTACTTGGAATGTTAAAAATGAAGATTTGGGTCAAGAGGTGCCATTATTGCACCTCTTGAAGTTCTGGGACGATGAAGATCGCTATAGCAGAACTCAACCACTACAGCGGTCTTGCTATAGCGAAGGAATTCCCGCTATAGCGGTATCACCATAGTGGACGACTGTCCGCTATAGCTGGAGGTTGCAGACAGTAGCCTCCCAGGCATATCCAAGAATTTGGTCTTTCTTCTTCGAATGATATTCCTTGCGCTTTTACGAGTTCTAATCCAACCATTTGTTAATCTTGAAGACTTAACAACTCAATGGCTGCAAATCAAGAACACATTCCCCCTTATGAGAGGTTCCATAATGATGCTAGTTGGGAGAGGTTCTGGGACTACCTGAGGACCTGTCTGTTCTATGAGAGGGCTTTTAACATGATAAGGGTGGATGACAAAGTAGCAGTTTTCTATCTCAAGCTTCAGGAGTTCGGCTGGGGCCCGTTGGTGTTGGCTTCTCATTTCAGGTGCTCAGGCTGGATGAGAGAGTTCTATGCCATCCTCCCCACCGTATGTTGGGATGACCTCAACCCCACTATCCGCCTCCAAGGAGTGGATGTCCCCGTGGATGCTCGAACTACTAATGAGGTGCTAGGGGTGCCTCATGTTTCGAATGACTTCAGATGTGGGATATGACATGGTTGAGGGACTTTCTGGTGGAGGAGAAGTTCAGGGACGAGGTCTACTAGCCCAGTTCTGAGGGCATCAGTAGCACTTACTTCTCTGCAGATGCTAGGAGGTGGATGAACTTGGTGTCCCGAAGGATCCGTCCATCGGGAAATACTACCGATGTGACTTATCCTTGGGCCTTGGTGGTGGCTTGTGCTATGCAGGGTATCCAACTGATTGTGGGGGCGCAGATTGTATCTGAGTGGAAGGATTTTTACCGAGGTGCCAAGAAGGGTCCCTTCCTTCCGGGTCTGGTGTCTGAGTTATGCAGGCGATTTGCGGTTCCTAAGGATGATACTGATTGAGAAGTGGATATGGATTCCCCCTTTAACCCTCTTCGGGTGAAGATGATTATTATAAGGGGAAGAAGAAAAGGAAGGTGAATGAAGTAAGGAGCATCCAGGCTGCCGAGGGTGCTGATGATGATGACACTCCTTCCCCTCCTTCCCAATCCCAGCCTCTGATCACTAGAATCCATCTTGAGGAGAACCTAGCTCGGTCAGGCAATTTATAGAGGGTACTACTGCCAGGGCTACTGCCCCATCCCCTCTTCTTAGGACTATGCAGCACTCCGCAGGGATTTGGACGAGGAGAAGAGAAAGAGACTCTTCCGGGACCGTATGCTTGCACGCATGTAGAAGACCATAAAGTTCATGTTCACTTGCTCTGTCCCCTATCAAGAGCTTCCCCAGCTAGAGCTAGAGGACCTTCACGAGTTCCCTTTCTTGAGTGATGCCGAGGACCTCGCCCCTACAGCCTCTGATGGTGATGAGGCATCCGATTAGGATCCCCCCCTCTTTATTATGTTAGCACTACTATTTTTGGGTTTTGCCCCTTTTTGAGGCATGTACTAGACGATGTTCCCCTTTCCTTTTCCCTCTTTATTTTAAGCACGTGGATGTTATTCTTAGACAATATTGACCTCATATGCATACTATATTAGCTTTATCGTTGATTTCCTTGTTTTACATAGCAGTTTACAACTTAACTATCATTTTTAGACACCCCAAAAATGAAAAGCAAAATAGGAGAAAATAAGGAAGGGATTCTATCCCACCCTCCCCGCTATACCGATTGACACGCCGCTACAGCGGTACCACCATAGCGGAAAAATTCCCTCTATAGAGGGATATCCCTAGTAGTACAATTCTGCTATGGCATCCCCGACGACAGAAGCCCAGAAATTTAAAATTTCTGCTCGGTTCACCCATTCATCATTCCCAATTTTCAACGTTAACCCCTGAAATCACATCATGGTCTTATGCATAACCTCAAGACCATCCCCAGAAATGCATAATATAGAAATTTAGCATCATTTTATCATAAAATCAATTACGAAATACACGAGAAAACTATTTCACCACAACACATTCCCGCTATCATACAAGAATAACCCTTTTTCCCATGGTTCCCAACGAAACCTGACTGTCCCGAAACCGGAGTTTCCCCATAGTCATCAATCCTGTTGTTCCCTTACCATTTACATCAATGGTAAGTCCACACCCAAATGTAATACCACTTCTTCTATTAAGTCACACAACACTTTATCACTAACACAAGATCACACAGCATCAAGTTATGACTCTTCCCAAACCAAAGTTTTCACCATAAGGTAAGAAATTACATACCATACAATTACAGGCATACAAGTAATGCAACGCACAAAATTTCAAGCTTCAAGCTACAGCACAATCAAGTCACATCTAATACCCTTTATTTGCCTCATGGATGATCGGCATGGATGACTATTAGTTGATCATCCATGCCTTACTACAGACTCTAAAGCCAAATACCAATTGGAACCTTCCCGATTCTAACTTATCTTGCTTGTGTCATTCCAACTAGAGTCAAATGACATCCCTTACCTCGTTCAGATACCAATTGGAATTGAGAGATACCAATTGGACTCAACCCATAGAAGCAAGTAACAATCCGCACGAAAGAAATGAAAGAAGGGAGACGATTCCTAGAATGCTTCATAGCTTCCCAAAGATTAGATGTGGACGTCAACATACTAATTTGCAAGACTCTATTTGATATTTGCTCTTATACTGAGAGATCGGTAACCTAGGCTCTGATACGATTTTGTCACGACCCAACGATCGGGCCATGCCGACACCTATTCTAAGCACCTAGATAGGAGAACCCTTACCACCCGATCCAACAAGTAATGCGGATATCAAGAGTAAAACATAATATATAGACTTTTTGTTATTGGAAAACTTTACAACCTTAAATACAACCCTCCCTAGGAACTAGTCTAAATAGGTACAAGAGCTTTAAAGGAGAAATACAAGTACAAAAAGAAGACACAACTCCCACCATGGGAACGAAGGGCAGAAGCTGCTGGAGATCACCAATGTCCTGTACCTATGAAACATCATTGACCCTGCAACTAGACTATACCCAAAAAGGTATAGCAAGAGTAGTATCAGTACAAACAACACGTACTAGTAGGCATCACCACTCAACCCGAATTCACCGCATACCATCATATAAGAAATCAAGAGAAATATGCAAGATGAGCTACAAAAATCCAGTCCTTCACCATCCACCATAATATCACCACTAAGAACCTATACGATCTGTCCCAAGTCTTTTTACCTCGATCTGCTGCCAACTCTCAAATTGAAGACTCCCTACCGTTACATCCTGGTCAACACCTAACACTAGGACTTTCCAAGTCACACTTAACACTAGGACTTCCCAAGTCACACTTAACACTAGGACTTCCCAAGTCACACTTAACACTAGGACTTTCCAAGTCACACTTAGCACTAGGACTTCCCAAGTCACACTTAACACTAAGACTTCCCGAGTCACACTTAACACTAAGACTTACCAAGTCACATTTACACAAGGACTTCCCAAGTCACCTCATCTCACCCATCATACAACTTAGTCTAGACCTTGGGCTACCATTCATTTCTCAAGTCAACCACTCCGACTAAACAACTCGAAGTATATCCAACTTTACCATAAATAGACCACGTGTATAATGTTACCATTTACAAGTACCCAGACTACACATGGATCTCTAGGACAATACCTATAGTGTTCAACATGCAATTCTCGGTCTATACAAGGACCAACCCCATAATTAAGTACAACCACTCAACTACTCGTGGACCAATATGCAACAATCAGATTTGATAAAACAACCTAGTCCACTCATGGAATCATAAACAGAATGCAATCAAACAAGCATAGCAAACTCGTACCAGGCGTGGATATTAAGCCAACCATTATAGAACCTGTACCAGGCATGGTACCTAAGCCAACCGATAAGTATCCAGTACCAGGCGTGGTACCCAAGCCAACTAATATCTATCTCATACCAGGTGTGGTACCTGAGACTACCAAATGTCACACACATTCCAACAATCAATAATTAATGAACAAAATCACCCTTGTAAACCAACAAGCAACCAAACAAGTTCATTTCACATGATTGACAATCAAACATTTCGACATTTATAATTCCATTACCTAAGACATGCAATACACATACAATACTAAGAGACAGTTACATGAACACATATTGCAATTGGGAAAGCAACAACCATCACCTACTCAACAACCTGATTCATAACCCAACATTGATATCCTGTTCGAAGATTAATTCCCGGTTTACCCTCGAGACACATATATACTTGCTACATAAATTCTGGAACCCTTCTTTAAAGACAAACACAGTTCAAGAAAAACATCCCCTAACATTAAGGCTCCAACCCTTCCTGTTCATTCCATTCCCTTTAATTGAACTATTCTCGAAAGCCTGCTATAACGTAGACACTTATTCTTCCAAACATTCCCAGTTCCTCAAACCTACCCAATAATCCAGTACTCTAGAATTAGAATCACACACAATGATACATAAAAATTGGATCAAAATCCCACAATATAACCATTTTCTCATCAATCATACAACCCAAACACTACATTATTCCTCCAGACTCCATACCCGAAGGCCTAGGCATGAACTCTTCCATCATTCTATAATAATAATATTCAAGAAAATATGGGTCTATAGCTACTCAGTTAAACCTAGCCTACCTGGATGTCAAGCATCAACTGCAAAAAGAGGTCTGAACGCCACATTTAGCTCCGTGAAGGAAATTCCTGACGGAGAACGAGTCTAGAATCTATGGTTTCCCCCTTTCTTAGAAAAAATCTCCCCTCCCTATGGCTCTCAAGCTTTGGAGTAACATAGGAGGATTTTTTGGAGCAACCCTTGTTTGTTTTCAAACTGAGGAGGAGAAATTTAAAATATAAATCATTTATTCTAGCTACTGCCTCCATCATACTGCTATAGCGGTGATGCTATAGCGATAATAATTCTCGCTATAGCGGGATGACATCAACCCAATAATTTCCAAAAATCTAAATTTTCGTCATGTCATCCCCACTAAATAAAAATGCAATATAATCATTCTCGAAATCTATGATGAAATAATTTTAATATAATGATAGGACAGGTTGTTACAGTAGAGGTCATCCATGAGAGGGTTCCATTTTGCAAGGGGTATGAAAACTCCTTGAGCTCTAGGAGACGCCGGTGCTTTTGGAAGGGCAGGTGGTGTATAAAGACCAATATACAACCATATTTGCGAGCAATATGGCAATGTAAGAGGATATGATCGATTGTTTCGATAGCCATGTGACAAATAGGACATCAATGGTCTGTGTTAATGCCTATATGTTGGAGATGATATTTAGTGGGTAAATAATCGAAGGACCATATCCATAAGAAGAACTTTATTTTATTTAAATTTTTGAGATTCCAAATACATGAGAAGGGGTATTCCAGCAGGATATTGGTGTCAATGAATTTGTAGACAAATTTGGTGGTGAAAATACCATTTGATTTGCCTGTCCAGTACGTCTTATCAATGGTGTTATTATGTTCGAAGAGGGAGATGGTAGAGGCTGTGTAAATGACATCTTGAGGGGGGGAGATAGAGAGGTTTGTTAAGTTCCTTTTTTATCATCCCATCAGCTATTTAATTTAGGTCCGCTTCTCCATTTGTTAGGGGACCATGAATTAAGCTTCTTAAGGCTTTTGTATGGGGTGGATCCAATGATGATTCCAGATATTGATGGCATCGCCACTGCCAGGAGTCCAAGCAGTTTCTTTAGCACAAATAACCCCACCTTTGATGATATTTTTCTAGATAAAAGAGGATCATTTATTAGAAAGGACGTATTTATTAATGAGAGTTCGTTCCCATGGGGAAGTGTGGTTAGTGAACAACATCCAAGCCAGGCCTGTTAGGAGGACAATGTTCTTCTTGTCAGATTTGTGGAGCCCAAGTCCACCTTGATCCTTAGGAATAGTGACTTTATACAAATTACTAAGATAATGAATTATTTTTTATGGGTAGAACCCCAAAT
The DNA here is from genome assembly GCA_003996215.1 of Jaltomata sinuosa. Lineage (NCBI taxonomy): Eukaryota > Viridiplantae > Streptophyta > Magnoliopsida > Solanales > Solanaceae > Jaltomata > Jaltomata sinuosa. The sequence goes on along the minus strand of QJPP01007298.1, from coordinate 329,235 downwards.
AAAATCTCTTTGGATCTTGTTAATGGTATTGCATGTTTTTTAGGGAGATTAAAATATTACATAGTATATGCCACAATGGCATATAAAGTAGAATTTTCTAGGATAATGCAACTTTCCGGATTAAAAAAATTTACTTTCCAATTCCCACATCTCTTACGCATATAGTCAACAAGGTAATAACTGAAAACATCAGAAAATTTAGGAAAGGTTTAGTACCTCTAACCTAGTTCAAATAAAATGTAATTTAACAAAAAAAATTAGCTTTTTTGAAATTTACAAATATTAAGAATATAATTAAATAGCATTCATAGTATATACTTTTCCGTATTAATTATTTTGCTATACTATTGAACTCTTGGGACTTTTATGAGTGTAGGGTTATTAACATTATTTATATGATATAGTTGCTATTCTTGCTCGCTCGGCCTATAATGCCTACGGAGTACTTGTGGTTTTGTACTCATACTACTCTTGCTACATCTTTTCTGATGCAATTCCCGATACGAGCGACATCGGTTGACTCTGATCATGCGGAGTGCTTTTGATTCGAAGTTGTAGTGAGCTTCTTGCATTCGAATACTTCACCCAGCTTCTTCTATCTTTACTTATTGTCTTTAATACTTCTTAGATAATTTATGTACTACATTTGATATTTCTTTATATTAGAAAGCTCTTGTACATATGCCACTGAGTCTCGGGATGGTTATGTATTATAACTTTGCTTTATTTATGAGATTTTGGATGTTGAGCTTGTTCATATCACTATTAATTAAGTTATTTCCACAATTATTTACATTTCTGTTTTCGTGTAAGGAGTTAACTTACCTACTAGGAGGTTATGGTAGGTACCATTATGACCCTAATTTTTGGGTCGTGACATAAACGTATAACCAAAGTAACTCTTTATTTTATGTCAATATTTGAATTTATTTCATGTCACACACATCCATAAATTGTAGAGATACATATGAGTTGCTCCTTCAATCCCTTATTACTAGATGGTACCAACTTTTACATTCCCCGTGCAGAACATTGTAAAAGTTTGCTTGATAGGGTCTGTAATTTCAATACAAATTCTTTAGGGTATTTGTATTCATATCATCATGAAGGTCACAAATGATTTTTCTTCGTGTTATTTCTGGTAACTAGAATCTTTCTTTTTCTGAATTATCACCTTGAGGTGACTTTTACTTATTTTGACTCTCCTTTCTTACGAGTAAGTTTAATTTCAAACTTGTTTTTGTCACTCAGAGACGTCACTTAGTAATATTTAACAGGCAAACTTTCTTCTAACTAATTACATGTTCCCCCTACGTAAGTTTAATTTCAAACTTGTTTCTGTCACCCAGAGACTTTATTTAGTCATATTTAACAGGCAAACTTTCTTCTAACCAATTACATGTTCCCCTTACTAGTACATGTTATTTGTTTCCCATCTAGTAATCTTATTTCATAACTTTTATTTTCTAACAAGTCTTGACTTATAATTTCATTATCACACTTGTGTTTCTCAGTGTTAGAAAAAACACAGGAGCAAGAACAACGGATTGTGTACTTTTTGGTTGCAGCGGAAGACCTATTGAACTTGCTACCACAAGAAATCTGCCCCAAATTGACTTTGAATTACAAGAAAATAAAGTGTTGATATTCACCAACTAAATGTCCTAATTGTATGTTAAGTTTTTCTTTTTGTATTATTTTTAGAAGCAGAGATTGGAAGAAAAAGATCATTCACAATTCTTTATAGAACATGGGGAGAGGTTACAGAAGAAACCGCTCCCTTTTATTCACGTAGGGGAATTTTTCCCTTTAGTGGGAGTTTTCTATTTTAAATAAAAAAATGTCCCATATAATAATCTTTTTATTTATTTATCTCTACTAACCGAGTCGGGTCAGCCCACATGGAGTGATCCATGACATAATTTCTAATATCTCCCACTTTGTTCATGATGGGCTAGTACCAAGCAAGCACCGTGCGAGCAATATACACAATTCATACTGGCAAATAGTTTGTGCGACCTGCGAGCATTAAGAGCTACAAATTTGTAACCTATCAAGGTTGTATAAAATCTCAATATAGGAATTCAATCACATGCATAAAGAATTCACTATGAATATAAGTATCACTATTACTCGTAATACCCCAGACATCATTTACTACTTTAGTAATTACTTATTTGATCCATCATCCTCGAAAGAGGTGAACTCGAGTGTAATAGCCGGCTTGTGTATAGAAGCTAATCATTTTAATTGTCTTTCCTTTCTACTCGAATCTATTTGTTCCAAATCAACTGCTTTTCTAGACATGCACTGCATTATCGAATCACTCATGGCTATTAGTAACATGCTAAAGTAGCAACACCGATCAAAACTTCAAGAAGCAGTCAAAGGTCAAAGGGTATTCCAATAAAAAGTTAATGTAACTTTAAGGGTCTCACACAAAGAAGAAGCATGGATACATTCTTCCATTAACTCATTGGTTGTTTAGCACACGTGGTATGATATACGTGGTATGATGTTCTCACCTTATATTGGTGTGTGTGTCTCATTCTTTTAGTCATTCAACATCGTACAGATCTTTGTCTAGACACTTCCAAATGTCTAACCTGAGTTTTCTTCTTCAATGATCTTCAAATCCATTGTCTTAGAGAAACTCATATCTGACTTTACAAAACAAGTCTAACATAGCGGTGAAACTCATCTCTTCACGTTCCTTGATGTAAGAGTCGATTGCTTGTGTGAGAGAGCCAATCTCATGATTCGTTCGACACACTTTATCACTAAAATATATTATCACATACATATGAAGTATGAACATAAATTCAAGAGTCTTATATTGATGAGAATATTATAACAACCAAGTCATTTTATAATACAGAAATAATTATCATATCCTATACAAACCTAGAGCCATAACATGTTTCTCAAACAGGTCTCTAGTTATCGCCTTTGTAAAAGGGCCAGCTATCATTTTCCGCATAGGAATATATTGTAAATTTATTTCTCCACTTGCTACTATGTCTCTCACAAAGTTATACTTGATGTCAATGTGCTTGGTCTTGCTGTGATACTTAGGATCCTTCGTGTATGCGATAGCCGCTTGACTGTCACAATATAAAATTATAGGACCCTGCAAATTCTTCTCTTTAACCAAACAACTTCTTGTACTGAAGATGCACAAGCCACAAATTCATATTCCATGGTTGAAAGAGCTGTGCAACTTTGTTTCTTACTTTTCCATGAAATAGCACCACCACTAAGTAAGAAAGCATAACCAGAGGTTGATTTTCTATCATTCCAATTACCAACCCAATCAGAATCGGTATAACCTCTCAGGAGTATATCAGATCCACTATAGCATAGTGAATAATTTGTAGTTCCCTTCGAGTATCGAAAAATTCTCTTCACTGCTTTCCAATGATCTCTTCCAGAATTCGATTGATACCTGCTAACCATACCTATGGAATAACAAATGTCTGAATGAGTACACATCATATCATACATCAGACTTTCGATAGCACTAGAATATGGAACTCGGGGCATGTCTTCTTTTTCTTTTTCAGTCTTTGAATACATTTCAAGGCTTAAAGTTTCACATTTTGCTATTGGAGTATCCATAGGCTTGCAACTATTCATTCGAAAGAATTTCAAAATTTTCTTTATATATGTTTATTGAGATAGACTCAAAAACTTCTTAGAATGATCTATTTAGATTTTAACACCCAATATATAGTTTGCTTCACCCATGTCTTTCATGTCAAATGACTTTGAAAGCCATGACTTGACAATTTTTACATACTCTAAATTATTTTCAGCTAATAGAATATCATCCACATAAAGAGAAAGAATTACAAATATTTCATTGGAATTTTTCACATAGATGCAATGTTCTTCATCGATCACGGTGAAATCATATGAAATAACTTCCTTGCGAAATCTCGGGTACCACTGTCTTGAAGACTGCTTCAGGCCATAAATTGATCTTTTCAATTTGCATGCTTTCTTTTCATGGCCTTTAACCACGAAACCTACAGGTTGTTCCATGTAGATTTTTTTATTTAGTTCTCCATTAAAAAAAGCAGTCTTCACGTCCATTTGGTATAATTCTAGATCCAAACGTACAACAATAGCCAAAAGTAACCGAATAGAGGTAAACTTTACAACTGGTGAAATTTTTTCCTCATAATCTATTCCATCTTTTTGAGTAAAACCTTTTGCCACCAATCGTGCCTTGTGTCTTTCTATTGATCCATCCAATTTGCATTTAACTTTGAGAATCCATTTGTTCCCAATAGCTTGCTCTACACCCAAAAGGAAGGTCAACTAGATCCCAGACTTGATTAGTTTTTATGGACTTTAATTTTTTTTTCATCGCTTTCATCCATTTATCCATTCATCTTTTTCAGGACTCGATAAAGCCTCAGTCACATAATTAAGTTCATCCAATTCAGTGGGAGATACCAAGAAACCTTTTCTGGTACTCTTACATAATTGAAGTTTAGATTTCTCAATAGGACTTTGGGATTCAAAAATCTCACTTGGACCAGGAACCATTTCTTAATCTATTGGATTATCAAGTATGTCCGATGACATTATTTGATCATATGAATTCAATATTTCGTAAAGAGGCTCACTATCCTTTATTTCATACTTTTTGGGAAAATCATTTTCTAGAAATTTGACATCTCGTGATTCAATTTCAGTAGTACTTCCATTCTCTAATTCACCAATGAACACATATCCTTTAGAGTGTTTCGAGTATCTTATAAAGATATATTTTTTTCCTTTTAGACTCAGTTTATCAAACTCACCAAAATGATCTTTTACATATGCAACACAATCCCAAGGCCGTAGATCATTAAGGTTTGGTTTATGAACAGTCCATAGTTCATAAGGAGTGAAAGGTACTGATTTAGAAGGCACTTTATTCAATAAGTAGGTTGCAGTCAATAATGCATCTCCCCAAAAAGAGATAGGTAAACTTGCATGTGCCATCATGGATCTTGTCATGTCCAATACTGTTTTATTCCTTCTTTCAGCTACACCATTCTGTTAAGGTGTATAAGGAATAGTCAACTGTCTGGTAATGCCCTTTTCAGTACATAATTCTTCAAGCTATTTTGACAAATATTCATGGCCTCTGTCGGTTCTTAAAGTCTTTATACTTTTATCTAATTAATTCTCAACTTCATTCATATATCTTTTGAAGCATTCAAGTGCTTCTTATTTATGAGAAATCAAATAGACATAACCGAAGCGTGTGAAATCATCAATAAATGTAATGAAATATACAACACCAGACCGTGCTCTCACATTCATTTCACCACAGATATCAGAATGGATTAATTATTGTGGGAACTCAAATCTTTTAGCTTTCCCAAATGGTTTACGTGTAATCTTTCCAGCAAGATAATTTTCACATGTTGACATATCAATTTTGGAGAAAGAACCTAAATGCCATTCTTTTGCCAACCTGTTCATACGGTCTTGCCCTATTTTACCCAATCTCAAATGCCATGTAATAATATCTACAATATTATTACTAAAATAACATGTCATTACACAACGATCAATATAATAGACATAAGTTGAAGGATTACAGTCTAAAATGATAAAACGATCATAACAATGTCCAAAAACATATAAAATATTGTCTAGAGTAATTCTAACACCATTGTGACTAAAAAACAAATCAAAACCAACATCTAGAAGAACGGACACAAATTAAGTTTCATCAAATCTCTGGAGCGTATAGAACGTCATGCAACATTAAAGATCGGCCACCACGCAAGTCCACTTTGCAAGTGTCTATCCCTTTGACTTCAAGTCTTGTATTATTTTCTACATATATCCATCTTGATCAAGGTGAAATTGATGAAACTCTACAAATGCTTCTTGATCATGACTCATATGGTCGGTGGCTACAATTCACATAGGATAAGATTCAGTTAGTAAAGTAGTGCTAAAAATATATGTAGCACTTAGAGATGCGTTTAGAAATGCTCACTTTTTTGGCTCGGTATAATCACGAGCAAAATGCCCTGAAACATGGCAGTCATAGCACTTCATCTTGCTTTTGTCTTTCTTTTTGAAAAACTCATTTTCCCTTCTTGGAATGCGGCTTGTTCCTTTTCTTAGAGGGTCCTTCTCCGATCTCCTTACCTTTCCCATTCCTTTTCCAATTCTTTTTGCGCTTGAAGCCTAAAGATTTTATGCCACTCGATTCTGCCACAAAGGCATTAGAAGCAGCTCTAGCAGCACCAAGCCGCTCATCTTCAAGTTCAATATGACGGACAATATTAGAAAAAGTTTTGATGCTATCATTATGTGTTAGGTTAACCTTCAAATGTTCTCAATTGTTGGGAAGATATCAGATCACTGCATGGACCTGCTGCTCATCAGAGAGAATATGACCGGCACTTTTGATTTGAGCAATCATATTTGACATCACCCTAAGGTGTTGTTTGATATTCTGAATCATGACGCTTCTTATAAGTATCAAACTTGATAGTCAGTTGTCTAAGGCAGGTCACAGACGTATCCTCATATGTTCCTCGCAAGTGTGCCCACATGGCATGAGCAGTAGGAAATTTCTCACATTTATGAATGAGTTCATCAACCACAGAACTTACAATAATTCTACATACAGTGGAATCTGTCCTTTTCCATGCTTTGTAAGCTTCAAGATCTCTTCTGTGTTGTGCAGTGTTACCCTCTTCTGGTCGACTTAGAACATAGTTTATGCCTTCAAGAGCGTTTTGCTCGTCTAGGACATATCATATTTTACGACTCCAGATGTCGTAATTATCACCATTCAGTTTTTTACCTTTATTTAAGTCAACAATTATACTTTTTGATGTCATTCTTTTAATAAGAGACAATTTAAGCAAGTTTTACTCATCAATATTAGTTTTAATCATTTAAGCATGAGACATTCATATACTTCACTCAAATAAATTAATTTTCATAATGACTTCACATTTAGTATAGAATCGAAATGGTTACTAAGTATCCAATCATCATCTACAGTCTAAATATTTAATCAAAAGTAAAAATTATTCTTAGTGAGTATATTAATAATGATTTTCTTTTGAGTCTCAATCCATTTAAATAAAATAACTTGGATTTAAATAAAGAAAGACAAAATACATAATTCATATATTGAAAAATAAATTAACAACAACAAATTATAAGTCATTTAAAGATTAAAATCCTCTCACATGACTTCAAGACAATGAATATACACCCTAAAAGGCTGATTAGGCCAAACCTCGTGATAAACATCAATTAATCTACCATTTCATGGTTCACGGAGAGCGTCTTCTAAATAAACTAAAGCTTTTCAATCCGTGATTTCAACATAATCAGCCAGTTCAGCCCATTTTAATTCAAAAAATTGAATAAAATCACGGGCTAAAATATTAGGGGACATCTTCAAAGACTTAAATTCTTTAAAATTCTTCTCTTTCCCTTCGAATAGCCCTTTGATTTCCTTAACAGATTTTGTGTCACCCTTGGAACACCAATCCGTATGATTTCACGCGCTCGAAAATATATCCTACGACGACGTGCTCTTCTACATTGTCCCTTTGCTCGATTTCGAAAACTCCCACTTAGAGTAATTCGAGTTTGTCCCTGTTCAGCCATGTCTGAAATAGGAACAAGAAAATAATTAGAATGGTTATACCATTCAATGTGACAACATATGTCACTATTACTTGTAGAAGACAAAATTTGTTTAAGGAACATAAGGACTAAACAAGTTTATCGAGACTTAAGAGAAATATTATATATAAAACTTTAAAAAATCATAATTTACTTATTTTTAATCCGTTTTATATGCATAATATATTAACAAAAAGTTAATAACGAGTAGATTTAAAAAATATAAGTTTCATCTCAAAATTCCAAACGAGTGAATCGCAGAATTCAAATTTACAGATGTAGTTTTTACATAAATCGGTCAAAAATTTCAGCCTAATTACTTTTAAAAGAATCATATGTCACTCGTTCTTAATCCGATTAACATTCATAATATATCAACGGAAAGCCCCAAACGAGTAGATTATAGAAAAAAAGTTTCATGCCAAAAATCCGGACAATCAATTTCCAAAATACGTATACAGCAGCAGTTTTTCCCAAAAAAAAAATCAAAATTTCAGCCAAAAGTTTAAAAAATCATATCTTACCCATTTTTAATCCGTTTTAAATGCATAATCTATCAACGGAAAGCTCTAAACGAGTAAATTATGAAAATATAGATATCATTCTAAAAAATTAAATCTATAATATCCAGATTTCATATAATAGTAGCAGTTTTTTTTTAGTTTTTTTCATTTTTTTGTTTTTTTATTTTTAAATTTGACAGAACTTAGAAATTTTCAATGGTTTGTGAACACAGGCAATTCGTTCAGCCACTTAACCAACCAATTTCAATAATAAAACAAGCTGTCACCGTTCCTTTATTTTTTTATACCAACTTTTAAAGTTAATAAACAATTAAAGTTTGTAAAGATATGATGATAAGAATATTATTGCACTGTCTTCTTAAAAAAAGGAGTTGAGTGTTTAAAACAAACTTATCACAAAAACACTCAACGACATAAATGGAGAAACAAACAGAGCAGTTCTCAAAATACACATCACAAGTTTAGACTCATTCCGAGAAGAATTTCAACATAACCCTACCGAAAAAGAATTGATCCAAAATAATAATTTCATCACTTAGCAAAAGAATATATTTCATTGAAGCGAATCAGGTCACAGATTAACAAACTTAGACCATTAACTACCAAAATTTTAACAGTGTACTCGATCCAACAGAACACACAACGATGTCTCTTGATACCAATGTTAGAAAAAATATGGGAGCAAGAACAACGGATTGTGTACCTTTTGGTTGCAGTGGAAGAACTATTGAACTTGCTACCACAAGAAATCTGCCCCAAGTCGACTTTGAATCACAAGAAAACAAAGTGTTGATATTCACCAACTAAATGCCCTAATTATATGTTAAATTTTTCTTTTTGTGTTATTTTCAGAAGAAGAGATTGGAAGAAAAAGATGTTCACAATTCTTTATAGAACATGGGAAGAGGTTACAGAAGAAATCGTTTCACTTTATCCATGTAGGGAAGTTTTTTTCCTTAGTGGGAGTTTTCTATTTTAAATAAAAAAATCTCATATAATAATTTTTTTATTTATTTATCTCTACTAACCAGGTCGGGTCAACCACATGGAGCGTTCCATGACCTAATTTCCAACACTCAGTATTTTGACAATAAGAGGGAATGATGATATTCCTCGGTGTTTCCATGGTTTCTTTTCATATCAAGGTGTCATGATGCTTCTAACCGCAACTCATGTTGCTAACCGTCATCCTTTCTCACCTTTATGATCATTTAGATATTTACCGCATTACTATTTTCGTGTTCGTTCTATCCTCAAAATATTAGAATTGTGACCTTTAGTCCATGATAAAATACATTCTTAGCAAGTACGACTATTCTTGCGTCCTTTAGTCTATGCTCAAATATATTGTTAGCAGGTACGATTATTTGTGGCTTTTGGTTCATTCACAATGTATTTGAACAAGTACGATTTTTTAATACCACACCCATGTATTATTTTGTACAACTTACCATGATATATCCTGTTTTCACAGCACTAAATGCAAGCATCATGTCATCTATCTTTATACCACCATTTAGGTTTTCAATCCGCACATAACCTAAATGTGCAATTACGTGGATGTATATCCCCGAAATTATATTTTTTTTCCTCTTAGGTCCTTATGCAAATATTATTTTGCTCACATTCCATTTTTATAGACTAATAATACCAAATAGAGTTATTGTGACCTGTGAGATCTTATTCCTTCATAACAATATTAACCTACTTTTTCGGCCATATCAAATACCAATTTTTGATATATATATATATATATATATATATATAATGAAAATGATTAATGGCTTACCAATTAGTTAAAGGTAACAACATAACTTATAACTAAAATACTAAATTGATCATAACTGGAGATTAGTTTGTAAAGTCAATCCCCGAGTTTGGCTTTATAGATATTATACACGTGTTCATAACAAATAAATAAATTAATGACTTATCAATTATTTGAAAGTAATAACACCGGTAAGTAAAAAATTAAATTCTCATAATTGTAAATTAGTTTGTAAAATCAAATCCCTACTTTGTCTGCGTAGATAATCCATCATTTCATAAGAAATAACAATTGTCAATAACTTGCCAAATATTTAAAAGTAATTACAGAGCTGATAAGTAAAAAAATTTACGGTACATATTGATCTTTTACACTATCGCATTGCCTAGCTTCTTAAGAACGACATTTGAGATTCATGTCCAAAACAAGCAGACTCTCATGGAAACTCAAGAAACAGATTTTTTCCATAATTACAGCGAGTGCATGTTTTTGTAAAATGAAAAAGAAAAAAACAAACCACACCATGCATATTATTCTAATTAATTAGTGTCAACTATATATTTTAATTTACACAGGCCCATTGCATTTCAATATTGCAAAGAATTTTTCATTTTAGTCCTAAAATATTTTTCAAATTATATGTAACAAAACAATATCATTGATTCATTACTTTTAGTCAAACAATATCAGTTTCAAGATTTAGTTGGACCTGATTCATTACTTTAGTCATTAATTATTATTTTTTTAAAAAAAAAAACATCAAATATAAGGTAAGTGCTTGCTTAAGGGCCTGGCATTACTTGGCCAGATTTTAATTACTCAAACCTGATAATTCTAGTAAAAGACAAAAGGGTCTGGCTGTATAAATTGCTTTCCCACAACACAACGTCCTACTCATTGTTCTCAACACATACACCCAGGAACATATTCTCTCTGCAAAACACAAATCTCAACTATTTTCTCTGTGGACAATGAGGATTCGTTCTCGTCCTTCGTCGTCTTTGACTAAAGGTTCGCTCGAAGAACCTTTCTTTTACTCTTCCTTTTATTTTTCTGGTGCTCTATACATGTGCAATCATACATCTATTTTCTTTTGATGTAAATTTGAACTTTTCTTTGCAAGAATTTTACTGATGGTGCGAGTAAAATGGATTTTTTAGGATGTGTTTGGTCTGAAGTAATTTACATTTTTTTCATGTTTTTGATGGTAAAAAGAACATTTTCTCCAGAAAAAACAAGTTACTAAAGAATCAGAAAAATGACTTCCCTGTCGGGAGTTCATTTATCTAACACTGAGTGGGGTGATCTAGCAGTCAAAGAGTTGGAGTGACAACTTTGGGCCAAATATCAAATGAAATGGCACTAAGCTAGGTGAATAATTCCCAAATCTCATGATAGAGTTTCCTGGTACATGTGTTGATTGGAGATAAGAGGCATTCGTAGATAGTCAAGATGTGCGCAACACCCTATTATAGAAAATTTTTGACCCTAACTATTTGTTTTTATTAAGAAGTAAGGGGTTGATTGATTGAACTGAGATTGTTATTGTTAAGAGTCCCCCATCGGCCCTTCAAGGGATGAGTGATCTCATTAAATGTCCTTGGACAATCTCCCCTCAAGGGACAATTTTTAAGATGAACCGGACACCGGTATAAGATCATTCCAAATGAATTGATGGTCGAGTTTACGCATCAAACACAAAGAAATTAAACAACAAAGAAAGAGAACGATAAAATACTAGTACTAGAGGCTAATAAAGAAAACAAGGCAAACTTATAAACTTGTTGTATGGGGACACCACTTTTCCTCGTCTGGGTTAAACAAGGTATTTTGTCAAATGCCCACATTACAATGCTTAAGCAACAAAACAAGACTTCTAGAAATAGAAATAAAGGCAAGATCATTAAATAAGCTTTGCATTAATTATTAAGAAAAATGGAATTTCCTAGGAGGAATACTGCCCACACAGAAACCATAGCTATGAGACCAAAAACTCCTCCTAAAACATGTAAAATGTAAGAAAGATCGGGATCATAACGAGGAATACAACACTCAGAATCCTCCCCTTGAACACCCATAGACACGCTCTATAAAGAAATGAATCTTGGGTCCTTAGAAACAAGTGAGCCTATCTATATTAAGTATTTGTTGTATATAAAGGTAAATGATGTGGTTGAAATTGAATGTGAAATGTGAAAAATTAGGAGAACAAAGCCGCCAATATCAGGACAACTCTGAAGAGGATGATGTTGTTGTTATATACTTAGATTCAGATTACGTTAGAATCTGTTATGAAGGTATTCCATTTAACTTTTGTTTTTCATGCAAACATTGTCTTCTCACTGGTGCATGATACTTATTGGCTAACCCAAGGCAAAAGCTCATTCAGAAAAATATGGACGTGCATGGTTGAATAGTGAATTTAAACAGTTAATTGTGTGATTGTACTAATTAGTTTAGTCATTGATGCAGATGAAGCCCAAGCTAGTGGAGTTGATTTAACTATGGAAGCAGCTTGGCCCAGTATAACAAAAAGAAGGAGATCCTATAGACCAAAGGGCAAACAAAGTATTAAAACAAAAGAAGAGAAGGTAGAAGAAAAGGAGCATGCAGACTGGGTAATGAATGAAGTAGGAGGGGGTGGAAACCTTCAATTGATGTGGAAGATTTGGGAAGAAGAGAACGATAGGTGGATGGCAGAAAACAATACAACTGATCTAGACTTCACTAGTCAGAATGAGTTTATGACTGAAACTGCTGAGCCACCATCTGATTTGATCATGCCCTTGTTGAGGTACCAAAAAGAGTGGTTGGCTTGGGCGTTGAAGCAAGAAGAATCCACTTCTAGGGGCGGTATTCTTGCTGATGAGATGGGGATGGGGAAGACTGTTCAAGTCATAGCTCTTGTGCTTGCCAAACGCGCAATTTCTGATTCCATCTTGCTGACACATGCCCCTTGCACTTCCCAGGAGATCACAACAGTGAAAGGAACCCTTGTTATATGTCCCGTTGTTGCTGTCATTCACTGGGTCAGTGAGATTGACCGCTCCACCACTAAAGGAAGCAACAAAATTCTTGTATATCATGGTCCCAACAGGGAGAAAAATATTGACAATTTTGCGGAATATGATTTTGTTATCACTACTTACTCCACAGTCGAGACTGAGTATAGGAAAAATGTGATGCCACCAAAACAAGAATGCCACTTGTATGGAAAATCTTTTTATGAAAAAAAGTTGTCCATGAAGAAATCAATTTTGCACTCTATGAAATGGAATCGTATCATTTTGGATGAGGTAATCATTGCATAACTAGACCCATATATATTGTTTTGTTTGATATGCTTTACTTGAGATGAGGATCAATTGAAATCAACTTCTCTACCTTCACAAGATAGGTGTACGTGAAGTGGCATACACTCTAAGTTAAAAGTTGATTTACAAATTTACCCATAAAAAATTGAGTGACAATTTTATCCTTGAAAAAAACAAAGTGTCTTAATAATTTATTTTTATAAAAATAAAAGCAACTACATTGAATGGGTAGTTGGTGGAGGATTTAATTTAATTAGTCTTTTCATATTCCAAGTTTTATTGTTTGGACTTCTAAGCCTTCGCCGTTTATTAACATTTATGCATAGTATTTACGACACCTTATAGTAGTAGACACCAAAGTCTCAAATTACTTTATTATTTTGTCAATTTTCTCTTCATTCCCATAGATTGTTTTTCTTGGTATATTCCTCTCAACAATAACAACAACGCTCAGGTAGTTTTTTACTTTTTGTTAGAGAAGCTTATTTTTGGTTAATTTCCTACTGTTTTGGTACTTGTATTTATGAAATAACCTATAATTGAATCGTTAATCTTTTGCCAGAAGAATCCGAATGAACTTACAGTAGATTACTTCATTACTCTAATTTAAAATTGCTTTATTTCTACTTTATTATTAACCAATCGGTATAATACTATATTAATCAATCAAACCCTTCATCTGCAGTTTTCTAACTGTTTGCACTTTTAATTTGTGGCGTAGGCCCATTATGTGAAAGATATATACAACAACACTACAAGAGCCATTCTTGCGCTAGAATCTTCTTATAAGTGGTGCTTAAGTGGTATTATCCTTCAGAATCGTGTAGGAGAGCTATACTCACTTGTAAGTTTCTCGGGATTACTTTTATCTTGTGTCTAACATAATTCATTCTTTGAAATAAATACGTCCTTACTTTTTGACAGGTCCGTTTCCTGCAAATTATTCCTTACTCATACTACTTCTGCGAAGATTGTGATTGCAGAGTTCTGGACTATAGGTAGACTTAAAAGTTTCTTTCTGATCTTTGCACCTAACTTGGTTGGATATAGAAACATATTGCTCAAGATTTGTTTTATTTTACTCTGTTATATTTGTTCATTTTTCACTAGAGAATTTGTAATTGAATTTATCAATGACTGTTGAAAGTTTTCTTACTTGAATCTTTTTTGATTTTTCACCATTTTGAAATCTCTTGTTTTTTCCCTTTTATGTTTGCATTTGTTTTAGATCATTCAAGTGCCCACATTGCCACCACAAATCTGTTCGGCACTTTTGCTGGTGGAATAGGGTATGTTGTCAAATTGATATATTTATTTTGGTGCTTCCTGTTATTTCTGACAAAATAATTGTTGTTGATATAAAGACGTTAAAAAATCTTTTGTTTCTAGTTTATTTCCACACCCATACAATCTCAAGGAAGTCATGGAATTGGTAGAAATGCGATGGTTTTGTTGAACCAAAAAATTCTGAAAAGCATATCGCTAAGACGTACTAAAAAAGGAAGGGTTGCTGATCTTGCACTTCCTCCAAGGATTGTATGTTTTTTGTTCACATTAATCCAATGCTCGAGTTGATAATAGTTTTCTCTCCACTTTAGCTTGATACTTACTTTTGGATTCAGGTTACCTTGTGCAAATATTCCTTGGATGTTAAAGAAGAAGAGTACTACACATCATTGTACAATGAAAGCCAGGCACAGTTTAATATGTATATCATCTATTCTCGTTTGGAAGTCATCTTTTCATTTTTGTTTCTCCCCATTCACTACTCATGATAATGTTCTTATTCAATTTGCATAAATGGGATAACTCGCGGTCTTTTTCTTGTGTGTTATATTGGTCTTTGAATTGGGTTCTTGCATAGTATATGTTTCATCTAATTTGTATGTGCTATGTCATCCTGAAAATTTTCAGATATTCCTTCGTTGGAAATTCTGAAAAATAATTATTGTACATCATTTTCGTGGAAAATGCTCACCTTGTGCAAAAGTGAATAATGAGAGCAAGAATAAGCAGTGTATTTTTCTTCTTATCACTATACTGTTTCTTCATGATATATTTGGTGCAGATACATTCAAGACGGTACGTTGATGCATAACTATGCTCATATTTTTTATCTACTCACACGCCTGCGACAGGTATGAAGATCGCGCTTTCAACCTGTACTTGGTTTTAGTTGATAATGACAGTCTTTGTGGTAAAAGCACTAAGCCATGGAAATGAAATATTTGATGTCGTTAATGGGTGAAAATCTTTTAGTACTTCAAAGCTCAGAGTAAATAATTGTTAGCAAGACAAAACCCTTGGATATCCAAAAACTTAGATAAACAATCAAAACAAGAATTGCAAACTACTTGAAAATTCTGCTTTCTACAAATAGCATTGGCAGCACTGCCGATCCTAAGATAGCAGACCCTTCCATTTCACCCTTTGAACTCATAATCAATCCAGGTTAACAATATCCTTTCTATGCCTTGGCGTGCAAACAATGATAACCATATCTCCAATCACCCCTTCACAGAAGTAATGTACACAGTCTTAGCATCAGTGTTATTCGCACAGTTCACAATCACCACTACTGGCAAACCCAACAACATTCTGAACTCATTGTCCTCATTTTTACCTTGTGGACGGTATTGATCTTCGCGGTCTCTCTTTTATCACTCAATGATAATCATATCTCCAATATAATGAGTTTTAATGGTTGGAATCACTTGGCTTGTAGAATTAGCCTCTAAATTAGGTTTTATAGAGTTATCACCAAATAAAGTAAGCTGGGGAGGTGTGAGATTATAGTCTAGTGATACTAGAATCGAGGTGAAAAGAACATGCTCCTCAATTATGAATAGAGAAATATAATTTCTTGTGATATTTTTTTCCTCTTTGTTTTTTCTTCTTCTGTTTTAATCACTTACTTCCTTGTCCAGTTTGTTTTCAATAAATACTCTGGAAAAATTTTCCAAAAAAAACAATAAACCATTTTGATTTAGTAAACTAAACAAGTACACAAAATAGAAAACAACTCAAAGTCTGTTTTGAAAATTCTAGTTACTTGTGTAAGATGGCCTAATCCAAACAAGCAACAAATCAAAATCAAGTCGTTCAACATTACTGTTTGGTCTTCAAATCCCAATACTGTCACTCCACGTAGGTATTTGCCTCCATTCTGCAACATCCGTCGCAGTTTGGTCTTCACCTGTTGTTGCTGGTTGTTCCTAGATCAGTATTGACATCCCTTCCCCATCTCGCGGTATCTATGTTCCTCACTTAAGCTACTTTTTTGTTACCATTTTCATTGTATTTTTTTCCTTCACCACTTATATTTTTCCTTCAGCAATTTTATCTTGTTTTTTCCTTTTCTTACCATTTTGTACTAGCATGAACTTTCTTTCAATTTGATTAATCTTTTTTCCCTTCATTTTTTCTGCACTATTTAATGTTTTCACCTTGCAATATTCATTACTATACTTTATATATGATAAAGAGTAAACAACACCCATGAGAACCCACTACCAATGAGTCCAACAGTGATCCTTTCCAACTTTGTTCCCCTGGTGAATCAAATCCACATTCATATGATTTGGAGGTGGAGTGAGTTTCCTACTAGTCTATCCATCTATTTTTTTGTAGTATTTACATCATCATATCTTATTAAATTTAAATTTGTGTAAGTGGATGCAATATTTGGATGCCAAATTAATGGAAAGAAAAAACATTATGTGAGACAAATTTAAGGTGCTAAAACCACCGTTGGTTTGGATCATAAAAATACAACCCGATGTGTGATCCAGTGTGGTAAAATGTTAGACAAGGATCCCAATCTAGCGTACAATCCCCTTGCTAATAATTTAACTTTGATGGATAAAATCCGAAATTATCCTTTTTAGTCAAACGGTCCTTAAGCAATAGCATTGAATATTTCACCAATGCATATATCTAAAGTTTTTTTTTTCTGAAACTCTTTTAATATTAAAGTGCGTATTTTATATTACTTATTTTTAATTCCTTGACTGAAGAAGTTCCACGCAAGAACAAGAGCGAGCTTTGACTTCATTAGTCTCCTTTGTGATCACAAGTGGTTACTCCAATTATTTTGTTGTTTTTAGCATGCTTTGGCTACGATTTTCTGTATTTGGGATGTTATCCTCCAATATATGAGATTATATATAAACCGTTCCTTCTCTAGTTGCATCTTCTGAACTTCCTTAATAATTGTAGTACCTTAAAGAAATAAACAATTCAAACTTCTTGTACTAAAGCACACAATTTGACTTTATATGATTTATGCATGATTCCATCTCAAAGTGATAATATTGCAAAATTTTGCTTATATTTGATGGGTTTTATTTTACTTTACTTCATTTTTTATCTGACCGCAAGTAGTTAATCATCCTTACCTTGTAATATACTCAAGTACTGCTTTGTCTAGAAGTGGAACCACAAATGATGTTGGCTATGCTGAACAACCATGTGGTTTATGTAATGATCCACTAGAAGATCCAGTTGTGAGTTGCATCCTTTCCCTCTTAGCTAAGAAAAGAAACAAAAAGTACTAAAGAAAGAAAAAAAAAAGAAAAAGGCTTATCAAGAAACTTGATACTTCACTAAAGTTGAATTTGGCGGAGTTCCTACATGCACTATATTAATATTTCATGTATTACATGATGGTTATTTCAAATCTTAATGTGGTCATATTTCGCCGTATTTACATCTTCTATGTCTTTCTATTCCGAATAGCTTCTCAATCCTTCTTTATGTGCATGAGCTTCTATAGATTCTTTTCCAGCACCGTATGAAAGACCTCAATTTTTAACTAGAAATGCTTCTAGGAATGCCTTTTAACCCCTAAAAGGACTTCCATAAAACTCGTGGACTTCATGATTTAAATTCTTGAACCTCATTTCTTGACAACCTAAGAAAGATTCTCTAAGTTCCTTAACTATTATTTGTTCATTTAACCCGACTCTTTTATAAAAATGTGCACCTCTTTTGATTATTGCAGGTTACTTCTTGCACACATTTCTTCTGCAAGTCATGTCTGATAGATTTTTCTGCAAATGTGGGACAAGTTTCATGCCCTGCATGTTCTAAACCACTTACAATGGATTTCAACACAAATGATAAGGGGGTTCAGAAATATAAAGCAAGTATCAAAGGGTTTAGGTCCTCAAGTATACTAAACCGAATTCGTCTTGATAATTTTCGGACAAGCACAAAAATGGATGCTTTGGTATTGCTTACGAATCAATAACTATATCTTATCTTGACTTTATATTTTTCCTTATGCTTTTATTTCTCTGTCGCAAAGAGTGCAACGGGCTACAATTCTGCATCATTATCAGGAACTAGATATGTTTCCTAAGGCTCCCATACCATCTTCCATACCATCTAACTTACTAGATATGCGATCAAGATCATGTTACGCATAAAAAAGTTCAGGATGATGGTTTCAGTCTTTCTAGATATTGTATCTTTGTGAATTTTCTTGATATGCACATAGGAAAATTGATAATTTCTTCTCAAGTTTGGTTGTGTGCAAAATGGGTGATACACGAGGTTTAATTGAAGTTTTGCTTACCATTTGGAAGTGTTGCAGCAAATACCACCCCACGTTGATTGGAACTAATTGAGGATTAATAAGTTCTCGTTGAGGTCTCAATCTTATTTATATCCTTTGATATTATGACTTAAACTCGTCTAATCTTATTCTTGTGAATATCTATGGTATCTCTATTATGGTAGTAAGAACACTTATGCTTCGTTCTCATTGCTTGTTTTATTGGATCTAGAGAGAAGAAATAAGGTTAATGGTTGAAAGAGATGGTTCCGCAAAAGCAATAGTATTCAGCCAATTCACATCATTTTTAGATCTGATACACTATTCTCTACAGAAGGTAAGACATGTTATCTTTATCTACTTCAAACCTACCCCTCCTGTTGTCATCAATAGTCACAGGAAAAAACATGTCTTATGTGCATTTGGCAGTCAGGCGTCAATTGTGTTCAATTAGATGGATCCATGACTATCAATGCAAGAGATTCTGCAATTACAAAATTTACCAATCATCCAGATTGCAGGATAATTCTTATGAGCTTGAAAGTCGGAGGTGTTGCCCTCAATCTTACAATGGCATCACATGTAAGGTTTTTCTTTCTTTTCTCTTTCATTGCACATTCTTCATTTCTTGTCAAATACCAAGTGGTTTGAATCTATTGTTGAATTCCTTCTCATCTTCAGGTCCCGAATTATTTTTTTTGTTTTGGATAGTTTAACTTCTTCTTGGTGCACCTAGAGAGTAGACACTATTTGGACTTGTATTTTTGTTGAATGACCTAGATTACTTTTCTTTATCCTCTTGCACTTTATTAGGTTTTCTTGATGGATCCTTGGTGGAATTTTGTTGTGGAGAGGCAAGCCCAAGATAGAATCCATCAAATAGGGCAATATAAACCAATCAGGTGTGTGTTTATATTACTTCAACCATTTATACTAATGAAGGGAGCTTATTGTTGTTTTCTCATTTTTAGGATTGTGAGATTTGTGATTGAGAATACAATTGAGGAGAGGATCTTAGAGTTGCAAAAGAAAAAGGAACTAGTTTTTGAAGGGTAAGTTTCTCAAACTTTATTGTGCTAGTTGCATATGTATTCAGGGAAAATAATTTGATGACTTGAAACTGTTGAGTAATTTTGATATGTTTACTCCAGAAATAATTTCAAGATAAATTAAGAGAATCAAGTATTTATTGTGTTCTCTAGAATATATAAATCTAAGTTGATATTACTGCATACAAAGATTTCTTTGATAACTCTTAGGTTAATTCTTCCATAGAGAAAGTTACAATCTACTACCTTTCACATACACCTATCATGATATCACAGGGAAAATACCCCATAAGACTATTAAGGGGAGAGAGAGAGAGAGAGAGAGGGGGTGTATATCTGCATTCCCTAGGGAAAACTTTTTCATGTATCTCCAAACAAATGGAGTGAGGTCAAAGGCTTAGTTGTTGTTATCTTGATGTGTACAACTAATAATTAAGACAGTTGGGCTAGGGGTTGAAGTAGGTTCATGCACTGCTTTATCGTCTTCTTCTTTTTTCTTAAAAAAAAAAGAATAAGGTGATACATGGAGAGCTCAAATAGGTTGTTTAGGGTTTCTCATTCATATAAGTCATAACGATAAACACTTAAATGCTTCTCCCCTCATATCTCATTTGGACATGTATTATTGGCCTATTTTGTTTTACAATTGTGTTTCAATTTTCCTATTTTATTCTGACACTCCTCCCTTCTCACTCTGATGTACTGATTGTCCAATATTGATGTTTTTGTGTAGGATGGCCGGTGGAACTTCTGGGGACTTGGGGAAACTAACAGAGGAAGATTTGAAGTTCTTGTTTGCAACCTAAATTAGATTATGTTTTGTTATTTGCTTTAGTGAGAAAGATCATTTTGATCTTTGTTTAGTTTCTTGCTCGAATCTTGTCCCTAGTGTTGTTGTTTTTACAATGTAGGAAAGGCAACTACTTTTGAAATTGTTGTTTGTTTTGCATCAACCATAACCTTATCATCATTTGTTGGAATTGTTTATTATTATGCTACCTCCAGAAGACCCTTAATTGCACTCCCATTTCAAATAATCAAGCATGCCAAATGCCTCTAATTAATGAGTTACTCACATCTTTATTGAATTTGGTTGTTTTAGTCTTTGTTTAATCAGGTATGAAGATACATGTATCTCAGATTTATATTTGAGTGTCACTCATCCTATGGATACGTTGAATTATAGATGCTCACATTTACTAAAATGTAATATTACTTGTCTTCTATCTATCTTGTACAATTTGTCCTTCACTTTGACAGGTCTTATTTTATGACATAACATTCCAGTATCATTTTTTTTTAATTTCAGTTGTCTAATTTTGAATTTTTTTGTTTAATATTTCGATGTATCATACGATTCTCAATAAACATGGAGCTTTAATATATGAATTGCTTACGTTTAGGCAAAGCAGTCAGGGATACTCTTACATCATTTTTATTCATCCTACTAGTATACTTATCCGCGCGATGTGCGGTCAGTTAATAAACGTAATTGTAAATATGAATTTATTAAATAGTTTCAAAATTCAGCTTGTTGTATATGATATTATAAAGTTATATTAGAATGTTAGCATATTAGCATCGCAACAGGTTATAATAATCAATACTGATAAAAATAATAATATATAAAGTTTAGTTCATTAACTAAATTTGTTAGCAGAAACTTTTAGCATTAATAAAAATAATAAATATCATCACATAATTTCTATTACCCTCTTATATGCATTTGCTTAATATAATATTTTCATTATTTTTTTTATTTAGTGTTTTACCTATAATTTAAATAATGATTTGAATTACTTATATCTGTTTTCAATATGATATATTGAATTTCAGTTTTAGTTATTGATCGATAGTATTGTCTATTATCTTCTGGTATGCATTTGTTTACTATAATATTTTTTTTCTATTTTTTTCTTTAGTGTTGTACATATTTTGGACTATTTATATTCGTTTTTAATATAATACATTAAATTTTAGTTATAACTATTGATAACTATTTTACTACTATTGCTTTAAATATTATCTCCATTTTATTTTCATTATTCAATATTTTTATTTTTGACTCATTTTCTAAAAAAATATGATTTTTTTAAATGCATGCACACAAATTTGTGTTAACTATAATTCGTTCAAATACAAACTAAAACATTAATCAAATTTATTTTATCTTTTTATTAATTATATTAAGCTAGTCATTAAAAAATTAAAAGAAAAAAAAATAACTTACTCCAAAATATAGAATTTAACAATTATGTTCGTTAATTAGGAGAAAATTTTCATCATCTTACAAAATTAACTTAGTTTTGTCCTATTAAATTTCTTCTGCATCTAAATTTATTTATTTACAACTAATTAATACTTAATTTTCTTTTGAATTAAAAAGATAGCAATCTAAGTGAAGAAACTTGAACCTGTATATTTATCTATGACATCTTTTCTAAAAATAGCAATACATTAAATATTTGCATCAGTTGAGATCAGTTTGTGAGAAATGAAAACTTTATCTATTACAAAATAAATTCATATCTCATCTTCATATTTTTTATCCTGTCAAGATAAAAAATAAAAATAAGAGAAAAATAACTTAAAAAAGAATAAATATAAAGTATCAATTTATGTTATTATTTATGCTACTATTGGTGCATAATAATCACATCAAATAAAGTTATTTATTGTTATAACTCAAAATTAACTAATAGCTACTAATTAATCTTTTCAGACTCGATCAATTTCAAGTTAAGCTATATAACTATGTCATCGGACACCCATTAATTATCATTCTAAGACAAATCTTCTTTCCGACTAAATCTTCACGTCAAATTCAAAGTTCAAATGCAAGTTTTGGTGGGCATACCTTAACTTCGAACACTTGATCATCTACAGATCCATCAAATGAAAGATTTTTTTTTCTTTCTCTAGCAAATCTTCATGATAATAGTACTTTTGTCACAAAATGATTGTCCTATTTTAGTTAGCAAGAATCAAATAACTGTTAATTTTTTTATGAATAAAGTAACTCTAAATATGAAGAAGAATCAAGCAATATTGTCAAAAAAATTTTGGGTTTTCCTAATTTTGGACAGAAAATGTAAAAAAAAAAAAAGTTTGAAAATTTGTCAAAACTTATTATATTGGGACAGAGGAATTTATAAATTTAAGTACTAATAAAGCAATAATCACAAAAGCTAAAGCATAAAAAAGAACTACTAATTATGTATCAAAGTTCCAATTGTTGGATGACAAATTCAATTCAAAATAAAAGTTATCAATTTTAAATTGAAAAGTTGATTTGTTTTGTCCTATATTTAATACATGTTATTCATTGTTCCAACATGTTAATACCCCCACGAAGTTGGTGGTTCTTAATGTCACCTAAAGTTAGATCACAAGGAAACAAATTGCTACGTAAAATGCAATTAAAAGCAAATCTAATATTTCTTCGTTTTTTTTCTTTTTCTTCTTCATTTGCTTCTCTTTCTCTTACAAAGGAGAACAAACTTATCCAAATTTTAATAATTTATCTTGCAAGTCCAATTCAGTTTTTTTTTATTAGCTAATTCTACTAAATTTTAATGTAAAATTAGATTCAAATTTTAAAAATATTATTTAATTAAGATACTTTCATCTTGCTTTAAATATTTTTTTAGGTTAAAATAGAAAGATCTCTATTAGGAAAGATATCTATTTTGAAGTCAAATAACAATAATGGTCCATTATTTCCTTTTTCCCTAAAGCATGCTTATTTTTACAATAATAAGCCGTACAAATTTTTTCTTTTTCTTTTCTTTTTTTGCTTTTCCTCATAAAATAAAAGGAAACCTACAAAATCGAATATGAAGTGTACCTCTTCTCCACACAATTAGGTTCAGTATTGATCATTTGTGTTTTTAAGAAAAAATCTGCAAGGAAAATAAAGAAAATATCGAATTAAATTTCACTACAACAAATTAAGATTATGAATTAAATTTTCAAAAAATAAACCTAGTTTTAAATCAAACACCTTGCTACGCTGCTTTAGGAGCGGATATTTTATTCTGCACATGCAACTATCACTTTATGAACAAAATCTTTGAAAATGAGAACATTTCTCTGAAACATATATCATTGAATGAGAAAGAAATAAAAGGTAGAAATCTGACCTTTACATAATATCATCTCCACCAATTACAACCCCACAGACCACGATCATCTGACACTAAATTAATGCGTTAACACTTCTACTGTAATAGACATAATTATTTTTAAAAAATTACAAAGCATAAAAACTTTCATGGAACCAAGCATATATAAACAAAAATATCACATACACAAATTTCATTAAGAGTGTTAATACTGAAAAGAAGCCACTAATAAATAAATAAAAATATATATAAAGCTGATTATGGTTACTTTGTCTCAAATGCCCCAAAGTTGCATCCAAAGAAGGAGGAGAGAAGATAATTTGTCAAAAGGTTTTATAAATAGCAAATAAAGAATACAAAAAAGAAAATTTCTCTTACACTTTTAGGAACAATTGTTTCCTAATTTTTTGACTTTATTTATATACTACAATTAGATTTTAAAGTTTACCACGTTTATCTAAATATTTTTGAATAATTTATCTTTATCTTTATCTCCACTCTATGGGTAAATAGGTAGGAAAATAAGGAACGTGGGTGAGGGCTTTACATATTTTAGCATTTAGTTGTTAAAATTTGAAAATAACTCCTTATATCCTAAATGATTATTCTTTTATATCAGGAAAGTTATTTATTTTTAATATTTATAGAAGATTTAAACTTTTAAGGAAGTTGGGTAGTTTTCTTTTTTGTTATGAGTTTTCTAGGTTTTTATTATCATTATTTTGAATTTTAAAATTAAAATTTTAAGGAAGTTTTCTACTTCTATTATTTTTTGTGAGTTTGCAATTATTTTTTAATTTCGAATTATAAAATTTTTTGAAGTTATTTTTTCATTTCAAATTTAAAATTTAAAATCTTATGGAAGTTCTATTTCTTTTGGTGAATTTGCAGGGTTATTTTTGGATTTTAAAATTGAAATTTTTAAAAAGTTGTGTAGTTTTATTTTTGTGTGAATTTACATTTTTGTTTGCAGTTATTTCTTAATTTCGAATTCTAATTTTTTTTTGTGAGTTTGCAGTTATTTTTAAATTTTGAATTTTAAATTTTAAATTTTAAGGAAGTTGTGTTGTTGTTTTTGGGTGAATTTGCAGGGTTTTTTTGGATTTTAAAATTCAATTTTAAAAAGTTGCGTAGTTTCATTTTTGTGTGAGTTTACATTTTTTTTTTAATTTCAAATTTTAATTTAAAATGTTAATCACTTCAACTATCAAGCGTTAAGTCGAGATCGTCAAGATTAAAACACCAAAAAAAGGATTGGAGCCTTGACGTAGATGTAAGGTGGTAAAGATTTACTCTAAGAGAATTATAGGCTTGTATATTTCGAGTAAAAAGTACCATTTGGTGAAGTCGAGAGATAAGGTCTTTGTATAGGGTATTTTTTGAACACTTCATGGGTGAGAAAATAAGCATATAGTAGTATTTTTATTTCATAATTGATTCAGTAGTCACCTGTGATCCAGGTCCTCTTCGATGAGGTGATGCCGTAGGTAAGGTCTCACTTGCATCACCAAGTTGGTTGCAACTCCTTTTCTTCCAAAAATGGTAATTCATCCAATATGATGAAGATAATTTTCTGGCAGAATTGGGAGATTATAATTGATCACAAGTGATATTTGTTATACATCAATACCATGAGCCAACAGATCAGTTCTGATAAGGGCAGGGGAAGAACCAAAGTAAAACACTCCGTTTTGAACTTGGGTAGGTAGAAACTGGAAAACATCATAAATCTGGCAGTATTGAAACGTGAATAAAGAATACAAATCACTAATTTCACAAAATCTGCATAAAAGTGAAACGGGGAAAAGGTTATGAACTCTGTATTTTATTCAT
The DNA here is from genome assembly GCA_003996215.1 of Jaltomata sinuosa. Lineage (NCBI taxonomy): Eukaryota > Viridiplantae > Streptophyta > Magnoliopsida > Solanales > Solanaceae > Jaltomata > Jaltomata sinuosa. The sequence goes on along the minus strand of QJPP01007298.1, from coordinate 303,401 downwards.
AATAATCAGGAAATGAAGGAACTAATTGAATTGGATGAGTTTTTGAACTTCTATTATATTTTAATTAAAAATTTATTGTAATTGTTTGTTGACTACATATTTTGTTCGATATCAATTTATGATTTGAGAACCATGAAAGTTAACCATTGTTGTAGTCTTTTTGGATGCAAAAGGGTGTACATACTAAGGAGACGCAAAGCAACGGACTGATTGGTATGTCTTTGAGGAGAGTCACAAAAGGGATTGAGATCGTTAACCTCCTGAAACCATGTGAGTAATCATATAGTTATGGATTTTGCATTTTTGTTTCACTTGGAATGTGGATGGACATGTATTTAGTGGTCGTTGTTTGGGAAAACAAGTTTATGAGTTCTTCCCCAACCTATTTGGCAAACTTTGTCAATTTTGTAAGTCCGTTTTTCTTAGGGGATAGGAAATCTATACATGCCAAACTTTAGGATAAGGCAAAACAAACAAGTATAGGCTGATAAGAAACAACAAATAAGGAGTTTAATGGGAAGTTTCAAGTCCTTATTTGTTCAAATCTAATTTTGAAAGGTTAATTGTGGATTCGTGCTAAACCAAATTTTTTTTATCAAGCTTTTGTCTCAGGCTTTGAGTGTATCGAGGTCATGTCTGGTGCTTTTACAGATTTTAATAATACTTTATTCTTAATTTTGGGGAAATTCGATTAAACAACAAAAATTTAGTGTACACATAGGGACAACAATACGATGAAGATAATTTTCTGGCAGAATTGGAAGATGATAATTGACATTTGTTGTACATCAATACCATGAACCAACAGATCAGTTGTGGTAAGGGCAGGGGAAGAACCAAAGCAAAACATGTACATCAATACCAATCATTCTTGCGCCTGATGTGTAGAAAAGTAGCTCTTTAAGTGATCGCTAGCGTCTCGTATAAAGTGTAGAGTATCTCTTCCATTCCTCCTAATCAACATTAACCAATAACTGTTTAATACCCTCAAGATATTCATTGCGTTTAACCAAGTTTTTCACTAGCTTATTCATGATCTTTGTTGTGATGTCAAGGCTTCAAGTGGCATGGTCATAGAAAACACTCTGTTTTGAACTTGGGTAGGTAGCAACAGGAAAATATCATAAATCTGGTAGTATTGAAACGTGAATAAAGAATACAAATCACTAATTTCACCATGTCTGCATAAAAGCGAAACAAGGATAAAGGTTGTGAACTCTGTATTTTACTCATAATAATCAGGAAATGAAGGAACTAATTGAACGGGATGAGTTTTTATATAATGACCTTAGGAACTAAATAAATGGAAAGGGAACTAAGTGTCACACCAATAGCATAAATGATAACTAAAGTTGCATCTTTTATATTGGTTGTTTCACAACGACTAATTCCAGAGTTATTTCAGGATTAGAAAACCTAGAAGACCTCAGACCTGAACTTGTTCAATGACATCTATTTAGGCGTAAAATGCAATTTCATCAACTTCGTGACCAAGCATCATACCCAACGTGAAGAGAAATTTTTTCGACAATCAAAGGTATAAAATAATTGAGGTCCAAAGCCCGGTTACGTGGCATTCTGAAAGTTCAGGAATCCTATTTAATTTTTTCTACAGTTTCTTGCATTTCCCTCTAATTTTTACCGTGAAAAACAAAAAATACACCTTTCATGAAGAGACATCAATTAGCGGAAGTTACTAATTTGAGGACTTGAATTCACATATAGCACTGGTATTTGAAGTTACTAATTTAGGGGAGTCGAGGAACAGAGTAAGTGCATAGATAGAGGAGTAATTGAGGAGGCACAATGAAAAAGACTAACGAAGGAAGAATTAGTGGGGAAAGAAGGGAACAGCAAGAGTTTAAGATATGATAAGAATTTATTTTTTCTCCAATAGACATATTTTCTTGTGAGGTATACTATGCTTTGAATCTTTTAGATAAAATAAATATTTTGTTATAAAATAATATAATAGTGGATGTCCATAACTCCTAAGAATTTACTCCCACCAATCTTTATCATGATGTGTAGTTAATCCACCACTACTCTACACACCATTATGGATATAACTTCCACACCTTGTAACCTCCCCTATAATGTTCTTGTTTAATGTTATGTTTTACAAATTTTTGTATGCCTCCATAAACACTATAATAAAGGAATAGTATTGACAGTACTACCTTATTTAGCATCACAAAATCAGGGATCTCCCCTTTAATCAGGGATCTTCCCTGTCACTAGGCTAGTAATTAGGACTCATTTACATGTATAAATTCGATGTATATCCTACTGTTCAGATCACTAAAATAAAGACAATTTCTTCATCTGTAATGTTCTGAATTTCTCTCCTTATTCAACTTGGTATCAAGAGCCTTGTTTTTTTTCTCTCTGAGTCTTGAAATACTCAGTTTATTCTTTCCAGCAAAGCCATTTGATTCATCTTGGGCTCGATTTCTTGATCCATATCTGGCACTCTCCGTGTAATCTGTGGATTTATTTGTTGATTCCCTTCGACTCCATATTTTTCAATCAGGATGGATTTCCGAGATATCTTGTCAACCAAATTTGATGGGCATAACTTTCCGATCTAGAAGTTCCATTTCAAGGTTTTCATTAGAGGCAAAGGTCTCCTTGGTATTCTAGATGGCTCAAAGGTTGTACCTATATAAGACAAAGAAAAAGAAGCTTTTGAGGTTGACAATGGCAAAATTATCACGTGGATTGTCAATTCCGGCTCTGTTGATATAGCTATGGAGCTGACATCTTTTGAGAAAGCATAAAAAATGTGGAGTCACCTACATACCCTCGGTACCCAATAGAATTTGGCAAGAGAATTCAAATTGGAAAGGCTACTCGCAGAATCTACATAAGGTGAGAAAACTGTCAATTGCTTATATTCTTGATTACTTAGTTTATGGGCAGATCAAGATCAATTTTTTGCTGCCACAATTACTGCCGCTGTACTAAAGGACTACTACGAAGAGGACAAGGACTATCTAATTCCTTATGAAACTCAGATATAAGTTCGAGCCTTTACGTGCCAGCATTCTCAACAGGGAGAAATTACCAGCTTTAGATATGGTGATTTCCTAAGTTCTTCGAGAAGAAACTCGATTGGGTTCTCAAGCTTTCATGGAAAATTCTCATTCCATGGACACTTCCATGGCTCCATACAGAAATTCTGCTTCCTCGGGAAACTCCAGCAAGCCAGTTCAGTGTTATCATTGCAAGGAAACACGACATGTCATTTCCCATTGCAAGAAGCAAAATTATTGCAACTATTGTAAGAAGGATGGTCACATTATTCTGGATTGCCAAAAAAAATTGGTCCAGCAAAATGCTCAACTCCTCATAAAGCCTTCTAGGCGATGGAAAGGGATGTGGGTACACAACACACGCCAGAAATAAAGACACAATAGACACCTACATTATTTGATCACAACGATATTTATAAGTTGATACAAGAATCATTGGTGGCTGCTCGCCCCACTGCAATCTCTACAACTTTGATTGCTACGTACCCTGGTAAGAATAAAATTTTGAATTCAATGGTATGGCACATTGATTCTGCTACATCTAACCACATGACAGGAAACCAATAATTTTTTTTTGATTTATCTAAAACACATTTCACACATGAAATTGTTACTGCAAATGGTCATGTTTTATCTGCATCAGGCATTGGCTCCATTAAACCATTTTCAGAAGTTCTTTGTGTACCCAAACTTACTGCAAATCTTTTATCTGTCGGACAACTTGTAGAACATAATTATTTGGTTATCTTTTCTTCTAATGGTTGTGTTATTCAGAACATATTGACAGGGAAAATGATGGCCAGGGGGCGTAAGGTTGATAGGTTGTTTCTTCTTCAATCTCTGGACACTAAATTTCATTAATGTTTTCTTTCGGCTTCAAATAAAGATATTGAGTTTTCAAATAAAATGTGGACCTTGTGACATCTTCGTTTAGGCCACCCACATGCTTCTCGTTTAAATTTCACGTTGAAATCCTGTATTTATTGGGTAAACACTCACTGATTTTGCCTTCTAAATTACCCTGTGAGAGTTGTGAAAAATTAAAGAGTCATAAATTTCCATTTCAACTAAGCAATACTATTTATTCTATTCCTTTTGATTTAATTCATAATGATGTTTGGGGGCCTTCTCCAATTATATCTCGATTGGAATACAAGTATTTTATCTTATTAATTGATCAAGTATCTCGGTATACATGGGTTTTCTTTTGGAAACACAAATTTGATCTACCAAACATTGTCAAAAATTTTATAACCTTATAGAAACTCAGTTTGAGAAAAAAATCAAGATTTTTCGTTCGGATTCGGGAAGGGAGTATGTAAATGCAAACCTCACATGTTTTTTTCAAGAAAAATGCATTATTCATCAATGTTACGTTCTTGCCCCTATACACCAGAACAAAATGGTGTGTTGAAACGTAAGAATAGACATATTGTTGAAACTGCCTTAGCTCTTCTTGATACATCAAATGTTTCAAAAAAAATTTGGGTTGAAGCAATGTAAACATCTATTTATCTTATAAATAGACAACCATCCTCTGTCATTAAATAAGATTGCCCCTATTTTATCCTTTTCAAAAAATTGCCCGACTATTCGCATCTTAAAGTATTTGGTTGTGTATGTTTTGTTCTTCATTCAGACCATGAACGTCATAAATTATCCTCAAAAGCTGTTAAATGTACTTTTTTTGGGATACAATGATATTCAAAAGGGGTATTTGTGTTATGATTCAACAGGCCGTTTATTGAGAATTTCTCAACATGTTATCTTTTTTGAAAATTCTTTTACTTAAGCTAGCAATGACTCACAACTTTCTAATATATATATATTTTTTAAACAATTTTTTACTCATGATTATACTTGCCATAGCAACCTAGCCACTGGTCCATCGTCAAATTTGTCCTCTGAAACAACATGTACTACTTATGACTTTGATCCCTTTTTTGATAATGATACTACTTTGATAAATTCTAATTCTTTATCTCACCAACATGACACACATAATGTTTCTTTAAACCGTAATAACCAACCTTCTCCTCTTCCTCCTCAAAATATCATTGACCCTATCAGACGATCATCTCGTCATGCTTCTCCTCCAAACTGATATGGATACTCCACAGGTAAATATGGTCGATCATATGCCTTACTAACAACCTTGAATTCCATTGTTGTGCCAAATTCTTACATGCAGGCTAGTGGTCAGAAATGTTAGAAGGATGCAATGAGTGACGAACTAGTTGCCCTTCAGGAGAATGATACATGGGATATGGTGGATAGGCCAACAAATGCAACAATTATTGGAAGTAGATGGTGGTACTCAATCAGGACGAAAGCTGATGGATCTCTAGATCGATATAAGGCTAGATTGGTAGTTCAAGGGTACAAGCATGAGTATGGAATTGACTACAAAAGAAACCGTTGCTCTAGTAGCTAAGATGACGACATTATGTATATTGTTTGCTTTAGCGTCAATAAAAAGTTGGATGTTACATCAAATAGATGTCAAGAATGCTTTCCTTCATGGAGACTTGCAAGAAGTGGTCTACATAAATCCACCACCAGGTTACCAACATTCTAGTCCAAATCAGGTGTGTCGTCTTAATAAATCTCTCTACGGATTAAAGCAGCCTCCTCGCTCATGGTTTGAAAAATTTCGAACAACAATCCTTGATGCTGGTTTTACTCAGAGCAACTAAGATTATTCATTATTCCTACGTCAATATAGCTCAGGTATTACTATTCTCCTTATTTATGTAGATGACATGATTATTACAGGAAATGATGAAGTTGGAAATCTCTCATTTGAAAAATCTGTTACACTCCTCGTTCAAGATGAAGGACCTAGGAAAGCTAACATATTTTTTAGGTTTGGAAGTAAGTTATGGAAAGAAGGCATACAATTAAGTCAATAAAAATATGCAGAGGATCTTGTTCAGTTAGTCAATCTAACTGATCAGAAGAAGGTTCAAACTCCAATAGAAGCAAATACTAAATACAAAAAAGAGGAAGGAGAGCTTTTTTGGGGATCAGACTTTGTATAGACGTCTAGTAGGATCACTTATATATCATACTATGAGTCATCCTGATATCTCTTATGTAGTACAAGTGTTAAGTCAATTCATTACCAAACCCTATAATATTCACTACTCAGCTTTACTCAAGGTTATTAGATATATAAGAGGTACTGTGAATCAAAGACTCTTATTTCCATCATCTATATTGCTGGACATGGTGGGATACCCGATGCAGATTGGGAAGGTTGCACTGATTCAAGACGATCCACTATAGGCTGGTGCATGATGCTTGGCTCATGCATGATCTCTTGGAAGTGCAAGAAACAATCTCGAACATCAAAGTCATCTATAGAGGCAGAGTATAGAAGTATGTTTGTTGCATGCTCTGAAATCATTTAGCTAAGAAGGCTATTATCAGAACTTGGAATCAAAATGGAAGGATCAACCACATTGTATGGAGACAATACCAGTGCAATTCGAATAGCAACCAATCCCGTTCATCATGAAAATACTAAGAACATAGACGTAGATTGTCACTACATCAGAGAACTAGTTGAATACCAAAGGATTAACCTTAGATATATATCCTCTAAAGATCAATTGACTGATTTGTTCACAAAGGCCATGTCAAGGAGTCGACACAATTATCTTTTGTCCAAACTCATGCTTTGTGATACACAACATTAGTTTGAGGGAGGGTATTGACTGTACTACCTTATTTAGCATCACAAAATCAGGGACCTCCTCTTTAATCAGGGATCCTTTAATAATAAATCAGGGATCTCCCTTGTCACTAGGCTAGTAATTAGGACCCCTTTAAATGTATAAATTCGATGTATATCCTACTGTTTAGATCACTGAAATAAAGACAATTTCTTTATCTTTAATGTTGTGAATTTCTCTCCTTATTCAACTCACAGGATCTTATATTGTATACACTTGAAGATATTTGAGAAACTCTCTACACTCTCTTCTCTTGTCTCTCTTTGTTTGTTTTGGTTATGTTTCTTATTTACTTTGATTTCACAACACGTTATCAGCATGAGACTCACAAATTAAAGGTAAGATTAACTCGACAATTAGATCACGGAGGTGGTGAGTTCCTCTTCTTTGTTGTTGGTTCACTCGACATACCAGGTAATTTTTCTTGATGCTTTCCAATTATTAGACATCGTAATAAGTGGACTTACTATTGGCCATTTGTGAAAGGTTATAAACTGTTCGCATTTGACATATTTATTGCTCATAACTCAATATTTTGAAAATTACTTTTGTGCAATATTGGTAAATTGCATGAGTAAGGTAGAAGGCTAATTTTCATTTGAAAACTAATTAGTAGATTGATTATTATTTTTTCTAAAAATAAATTACTCCTATACATTCTGACTCTTAATTCTACTACAATATTATGATTGTGTTCTATATAATATGATACATACTGTATCAGGTTATCACTTAATTGATGATGATATCCTCATAAGAGTTTAAATGTGTGTCAGTTTTTGGATAAACTGATATAATCATAAAGGATATGTTTTTTGGAACAGAACAGAATTCATTGAACACCAAAGACTAACTTACCATTGTTTGGATGGTTTCTTGTATAGAAAGTATTGGATCCTTTATTTCACCGATGGCTTGAAGGTGAGTCCTATTGTATTTTGGACTATTATGTTATTGGTTGGAGGTAAGACAATAAATTTAAGTCTCATTGCACCATGAGGGTAAGACATCAGGTTCAAGTCCTGATGCGTCGTGATAATAATATGTTGGATTTTAGTCCGAGTGAATTATAGCTTAAGACGCCTTTATATGGGTAAGAAATTGAGTATTAGTCCTAATTTACCAAAATGATTATATAATGATTACTAAGGCAAAATAATGTACTTTCATTGAAAAGTCATGAAACTTGTCCATTGAATTTACTCCATTCCCTGAAGTGAATGTGGTAGAGTACATGATAAGTCAGAAAGATGATAAAATAATTATTGTAGTTGTAAAAATGATTGTGGATATGGTAAAGGATAAAATAATAGTCATCATTTTGATAATAATAAAAAGAAGAACACTATGGGTTCTTCAAATAGCCCTTCAAAACATGAAGGTAATTTTTGTCATCAAAGTGGTATGAAAGGTCATTGGGTGCGTGGTTGCCGTGCGATCTAATTTGATAAGTTTAATAAATCCTCCATCAAAACAAAGAAATAACGTGGTTATACATTTAGCCATTCAAGGTGATGTTGAGGTAGGTCATGTAAATATGACAAAATTTCAACGTATGAAAATTATCTTCTAATGAAAATTTATGAAGCAACATATGGTTACAGTCCATTCTTTAAAGAGAATGCAACTTGTGATAAGCATCATAAATGCTCGATTATTTTTAAAAATGAACACGTCAAGATGTGATAAAATTGTGTATAAAGATGTGCTTATGTATGGTTAGATAAATACCAAAGCTCACCTCTATGGAAAGTTGGAGAGAAATAATTTTTTTTTACTGTGGTATAAAAAGGAGCGTTGATATTATAGCATGCCTTATCATGATCTATCAAAGGGTAAAAGTTAGAAATGATTCTTGCCTATGAAATTTTTGATCATGACTAAAATGGAGATTCTGGTGACTGAATGAATTTGTCATTGATTGCGTACATATGGTACGCCAAATATTTTTGTCAAAGTAAATTATTAAAGACAAAAGTAAAGAAAGAAAGGGGTCTTGCTTATAATAATTTTGACCATAATAACAATAATTTTCTCTTTGAAGGAGTTGCTCACCATATGGATGGTGTTATAAAATATGTGTTAGTACACAAAATTGATTGGGAACTTCGGAAAAGCTAATGTATTACTATCCGGAGAAATAAAATTGTTCATAATTTTGGGTTTGTTGTAAGTCTCATAGGAAACTTGTTAAGTTTCAAAGGCATTGATCAAAAATGAATTATATTGAGACTATAAATTATGGAAAGATTTTATATCTTCATATTACTATAATCGAAGCGGGTTATAAAATTTTATGTGAAAGGTTACCCAACTTTTTTTCCTGTTTATAGTACACAAATATGGGCATGATGATGGAATCACATGTAATAGTAAATTAAAAGTTTATAGAAAGTATATAAGTTGGCATGACCAGTTGACCATCCCAGTTCAAATGTGATACAGAAATAATTGAGAATTCACGTGGTTATATATTGAAGAAATAAAAGATTCTTCAAGAATTCTAATGTGCTGCTTGGTTTCATGATACATTGGTTATTATACCAGCTAAAGTTGAAATTGTATCCCTTGAATTTTTGAAATATTTTAAAAAGTAAATATGAGTCCGTTCACCTGCCATGTTGACCATTTACTATTATATGATTTAATAGATGCATCTATGGTTGGTCACATGTGCTTTGCTATCAACTTGCAATTTATTTCTTGCAAGGTTGTTTGCTCAAATTATTAATGTAACACCCCAGAACGTCCAAGCCCAGACTTAGCTCAGAAAACTAGGAGAAATAAAATATTTCAACTGCCAGCAAAACCACGAGTCACTTTCACGAGTCGTGGAACAGTCCACGAATCATGGACTGGACTCGTGGAACAAAGATTAGAGGACTTCTCCTCTGAAGTTTATTCCACGACATAAGTCTACGGACCGTAGAAGTTTCCACGGACAGCAGAACTTGTCCGTGGAATCTTTGTAGCAGTTGACCTTCAGGAACCACGATTGGGTTCCACGACTCGTGTAAACTACCACGAGTCGTGAACCCAAGTCGTGGAACCAATTCTAGTAGCCTATACTTAAGTCATCAGGAACCATGATTGGGTTCCACGACCCGTGGAAGTTTCCATGAGTCGTGAACCCAACTCGTGGAACCAATGTTCAGAGGACCAAGAATTTCATACAGGAACCACGAGTGGGTTCCATGACCCGTGGAAGTTTCCACGAGTCATGAACCCAACTCGTAGAGTTCATTCCAGTAGCCATATTTTAGGTTTAGGAAACCACGATAGGGTTCCACGACCCGAGGAACTTTCCACGAGTCGTAGAACCCAATCGTGATCCCTGAGTCACGATTTTCAGTAGCTTTTCTAATTTAATTCCAGGGGCATTCCAGATATTTTCTACCTAATTTAATGCCTAGGCTACGTCATTTTAACTACTCTAAGCCTACTTTATTAGTCAAACGCTACCTAAAACCCTTATTATCCTAATTTCAATGGACTTAGAAAGAAAGGAATCAAAAGAGGCGATAGTTTTCTCCCAAGAACAAGCAGAGGCCTTTACCAAGTTCAGCCCCAAAAATCCAAGGATTTCTCCGTGGATTTCTTCACCAGGTATGTGGGATTTCACTAGTGGGTTCCTTTCACCCATTAGGTCCCTAGATTCTAATTAGTTTTCAGTTTCCTCCATGAATTGTCAAACCTAGGGTCCCCAGAATTTAGAGATTTATTGTAATTCAGTTTCTACAATCTCTATCGTATTGACTACATGTTCTTGGAGAATTAGTGTAGTTCCATGTATAATATTCAGAAAAACCTAGTTGTGTACTTCCAGTATTTCATAAATTAAGTTCACTAGACATGCTAATTATATGTTCATGTACCAGGATTCGAATGCCATATCTCCTAGTATATTTATGTTGCATTCCCAGTTGATTCCCAGTATTTTGAGCTATCCATCATTTTAGTACATTGTTGTTAACATTCAATTGGGAGTAAACTTAGCACCGAGTGAACTAAGAGATGAAGGCTCACCCGTTAGTTTTAGGCTGATACCTTTAGCAGCAATCCCTAAGTTCCAGAACTAAGGTGCCACCGTAGGTTCTAATGATATAACGACCAGGTCCGTCATTATGGGTAGTCCAATCGTCCCAAGTTTTAGAGTTAGAAAACTCTGGATTGGGGGGTTTGAAATTCTGGGCTAGGCTAGTCTCGACCGATTTAGGAGAGAGGTATGGTTTAAGGCCATCCGGGTAAGGATGGGGTCGGATGTCTTATGTTGAGCTAGTTTTCCCTGTAGATAACACATAAAGGAGTCCTGGGGACTTTTTAAAATTGAATTTGAGTAAGTAGAACTCCCGAAATCGAGGTCGATGTGAAGGGGTTGTTTTGAGACGTTAAGCAAATAAGTGTGTTGTAAAATGGACTGATTTTGGAGGTTTTGCTACTTTCTATCCCGTGTCAACCGCTATAGCAGTTGACACTTCACCATAGCGGCCTCCGCCGTAGTAGAAAAATTACCGCTACAATAGAGGTCAATGTCGGTCAGCCTCCGCCATATCGGGTGACTCCGCTACAGTGGATTCGCTATAGCGGAGCGGACCACTATAGCAGGTTCGATGGGAATTAAAGCTGAAACATTCCCCAAAATATTCAGTTTTCACAATTTCATTTTGGGAGAAGGACAAGGCGATTCCAGGCATTTTTCCATTATTTTCTTTTGTAAGGTAAGGTTTCTACTCCCCAGTCTTTGTAATACTTTTTCTATGCGGTAGAATTACTAGGAGGGAACTTGGAGGAAGGTTGGAATAACCTAGGAATGGTAGAATCTGGGGAAGAAGGGGGATTCTAGACTTGAATGTTCTTGGGTGTTGTTAATAGTAAGATATTATGATCATAGATTGTTAAATTCTCTATTTTTATTCGTAAAAATGATAGAACTAGGGAAATTAATGGTGGAAAGCCCGGGGAAAGGGTGGGATGATCATGGGTGGCCTGGGGTTTTGGGATTCGCTGTAATCCGGGTAATGTGCAGGCCTTGTTTGTTAATTTCATGTACTTGTATGTTATTTTAGACCAAGAACGAGAAAGAAATATGGAACACGGGAAAGTTCGAGTTGAATAGAGCTTGGATCATTTTGAAGTAGGTGATGGCTTACTATTTCTGTGAATATTGTATGTGCTTGTACTCTTATCTAAGTGGTTGTATGAATTGCATTGCTTAGAGGGATTGTGTAGAATGTCTAAGGGTCCTGTTTTACAGTCTGTGAGTTGAACGGTGTGTACTTGTTGGTTTACAAGTTGTGTGTTCATATATTGACTGTGGATTGTTGACATTCGGTTGGCTCGGGTACCATACCTGGTACATGTATACTAATGGTTAGCACGGGTACCACGCCTAGTACAAGTATACTAACGGTTGGCACGGGTACCATGCCTGGTACGGGTATAACAAATGGTTGGCACAGGTACCACACCTGGTACGAATTACTAACGATTAGCTCGGGTACCACGCCTGGTACGGGTTAACTTTTCTGTATCATTGCATTATTATTGATTGCATTTCATTGATTGGTATTGGTTCCGTGAGTGAACTGGGCTGTTTGTTGAATTATGATATTGACTGGTAGTCCTTGAGTGACCGAGAATTCTGTTGTATCTGTTGAATTGGTCTTGGTTTAAGTCGGGTTGTCTGTTAACACTTAGGTGTTGTCTAGAGGGGATCCCAGGGTAGGTCCGGGATAGGTAGAAAGGATGGTTATGTGTATGTGACTGTTTCTTATGGTTATTAAGGGTGGATTTCATGCGGGAACAAGTTAGGTAGAGGCTAGTATCCTAAGGGGAGCCTGTTAATATTGTTGCATGTCTTTCATACATTTTACTTGATATTATTGTACTGCTTATATACTGTTTATTTGGAAATTGACTGATGATCCTACTAGTACACCGTGGTGATGTACTGATACTGCACTTGCTTGTCTTTCTTTTGAGTACAGGAAATCTTATAGCGGCTGAGACGCGACCTCATTTGTAATACCAGCGTTCCAGACTTCAAGGGTGAGCTTTTCGATCAAGCTGGCTTGGATCTATCTTTAGAGTTGTAGCCTATTTGTTTTGGGCTTAAACTATTTCCTTTATGTTTTGGGGTTGCATCCCCGTACTTTATACATTGGTAGATTGTTTGGTACTGCGACTTTCAGGTTCTAGGGGATAATTTCCGTAGGTTAATATTAATGAAATATTTTTTTCTAAATTATTGAATGCTAGTTTACTTTCTGCACTTGGTTTTGAGCTATTAGAACGGTTAAGTTAGGGGCAGTGATGGTTCTCTCATCCAGGGGTTGGGTGAGTGCCACTCACGGCGGTCTGGGTCATGTCAAAGATGGTATCAGATCCCTAGGTTCATTGATCTCATCCTAGCAAACATGTCTAGTAGAATCCTGCAGAATGGTGCAGAGACGTCCGTACTTTTCTTCGGGAGGCTATGGGGCTTTAGGAAAAACTATCTCTTCCTTTTTTCCTTCATGCTATAACTTGATTCCAATTGGTATCTGGTGATACAAATTGGTATCTAACCTCATTCAGTCTTTTGTCCGCAGATGGTTAACACAAGGAATAACAGAGCTAGAGCAGAGGTCCTAGCAGCGGGCTCGCCTGTTCGTGATAGAGGCAGGGGAAGGGGCAGAGGACGAGGTAGAGAAACACCCGCCAGGGGTGGGGCTCGAGTTTCTGTTGATGTACGTGAGGTAAACCCTCCCCCACCTCAGGAGCATGTTGCTGAGAATGTAGAAGAAGTGGTTGTAGAGGATAAAGGGGCACAGACGGAGGTAGCACCAGTTGGCGGTGCAGGCCTTCCTGCTATGACACCAGAAGCCTTTCAGCAGGCTTGGAACATTTTGAGTGGGTTTGTTGGTGCTGGAGACATACCTGCAGCTTATGCAAATCAGGCCTTGGATACTCAGCCAGCGGTTACTACAGCGCCTAGGATGGATGCAGCTTCGGGCACGAATGATTTCTTCAGGACAATGCTAGGCCTAGTGATGACAGGGAGCGAGCATGAGATGCTGACCAAGTTTCTCAAGATGAAACCTCCTACGTTTTAGGGTACAGATAAGGAGGATGCTTATGAATTCATATTGGATTGCTATGAAAGGTTGTACAAGTTGGGTATTGTACATCGGCATGGGGTTGAATTTGTCACTTTTCAGCTACAGGGTGATGCCAAGCAGTGGTGGAGGTCTCATGTTGAGTGTCGGTCTTCTGTTCTACCTCTACTGACTTGGGAGAGGTTCCATGCCTTGTTATTGGAGAAGTACGTACCCTGTACTTTGAGGGATCGGAAGAAAGATGAGTTCTTGAACTTAGAACAGGATGGCATGTTGGTCTCGGCTTATGAGGCCAAGTTCCATGCCTTGTCTCGTTTTGCAACACAAATGTTAGGGTCCGAGGAGGAACGGGTCTGGTTGTTTGTCAAGGGTCTGATTACTGAACTGCAGGTACTATCAGTGCATATGACTTCTTCAAGAAAGGGCTTTAATGATATGGTGGATTATGTGAATAAATTAGAGGGAGTTAGGCAAGCAGGGCAGGCTAAGGCTTTAGCCAAGAAGCCCCGGAATGAGGGAAACTATGGTGGTTCATACTCCAGGGGCCAAAATCAGCAGGCTTACTCGGCCTGTACTATCCAGTCAGCCTTGCCAGCTACTATAAGTGGTCATCAGAGGGCTCGGTCTTCAGATCCTAGAGGCCAGGGAGCATCTTATACATCAGCTAGCAGACCTACACTTGATCGTGGTTGCTTCCACTGTGGTGATCTGGGCCACTTTAAGAAGGAGTGTCCATATAGGCAGATAGGTAATCAGGGTCAGCAACCATTTAGAGTAGTGGTCCCGACAAAAAGAGGCGGTAATGCTAGGGGTCATCCACAGGGTGGGCGAGGTAATTTTCAGAGAGGTCGGGGAGACAGGGGGAACAGAGGCGCAGGCAGGGGTGCACAACATCTGGCCCGAGAAGTTGCCCAGATTGATGATCGGGCTCATTGCTATGCTTTTCCAGGAAGGACCGAGGTGGAAGCCTCAGATGCGGTGATCACAGGTACCATTCTTGTCTGCGATAAAATGGCTTCGGTATTATTGACCCAGGTTCTATATATTCTTATGTATCTGTGAGTTTTGCATTGGGTTTGGACCTAATTTGTGATATCCTTGATTCCCCTATCCATGTTTCTACCCCGGTTGGAGAGTCTATGATTGTGACTCATGTTTATCATGACTGTTCTATGGTGTTTATGGGGTTGCATACTTGGGTAGACTTGGTAATTCTGGATATGGCTGATTTTGATATTATCTTGTGTATGACTTGGCTATCTCCTTATCATGCTGTGTTGAACTGTAACACCAAGACTGTGGCTTTAGAAATTCTGGGTAAGGGCAGACTAGAGTGGGAAGGTGTGTACAGGCCTAAGCCAGTTAAGATAATATTGTTTGTTCGGGCTAGGAAGCTTGTGGAGAGGTGGTGATACAAATTATCTATGCAATCGAAACCCTAAGCTAAGAACAAGGAATAAAAACATAAAAAGCTAGACACAAGTAAGGAATTCAATTGACAATCATGATAAAGATATCAAAACCTTCAATTGAAAGATTACCAAACAAGCACCTAAACTATCAAAGGAACATCAAGGGAATTGAATTCACCTTGAAATTCCCTTCTCAAACAAATACCAACAAAAGCTTCAACCAAGCTCTCAATTCTCTCAAGAGAAGACAAGTCTATGATCATTAAAAACTAAGACTCAAAGTGAGCTATTCTCACTATTTATAGTTTAGGCTAATTTATTACAAATGTAGCCCAAAAGTGGCTCTTTGAGTAAAAATTGCAAATATAGCCCTACTTTGCAAACTAGGCCTCATTTCCTTCTCCCCAAGCAATCATCAAGACATGAAATCCCCTCTTTGGCATCAAGGTGTGCTCAAGCACCTCTATCTTCATGAATAGCGCTTGTAAATCTTGGAGGTCCCGAGCTTGGCTACTTTGGAGTGACCTTGATGCAACTTGGATTGCATCATTATCCCCTTCTTGAAAAAAAATTGTCCTCAAATTTAAAGGATCACCATCAGAAGTATCAAAGAGTGAGAGGTCACAAACATTGAAAGTGTTGTGTACTTGATACTCCGATGGAAGGTCAACCTTGTAGGCATTATCATTGAGCCTTGCAAGCACTTGGAATGGACCGTATCCTCTTGGCATCAACTTGGTCTTCCTCTTGGTTGGAAACCTCTCCTTGCGAAAGTGTACCCACACCCAATCTCCCGGTTTAAACACAACTCTCTTACAACTCTTGTTTGCTTTCTTGGCCATATCTTGATTCCTTTTCTCAAGGTGAAGTCGCACCTTTTCATGCAATTTCTTCATAGCCTCGGCACTTTTGTTTCCATCTAAACTCAAAACAACATCTTGAGACTAAGGGGTGAGATCTAAAGGGGTTAGTGGGTTAAAACCATAAACAACCTCAAATGGAGACATGCCAATAGTGCTATGAATAAATTTATTATAAGCAAACTCAACTAAAGGCAAATGTTCTTCCCAAGAAGTCAATTTTCCATTCACGATGGCTCGAAGCATAGAACCAAGGTCCTATTTACAACTTTGGTTTGGCCATCGGTTTGTGGGTGACAAGAGGTAGAAAACAACAATTTAGTACCAAGTCTACCCATAATTCCTTCCAAAAGTAACTAAGGAACTTAGGATCTCTATCACTCACAATGGTCTTTGGAATACCATGCAACTTGACCACATTATCAACAAATAAAGATGCAACATGAGAAGCTTGATCACATTTATGACATGCAATAAAATGAGCCATATTTGAAAATCGGTCAACAACCACAAAAATGCTATCATTTCCCTTTTTAGTCCTTGGCAAACCCAAAACAAAATCCATAGAAATATCAATCCAAGGCCTTTGAGGGGTGGGGAGAGGGGTGTACAAACCATAGGGAATAAGTCTAGATTTAGCACTTTTACATTCAACACATTGGCCACAAATTCTAGCAACATCATTACGCATTTTAGGCCAATAAAATTATTCCTCAAGAATCCCCAAGGTCTTATCAATACCAAAATGACCCATTAATCCTCCATCATGTGCCTCCCTCACAAAGAGTTCCCTCCAAGAGCTCATGGGCACACAAAGTCTCTTTTTCTTGAACAAGAAACCATCAAACTTGGCATAGGGAATAAAATATCTATCCCAAAGCCATCTTTCCCTTTCCCATTCTTCACAATCTTGGAAGATTTTAGCAAAAATGGGATCCTTGGGATACCATGTCTTTAAGCATTTAAAACCCAATAATTTAGAAGACAAAGTATTGATCAAGACATGTTTTCTAGACAACGCATCCGCCACAACATTATCCTTTCCCTTTTTATAATGAATCACATAAGGGAAGGTTTCAAGATATTCAATCCATTTGACATGCCTTTTGTTCAACTTTTCTTGGGCCCTAAGATGTTTCACAGACTCATGATCGGTTCTAATCACAAACTCTTTAGGACACAAGTAATGTTGCCAATTACCCAATGCATGAATT
The DNA here is from genome assembly GCA_003996215.1 of Jaltomata sinuosa. Classification (NCBI taxonomy): domain Eukaryota; kingdom Viridiplantae; phylum Streptophyta; class Magnoliopsida; order Solanales; family Solanaceae; genus Jaltomata; species Jaltomata sinuosa. The sequence continues at coordinate 286,046 of QJPP01007298.1, read as the reverse complement.
AAAGCATACAATTCAAGATCATAAGTAGAATAATTCAAAGTTGCACCTTTGAGCTTTTCGCTAAAATAGGAAATTGGTTTTTGGTCTTGCATTAAAATGGCACCAATACCTAGTTTGCTAGCATCACATTCAATTTCAAATATCTTTTCAAAATCGGGTAATTGCAATAATGGTGCGGAGCTAAGCATTTCTTTCAAGGACTCAAAAGCCTTCACTTGCTTATCACCCCACAAAAAAGGTTTATCCTTTCGGATCACCTCGGTCAAAGGAGCGGCTATAGTGCTAAAACCCTTGACAAATCACCTATAGAAACTAGCCAACCCATGAAAACTCCAAATATCTCCTATAGATGTAGGTGTTGGCCAATTCCTAATGGTGTCTATCTTGGATTCATCCACTTCAACGCCTCTTGAGCTCACCACAAATCCCAAAAACACAACCTCATCAACACAAAATGAGCATTTCTACACATTAGTATACAATTATTCATGACAAAGTACCTCAAACACACATTTCAAATGGGCCTCATGCTCATCCATGGTTTTACTATACACTAAGATATCATCAAAATAAGCAACCAAAAACTTGCCAATGAATGGCTTCATCACATGATTCATCAAACGCATAAAAGTTCTAGGAGTGTTAGTAAGACCAAAAAGCATCACCAACCATTCATATAGACCAAACTTGGTCTTAAATGCGGTTTTCCACTCATCACTGAGTTTTATCTGGATTTGATGGTAACCACTCCTACGATCAATCTTAGAAAAGATGCAAGAACCATTCAATTCATCAAGAATGCCATCTAAATGAGGCATGGGATGGTGATACTTTACCGTTATCTTATTGATGGCTCGACAATCCATGAACATTCTCCAAGTCCCATCCTTCTTTGGAACTAAGATGATCGGTACCGCACAAGGACTCATGCTTTCTTTCACAACGCCTTTAGCTAGGAGTTCCTCAACTTGCCTTTGAAGTTCTTTTGTATCCTCCGGGTTGCTTCGATAAGCCACCTTATTTGGCAATTGAGACCCTAGAATAAAGTCTATTTGATGTTCTATACCTCTATGGTATGGCAATCCCCTTGGGAGTTTCTCGGGAAATACATCCTTATAATCCTGCAAAAGATAAGAAATAGAGCTAGGAAAAGAAGAGGTTAGTTTATTAGTAAGTAAGGAGTAATCCCTATGCATGATAAGGATCACCGATCTTTGTTCCTCCACCTCCTCCTTGATCTCTTTATAATTTGACAAGAGGGAAACCTTGTCCGTTCCCTTAGACTTCCTTTGTTTTGCTACTCCCTCCTTGGAAACTTCCGTACTATTTCCTTCTCCCTCACCCTTGCCTTTCTCTTTAAGTTCCCTTATCTTTTGATATACCTCCCCAACTTTCAACGGTGTCATTGGTTGAAGAAGGTACCGGTGATCATGCAACAACACTGAGTACTTATTGGTTCTTCCATCATGTCTAGTCATACGGTCGAATTTCCAAGGTCTTCCAAGTAGTAGGTGACAAGATTGCATTGGAACCACATCACACAAGATCTCATTGCGTTAATCCCCCACTTTGTACTTAATTAACACTTGTTTTTGCACCTTCAATTCCCCGCATTCATTAAGCCATTAAAGTTTGTAGGGATTGACATGTTTTGTAGTTGGAAGTTTCAAAAAATTTACCAAAGAAGTACTAGCTACATTGGCACAACTCCCGCTATCAATAATTAAGACACATCCATTACCTTTGATGAGACATTTGGCATGGAAGAGGTTTTCCTGTTGACTTGGATCATCCATAACTTGGATAATCATGAACCTTCTTGCAACATAATTTGGAACGGTGATATCCCCTTCTTGTTCCAAGGATTCTTGTGCAAGCTCCTCATCATTCCCAAAGTTATCATCTTTACCTTGAGGAGCATCAAAATCACCCACATGTTCTTCCTCATCCACGGGAAAAGGAATTTCTTCTCTTATCACAAAAGCTTTTCTATTAGGACATTCACTCATTCTATGGCCCCAACCTTGACATTTGAAACATTGGAGTGGCTTATTACCTCCTTCTTTTGGTACATGCTTTGGAATATTCTGCTCTTGTAGGGGATTCTTCTCAAATGGTTTCTTGAATTCTTGCCTTGTGTCTTTGGATTTAGACCAATTGGAAGAATTTCCAACCTCCTTACCCTTACCCCATGAATTTGAGAACCCCTTTGGGTTGGATTGTTTGCCCTCTTTGAGTCCCTCCTCTACTTTAATAGCCACTTCAACCATTTCATCTAGTGTTGGATACTTGTGAAGGCGAATTTGAGAAGCAATCTCTTTGTTCAATCCGGCCCTAAATCGAGTAGTGGCATAAGCTTCTTATTCTACAAAGTGAACCCTCATTTTCAAGGTTTGAAACTCATCATAATACTCTTCAACGCTCTTGAATCCTTGGCCCAATGTGAAGATCTTTTTGAGTTGATATTGCTTGTACCGCTCGGTGATGTACTTTCTCCTCATGATCATCTTCAATTGTTCCCAAGTAGGGATGACGTAGACTCCCATATCCCTTATACCTCTTACTATGGAGTCCCACCAAGTTGAAACAAACCCTTTAAATTGAGCAATAGCATAGGTAGCTTTCTTCACCTCGGTTATGTCATTAGTTTGGAAAATTCGATCACATTGAGTTTCCCAATTGAGGTATTCTTCGAGATTACTAGTACCTTTGAAATTTGGAAGAGTGACCTTGATGGAGTTGATCCTGTGATCATGACCTCCATAGTTTCCATGGTCACCATAATGATCATTTCCATAATTGAACTCTTGATTTCCACGGTCTCGATGACCGCCATGTCTTCCCCGTTGCATATGCATTTGCATTCTACCTCCTCTACTGCCCCCTCTATTCTCAAACCTCTCTTGTTCTCCTTGTATCCCCATTTGTTCTTCATAGTTGTCGGCATACTCGTCAAGATCATCATGTGGATCATTGGCTCTTGGAGTTTCATTTTAGAATGGTGGATTTGGATTTGGAAGGTTTGGTTGGCCATAGGCTTGTGGAGTTAGAATGGGATTAAGGTTGATATTGGATTAGTAGGATTTTGTTGAGTGGGAATTCCAAGAGTGGGTGGGGTAGCCATTTGCCGAGATGGATTGTATAAGTGATGGAAGGTAGTGGGGGAGATAGTTTGAGAAGATTCTCGATGAGCTGTCCCACTTGTGTATCCCTCAAAGAAGACTCGAGGTGACATCTCCCTTATATCATTTTCTACAAAGCCCATTCTTTTTGTTAAGTCGGATAAAATCCTCATCACATCCACAAGTGTTGGTTCCTCATTAGAAACTTGGTTATTCCCCTCCGTTGACATAGTACCTATTAAAAGACACTCAACAAAACAAGAAAACAAGTTAGTAGTTATTAAATAACCTCACAAGTCGCTCGAGGGTACACACCTTTGAGTGATCTCATAATTGGTTCGGCCGATGTTGAAACTTGTTTAATCCGATGAGTTGCAAGGGTCCAATCTCTACTTGAGGTCAAGAATAGATTCTTTTTTGACTCTAGAAAGAACACTCAAAGCTAATGGACGGGAGCCAAGAAGTTTCAACAAAAATAAGCAAGAAAAGTTGAGAGAAGAAATAAAAAAAATTGGCACGAAAAAAAAAATCGGATTCAAGAACTAAGTAACAAGAAGTAGAAGGGATTACTTGTTGTTAATTAGTTGTAAGAAACAAAGAAATTAGAAGAAGATGAAGAGGAAAGAGAGTAGTAGAAGAGGGCAAATTTTTGACACTTAGAAATTTTTTTGAGGTCTTGAAAAGTTTCAACACTTAGAAAAAATTTGGGGTCTTGAAAATGTTCCCAACACTTAGAAAAAATTTGGGGTGCTAAAAATTGCACCCTATCTGAAACTGCAGCACACGCGCCTGCAGGCTTTTTGTGGGCTTGGCTACTGTGTTGGAAATTGACTGCTGATGTGGCAGTTGACTGCTGATGTGGCAAAACTTTTTTTTTTCAAGTAATAATTTTGTGGGCCCAATAAACACTCTTTGCCAACATATCAAGAATATTTGAAGATCAAATCTACCCTTTTTACCATCTTCTTCTTCAAGAAAACTTGAACATCTTCAAGAACACCCAAAACAAAACCCTTGTTCAAAGCTTCACCAAAGCACTCCAAATTTTAGTATTAGACCCCCCTCGACCTAGAGAACAAACCACAATCACTAATAAGCTCGAATTCTCCCGAAATCAACAAGACCCACTTGAATTTCTTCAAGTTTTCAAAGCTTCAAAACTCTTCCATGGTAGAATCTTTACCACAACTTGAAATGACTTGAAACTTTGGATATAGACTAAAATGATACTAGGGAACAAGAATCTAGCATCAAAACAACAAAACAAAAAAAAGAATTTTCGTTTTTTTATTTTAAATTTCAAATCCCAAGACTAGATTTGTAGAAATAAATCTAAGCCAAGCTCTGATACCAATTGATACAAATTATCTATGAAATCAAAACCCTAAGCTAAGAACAAGGAATAAGAACATAAAAAGCTATACACAAGTAAGGAATTCAATTGACAATCATGATAAAGATATCAAAACCTTCAATTGAAAGATTACGAAGCAAGTACCTAAACTATCAAAGGAACCTCAAGGGAATTGAATTCACCTTGCAATTCCCTTCTCAAACAAATACCAACAAAATCTTCACCCAAGCTCTCATTTCTCTCAAGAGAAGACAAGTCTATGATCATTAAAAACTAAGACTCAAAGTGAGCTATTCTCACTATTTATAGTTTAGGCTAATTTATTACAAAAGTAGCCCAAAAGTGGCTCTTTGAGTAAAAATTGCAAATATTCCCTACTTTGCAAACTAGGCCTCATTTTCTTCTTCCCAAGCAATCATCAAGGCATGAAATCCCCTCTTTGGCATCAAGGTGTGCTCAAGCACCTCTATCTTCATGAATAGCCCTTGTAAAGCTTGAAGGTCCCGAGCTTGGCTACTTTGGAGTGACCTTGATGCAACTTAGATTGCATCAGGTGGTGTCTAGCCTTCTTTGCTCATCTCCGGGATGATAGCGTGGATTCCCCATCTATTGAGTCAGTTTTGGTGGTTTCTGAATTTTTAGAGGTATTTCCAGCGGACCTGCCTAGTATGCCACCGGACAGGGACATAGATTTCTGTATTGATTTGGAGCCAGACACTCATCCTATTTCCATTCCTCCGTATCGTATGGCTCCGGCAGAGTTAAGGGAACTTAAGACTTAGCTGCAGGGACTCCTAGATAAGGGATTTATATGTCCCAGTGCTTTGACTTGGGGTGCTCCTATTTTATTTGTAAAGAAGAAGGATGGTAGTTGCAGATGTGCATAGACTATAGGCAGTTGAACAAAGTGATCATCCGGAATAAGTACCCCTTACCCCGTATAGATGATTTGTTTGACCAGCTCCAGGGTGCATCGGTATTTTCAAAAATTGACTTGAGATCAGGGTACCATCAGTTAAAGATTAGGCCTGAGGACATTCTGAAAACTACTTTTCGGACTCGGTATGGGCATTACGAGTTTCTAGTAATGTCGTTTGGTTTGACCAATGCGCTGACATCATTCATGAGTTTGATGAATGAGGTATTCAAGTCGTATTTGGATTCCTTCGTGATTGTGTTTATTGATGATATTTTGATCTACTCTAAGAGTAGGGAGGAGCATGCTAGTCATCTCCGTATTGTGTTGGATATCTTGAGACGCCAGAAGCTTTATGAGAAGTTCACTAAGTGTAAGTTTTGGTTGACTTCAGTTATATTTTTGGGGCATGTAGTGTCAGAACAGGGGGTGATGGTGGATCCCCAGAAAATTGAAGTAGACAAGAGTTGGGCCCAGTCTAGGTCTGTGACTGAGGTGAGGAGTTTTGTTGGGCTCGCAGGGTACTACCAGAGGTTTTTTGAGAATTTTTCTTCTATTGCTACTCACTTGACCAGGCTGACACAAAAAGATATACCATTTGTGTGGTCCGATAAGTGCGAGGAGAGATTTCAAAAGCTCAAGACACTTTTGACCATGGCTCCTATATTGTCCTTGCCGGTTGAAGGTAAAGACTTTATTGTTTACTGTGATGCTTCACATTATGGTTTGGGTGAAGTGTTCACTGATCATCACAGTCTGCAGCATGTGTTCACTCAAAAGGATTTGAATCTGAGGCAGAGGAGGTGGATGGAGTTATTGAAGGACTATGATGTGACTATTTAATACCATTTAGGTAAGGCTAATAAGGTGGCAAATGCATTAAGCTGGAAAGCAGTTAGCATGGGTAGCTTGGCTTATTTGGGGGTGTCCAAACGACCACTAGCTAAGGAAATTTGGGCTTTGGAGGCCAAGTTCATGCATTTGGGTATTTTAGATCAGGGTGAGTTGTTGACCAGTATTGAGGTCAAAGGCACTTTCATAGAGGAAATAAAGGCCAAACAGTTTCAGGATCTGAAACTGAGTAAGCTTTGAGGTAAGGTAATATCCGGGGAATCCAGAGACGTCACGCTAGACTTTGGAATAGTGTTAAATTTTAGGGGGAGGATTTGTGTTTCTCGTGTTGATGATATAATTCAAAAAATCTTGACAGATGATCATAGTTCACGGTACTCAATTCATCCAGGTGTGACTAAAATGTACAGGAACTTGAGGCAGCATTATTGGTGGCTCGGGATGAAAGGGGACATAGTTGATTTTGTGTCCAAGTTTCAGAACTATCAGCAGGTAAAGTATGAACATCAAAAACCTGCAGGACTACTTCAGAGAATGACAATTCTAGAGTGGAAGTGGGAAAGGATAGCCAGGGATTTCATAGTGGGTCCTCCCAAGACATTGGGGAAGTATGACTCAATTTGGGTCATTGTTGACAGGCTGACCAAGTCTTCTCATTTCATTCCGGTCAGGGTAGATTACAATTTACAACAATTGGCTAAGATCTATGTGAAGGAGATTGTGAGAGTGCATGGGGTGCCACTGTCCATCATTTCAGACAGGGGTACGCAGTTTACTTCCAAGTTCTGGGGAAAGCTACATGAAGAGTTGGGTACACAACTCACTTTTAGCATAACCTTCTATCCTCAGACTGATGGTCAATCGAAAAGGATGATCCAAGTATTAGAGGACATGCTAAGAGCATGTATGATGGACTTCGGGGCTCATTCGGACCAGTTTCTACTGTTGTGTGAATTCTCATACAACAATAGCTATCACTCCAGTATTAACATGGCACCATTCGAGGCATTATATGGGAGGAGATGCAGATCACCGCTTAGGTGGTTTGAGGAAGGCGATGTAAAGCCTTTAGGAGTGGAACTGGTAAGGGAAGCGCAGGAAAAGGTAAGGGGAATTCAGGCCAAGTTACTGGTTTCCCAAAGCAGGCAGAAGGAATATGCAGATCGCAAGGTCCGGGACATGGAATTTAAGGTTGGTGAACAGGTATTGTTAAAGGTGTCACCAATGAAGGGAGTTATGCGGTTTGGTAAGAAGGGCAAGCTTAGCCCTCGGTTCATTGGTCCGTTTGAAGTTCTTGAGATTGTGGCCAGTCGCTTACAAGTTAGCACTGCCACCCAGTTTGTTGGGAGTCCATTTGGTATTCCATGTATCCATGCTTAACTGATATCATGGGGATGGGGACTACATTATCAAGTGGGATGATGTGCTTTTCTATAAAGATCTTCGTTATCAAGAGGAACCAGTCTTGATTCTTGCTCGGGATGTCCAGATATTGAGGACAAATGTAATTGATATGGTAAAAGTTTAGTGGAAGCATCGTCCGGTTGAGGAAGCCACTTGGGAAACCGAGAAGGACATGCGGGACAAGTACCCTCAAATGTTTGAGAATTCAGGTACTACACTTTCCTTCTTTTATTTTCGTCAATTTGGGTTTGATATTTTGAGGAAGAACGATGGGTAAATTGGTATCTGTTGTAATGACCGGGTTTGTCGTTACAGGTAGTCCAATCATGCCAAGTTTTAGAGTTAGAAAACTCCGGATTTGGGGGTTTGAAATTCTGGGTTAGGCTAGTCTCGACCGGTTTAGGAGCGAGGCATGGTCTAAGTCCATCTGGGTAAGGATGGGGTCAGATATCTTAGGATGGGGTCAGATATCTTGTGTTGATCTAGTTTTCCTCATAGCTAACACATAAAAGAGTCCGAAGGACTTTTCAGAATCAAATATGGGTCAGTAAAACTCCTAGAATCGAGGTCGACCTGAAGGGATTATTTTAGGATGTCGGGAAAATAAGTGTGTTGTAAAATAGACTGATTTTGGAGGTTTTATGACATTCTATCCCATGCCAACTGCTATAGCGGTTAAAACTTCACCATTGCGGCCTCAACCATAGCAGAAAAATTATCGCTATAGTGGAGGTGAACGTCGGTCAGCCTCCGCCATAGCGGGTGACTCCGCTATAGCAGAACCGCTATAGCAGAGTGGACTGCTATAGAGGGCTCGATGGTAATTAAAGCCGAAATATTCCCCAAAACATTCAGTTTTCACAATTTCATTTAGGGAGAAGGGCAAGGCGATTCCAGGCATTTTTCCTCCATTTTTCCATTGTTTTCTTCCCTAAGGTAAGGTTTCTACTCCCCAGTCTTCGTAATACTTTTCCTATGCGGTAGAATTGCTAGGAGGGAACTTGGGGGAAGGTTGGAATAACCTAGAAATGGTAGAATCTGGGGAAGAAGGGGGATTCTAGACTTGAATGTTCTTGGGTGTTGTTAAAAGTAAGATATTATGATCATAGGTTGTTAAATTCTCTATTTTTATCCGTAGAAATGATAGAACTAGGGAAATTAACTGTGGAAAGTCTGGGAAAAGGGTGGGATGATCATGGGTGGCCTGGAGTTTTGGGATTCTCTATAATTCGGGTAATGTGCAGGCCTTGTTTGTTAATTTCATGTACTTGTATATTATTTTGGACCAAGAAAGAGAAAGGAATCCGGAACACGGGAAAGGTCGAGTTGAATAGAGCTTGGATCATTTCGAGGTAGGTGATGGCTTACGATTTCTGTGAATATTGTATGTGCTTGTAATCTTATCTAAGTGTTTGTATGAATTGCATTGCTTAGAGGGATAGTGTAGAATGTCCAAGGGTCCTGTTTTACAGTCTGTGAGTTGAACGGTGTATACTTGTTGGTTTACAAGTTGTGTGTTCATATATTGACTGTGGATTGTTGACATTCAGTTGGCTCGGGTACTACGCCTGGTACATGTATACTAACGGTTGGCACGGGTAGCACGCCTGGTACAAGTATACTAACGGTTGGCATGGGTACCACACCTAGTATGGTTATAACAAATGTTTGGCACGGGTACCATGCCTGGTACGAATTACTAACGGTTGGCTCGGGTACCACTCCTGGTACGGGTTTACTTTCTGTATCATTGCATTGTTATTAATTGCATTACATTGACTGGTATTGGTTCCGTGAGTGAACTGAGTTGTTTGTTGAATTATGATATTGACTAGTGGTCCTTGATTGATCGGGAATTCTGTTGTATCTACTGAATTGGTCTTGGTTTAGGCCGGGTTGTCTGTTAACACTTAGGTGTTGTCTAGAGGGGATCCCAAGGTGGGTCCTGGCTAGGCAGAAAGGATGGTTATATATATGTGACTATTGCTTATGGTTATTAAGGGTGGATTTCATGTGGGAAGAAATTAGGTAGTGGCTATTAGTCTAAGGGGAGCCTGTTAATATTGTTGCATGTCTTCCATACATTTAACTTGATATTGTTGTATTGCTTATACACTGTTTATTTGGAAACTGACTGATAATCCTACCAGTACACAGTGGTGGTGTACTGATACTGCAGTTGCATGTCTTTCTTGTGAGTATAGGAAATCTTCCAGAGGCTGAGACGCGACCTCATTTGTAGTACCAGCATTCTAGACTTCAAGGGTGAGTTGTTCGATCAAGCTGCCTTGGATCTATCTTTAGAGTTGTAGCCCATTTGTTTCGGGCTTAAACAATTTCCTTTATGTTTTGGGGTTGCATCCCCATTCTCTAGACATTGGTAGATTGTTTGGTAGTGCGACTTTCAGGTTCTAGGGGATAATTTCCGCAGGTTAATGTTAATGAAGTATTTTTCCTAAATTATTGAATGCTAGTTTACTTTCTGCACTTGGTTTTTAGCTGTTAGAACGGTAAAGTTTGGGGAAATGATGGTTCTCTCACCCGAGGGTTGGGTGAGTGCCACTCACGGCGGTCTGGGTCGTGACAAAAGGGGTCACCCATAAGATTAGGCTTCACACCCTTGTCCCTTGCGGATATCAGTAGTGGATCCACGTTAGACTTGTTTGTACCCTTGGCAAGGTTTGAACACCATTCCATCCAGGGTTACAGGTTGGCCTTATAGTTAGCTCAACTTGGGGTATGTCGGTTAGTAGTGTCACCCACATGAGATTCATGTGCATTGACCTTGTATCCAGTATTTATGTTCAGTATTCAGTTCAGCATGCTATTTCATGATTTATACTTGGTCATTGCATTCAGTTGAGTTTTTAGTTATGTTGTAGTATATCCATCTTCATGTTCAGTTCTATATTGCCCAGCTTTGTATATATATCATGCATGCTCAGTACATTCAAAGTACTGACGCATACTTTTGTGCTACATCATTTTATGATGTAGGTTTAGCCACTCAGCATCCAGGTCGCGCCTAGTTCAGTTCCCCAGTTCGTACTCAGCAGTCCAGTGGTGAGTCCTCATTAGTTCGAGGATAATAGACATGCTTCATTTCAGTATTTACCTTCAATTTTAGATTTGTAGAGTTAGCTGGGGGCATGTCCTAACAACTCCTATTCAGTTAGATGGATTTCAGACATAGACTAGATTCAGCAGTTGTTAGTGTTGTGTTCAGTAAGCACTAAGCTATTTTTCATATTATACCCATATTCGGATTTGTTGGGCTCTCTTCTTATTTTCAGATATTAAATTGCTTTAGCTTCTGCACAGTACATATCTCTAGATTGTTTTTTCATAGATATGCCATGCCATGGGTTAGCTTGGGGTCACTTGTGACGCTAAGCACCGTATTGTATCCAGGGGGTATCTTCGAGGCGTGACAAACTTTGTATTAGAGCATCAGGTTTAAGTGTCCTAGGGTGTCTGAATGCCGCGTCAAGTAGAGTCTACTTCATGGGTGTGAAGCGCGCCACACTTATGGGGGAGAAGCTATGAGACGTCATTAGGAATGACTTTCCTTCTTTCTTTTCCAGTTCGTGCTACAAAGTATAAACTCTATTTAATTCTCCTCTATTCTGACTCATGCTCTTCGCATTTCAGAAAAATATCCCCAAGAAGAGCAAATGCTAGGAATCAGCCAGCACCAGCAGCTCCGACAGACCCACTGAATGAGCAGGTTACGCATGCCGAATTCAGGGCAGCTTTTCAAGTACTTGCTTAGGCCATGGCCGGCCAGGTCAATCAGTAGGCTGCAGCTCCAGCTCTGTCTCAGGTCAATACTGCTGCAGCCCGAATCTGAGACTTCACTTGGGTGAACCCTCCAGAGTTTCATGGGTCCAAGTCATAGGAGGATCCCCAAGAGTTCTTAGAAGATATTTAGAAGGTGATAGACATTATGGGTGTCAATCCAGTGGAGAGTGCAGACTTAGCTGCCTATCAGCTGAAAGGGGTGTCTTATACTTGGTACCAACAGTGGAAGGAATATCGTTGTGCCAATTCAGGATCAGTGACTTGGGATCTTTTCAAGACTGCACTTCACGACCGATTCTTCCCACTATAGCTCAGGGAAGCCAAGGTTCAGGAGTTCATCAATCTGAGGCAAGATGACATGAGCGTAAAGGACTATGCATTGAAGTTCACTTAGTTATCCAAGTACGCCCTGACAATAGTAGCTGACTTTAGAGCTCATATGAGCAAGTTCGTGTCCGATGTGTCTAATGATGTGGTCAAGGAATGAAATACCACAATGCTAATTAAAGAAATGGACTTCTCTAGGCTGGTTACTTATGCTCTACATATTGAGGAGGAAAAGATCAAGGAAAGGGGAGGTGATGCTAAGAGGGCTAGGACAGGTGAGTATAGCCACTTTCAGTAGAGGTCAGAGGGTGGAAACCGCTCTCAATATCGCCAAAAAAATTCAGCTCCAGCTCCATCTTCTGCTAGTGCCCTAGTGCCCAAGTTCAAGAAGGATAAACGGGATAGAGCGTCAGGCTCTAAGTCCCAAGGTACAATTACTAGTGGGCGCACTAACCCAGTGTGCAAGAAGTGTGGTAGGAACCACCAAGGTGAGTGCCTGGCAGGTAGTGGAAATTGCTTTGGGTGTGGTAAGCCAGGCCATAGGATGAGAGAGTGCCCTACAAATTCTCAAAAGGGCAGGCACACTCATTCGCAGAATCAAGCCAGCTCTGTAGAAGCCCCAACAGGTTTCCCTACTCAGCAGGGCACCTCATCTGGTGCAGGTGGTAGCCAGTGCCAGAACCGGTTATATACACTTCAAGGTTGATAGGACCAGGAAGATTCTCTCGATGTGGTCACAGGTATGTTACGAGTCTTCAATACTGATGTTTATTCATTATTAGATCCAGGGGCTACACTTTTCTTTATAACTCCTTATATAGCAGTAAACTTCAGTATCAGTACAAAAACTCTCCTAGAACCCTTCTCAGTCTATACTCCAGTTGGTGACCCAGTTATAGCTAGACGAGTACACAGAAATTACCCAGTCACAGTTTCCCAGAAAGTTACCTCAGTAGATCTGGTAGAGTTAGAAATGGTGGACTTTGATATCATTCTAGGCATGGATTGGTTACATTCCTGGTATGCCTTAGTCAATTGCAGAACTAGGATTGTTCAGTTTCAGTTTCCTAACGAGCCAGTCCTAGAGTGGAAGGGTAGTTACTCAGTGCCTATAGGTCGTTTCATCTCCTATGTTAAGGCAGAAAAGATGATCTCCAAAGGGTATATCTATCACCTTGTTGGGGTTAAGGATTCAAATTCCAAGACCCCAACTCTAGAGTCAGTCCCTGTGGTAAACGAGTTTCCATAAGTGTTTCCAGAAGATCTTCCTGGAGTTCCTCCCGAAAAAAAATCGACTTCGGAATTGATCTCCTTCTAGATACCCAGCCTCTTTAGATTCCTTCCTACAGAATGGCTCCAGCTGAGCTTAAGGAGTTGAAAGAATAGCTGAAAGACCTGCTAGATAAGGGCTTCATCAGACCCAGTATCTCTCCATGGGGTGCTCCAGTGTTGTTCGTGCATAAAAAGGATGGTTCCCTCAGAATGTGCATTGACTATCGTCAATTGAATAAGGTCACAATCAAGAATAAGTACCCCATCCCTTGGATTGATGACTTGTTTGACCAGCTTCAATGCGCTAGTTACTTTTCCAAGATAGACCTCAGATCCGGCTATCATCAGCTCAAAGTCTGAAATAGTGACAACCCGAAGACATCCTTCATGACTCGGTATGGTCACTACAAATTTATTGTTATGTCTTTTGGACTAACCAATGCTCCTGCAGCTTTCATGGACCTAATGAACAGGGTGTTCAAGCAGTATTTGGACTTGTTCGTCATTGTCTTCATTGATGATATCCTTGTTTATTCTCGAAATGAGGAGGAGCATGCGACTCATTTGAGAGTTGTTCTCCAGACCCTCAAGGATCGCCAGCTATTCACTAAGTTCAGCAAGTGTGAATTCTGGTTACAGTCTATCACTTTCCTTGGTCATGTGGTATCCAGAGAAGGGATCCGTGTTGATTCCCAGAAAATTGAGGCAGTAAAGGACTGGCCAAGACCCACCTCTCCAATAGACATCAGAAGTTTCTTGGGTTTGGCTGGTTATTGCAGGAGATTCATAGAAGGATTTTCATCCATAGCTTCCCCATTGACCAAGTTGACTCAGAAAAAGGTCAAGTTTCAATGGTCAGAGGAGTGCGAGAAGAATTTCGTAGAGCTGAAGACCAGGTTGAATACAACTCCTATTTTAACTCTACTAAAGGGTTCAGACGGTTATGTGGTTTATTGTGATGCATCCAATATTGCTTTGGTTGTGTTTTGATGCAGAAGGGTAAGGTCATAGCTTATGCTTCCAGACAGCTTAAGGACCATGAGAAGAACTACCCGACTCATGACCTCGAGCTTGCAGCGGTTGTGTTTGCCCTAAAGATTTGGAGACACTATCTATATGGTGTTCATGTTGATGTGTTCACAGATCACATAAGCCTCCAGTATGTGTTCACCCAGAAAGAGTTAAATCTTCGTCAGAGGAGATGGCTTGAGTTCCTCAAAGATTATGATATGAATGTGCTCTACCATCCGGGTAAGGCCAATGTAGTGGCTGATGCTCTCAGTAGGCTGTCTATGGGTAGCGTATCTCATGTTGAGGAAGATAAGAGAGAACTGGTCAGAGATGTTCATCGTCTTGCTCGCCTAGGAGTTTGCCTTATGGACACGACAGACGGTGGTGTGATAGTTCAGAATGGGTCAGAATCTTCACTAGTAGCTGAAGTTAAGGAGAAACATGATAGTGATCCCATATTGCTTCAGCTGAAGGCTGCAGTTCATCAACAGAGAGTGGAGTTTTTCTCCCAAGGGGGAGATGGTGTACTCCGTTATCAGGGTCGCTTATGTGTTCCTAAGGTGGGTGAGTTGAGACAACAGATCCTTTCAGAAGCCCATAATTCCAGATATTCCATTCACCCAGGTGCCACTAAGATGTACCACAATCTATTGGAAGTCTATTAGTGGATCGGCATGAAGAGAGATATCGCAGATTTTGTGGCTAAATTCCCCAACTGTCAGCAGGTAAAGGTAGAACATCAGAAACCAGGAGGTGTGACTCAGGAGATTAGCATTCCTACTTGGAAGTGGGAAGTGGTCAACATGGATTTCATTATGGGCTTACCCCGTACTCGCAGACAGCATGATTCCATTTGGATGATATTGGACAGAGTCACTAAGTCAGCTCACTTCTTGGCAGTCAAGACTACAGATTCAACGGAGGATTATGCCAGACTCTACATCAGCGAGATAGTCAGATTGCATGGAGTCCCGTTGTCTATTATTTCAGATAGAGGTCCTCAGTTTACATCTCATTTCTAGAGATCTTTCTAGAAAGGTCTTGGTACTCAGGTGAATCTCAGTACAACATTTCATCTGCAGATGGATGGTCAAGCAGAGCATACCATTCAAACCTTGAAGGATATGTTGAGAGCTTGTGTGATCAATTTCAAGGGTAGTTAGGATGATCACCTACCTCTCATAGAGTTCGCCTACAATAACAGTTTCCATTCCAGCATTCAGATGGCCTCATATGAGGCCCTCTATGGGCGTAGATGTAGGTCACCTGTTGGTTGGTTTGAAGTAGGTGAAGCAGCTTTGATTGGACCATATTTGGTACATGAGGCTATGGAGAAAGTTTAACTCATCAGAGAGAGGCTAAAAATAGCTCAAAAGTCCTATGCAGACGTGAGAAAAATAGACTTAGAGTTTGAGATTGACGATTGGCTTTTCCTTAAGGTGTCACCCATGAAACAGGTGATGAGATTCAGCAAGAAAGGGAAGCTCAGTCCCAGATATGTAGATCCTTACAAAATCCTAAAAAGGGTTCGTAATGTGGCTTACGAGTTAGAGTTGCCATCAGAACTAGCAGCAGTTCATCCAATCTTACATATTTCCCTATTGAAGAAGTGTGTGGGTGATACGACTTTGATAGTACCCTTAGAGAGTGTGTCCATGAAGGATAGCCTCACCTATGAGAAGATTTTAGTTGAAATTCTTGACCGTCAGGTTCGTAGGTTGAGAAATAAGGAAGTAGCTTCAGTTAAAGTTTTGTGGAGAAATCATTCCGTAGAGGGAACTACTTGGGAAGCAGAAGCAGTCATGATGTCCAAGTACCCCCACCTCTTTTCCTCCGATTCTGTTCCAGCTTGAGGTAAATAGTTCCTCTCCAGTCTCTCAATTTACTCTTGTGTAATTCAGTTCCAATACCATTGTTCCATCAGTTATCCTTGCATATCAGCATACTTGCATGTTCATGGAACTCAATTCAGTTAGATATCAGTTGTTAGTACTCAGTTGGTAGGGATTCATCTCTTTCCCTCCAAACTCAACTTGTTTAGTCTTCATTCGGGGACAAATGATCCCAAGGGGGAGATATTGTAACACCCCAGAACGTGCAAGCCCAGACTTAGCTAAGCAAACCAGGAGAAATAAAAAATTTCAACTGTCAGCAGAATCACGAGTCACTTCCATGAGTCGTGGAATAGTCCACGAGTCATGGAATAGTCCACGAGTCATGGACTGGACTCATGGAACAAATATCAGAGGAATGCTCCTCTGAAGTCCATTCCACGACACAAGTCTACAAACTGTAGAAGTTTCCACGGACCGTAGAACTTGTCCGTGGAATCTTTGTAGCAGTTGACCTTCAGGAACCACCATTGGGTTCCACAACCCGTGGTAGTTTCCATGAGTCATGAACCCAAGTCATGGAACCAATTCCAGTAGCCTATACTTAAGTCCTCAGGAACCACGATTGGGTTCCACGACCCATGGAAGTTTCCACGAGTCATGAACCCAACTCGTGGAACCAAAGTTCAGAGGACCAAGAATTTCATACAGGAACCACGAGTGGGTTCCACGACCCGTGGAATTTTCATGAGTCATGAACCCAACTCGTAAAGTTCATTCCAGTAGCCAGCTTTCAGGACCAGGAAACCACGATAGAGTTCCACGGCCCGGGGAACTTTCCATGAGTCGTAGAACCTAGTCGTTATCCTTGAGTCGCGATTTTCAGCAGCTTTTCTAATTTAATTCCAGGGTCGTTCCTGACATTTCCTACCTAATTTAATGCCTAGGCTACGTCATTTTAACTACTCTAAGCCTACTTTATTAGTCAAAAGCTACCTAAAACCCTTATTATCCTAATTTCAATGGACTTAGAAAGAAAGGAATCAAAAGAGGCGATAGTTTTCTCCCAAGAACAAGCAGAGGCCTTCACCAAGTTCAGCCACAAAAATCCAAGGATTTCTCCGTGGATTTCTTCACCAGGTATGTGGGATTTCACTAGTGAGTTTCTTTCACCCATTAGGTCCCTAGATTCTAATTAGTCTTCAGTTTCCTCCATGAATTGTCAAACCTAGGGTTCCTAGAATTTAGAGATTTATCGTAATTCGGTTTCTACAATCTCTATGGTATTGACTACATGTTCTTGGAGAATTAGTGTAGTTCCATGTATAATGTTCAGGAAAACCTAGTTGTGTACTTCCAATATTTCATGAATTAAGTTCACTAGACATGCTAATTATATGTTGATGTACCAGGATTCGAATTCCATATCTCACAGTATATTTATGTTGCATTCCTAGTTAATTCACAGTATTTTGATCTATCCATCATTTCAGTACATTTTTGTTCACATTCAGTTGGGAGTAAACTTAGCACCGAGCGAACTAAGGGATGAAGGCTCACCCATCAGTTTTAGGCTGAGACCTTTAGTAGCAATCCCTAAGTTCCAGAACTACGGCGCCACCGTAGGTTCTAAAGGGGTCACCTGTCAGATTAGGCTTGACACCCTTGTCCCTTGTGGATATCAGTAGTGGATCCACGTTAGACTTGTCATACCCTTGGCAAGGTATGAACACCCTTCCATCCAGGGTTACAGGCTGGGCCCATAGTTAACTCAACTTGGGGTATGTCGGTAAGTAGTTTCTCCCACAGTCAGATTCATGTGCATTGACCTTGTATCCAGTATTTATGTTCAGTATTCAGTTCAGCATGCTATTTCATGATTTATACTTGGTAATTGCATTCAGTTCAGTTTTTAGTTATGTTGCAGTATATCCATCTTCATGTTCAGTTCTATATTTCCCAGTTTTGTATATATATCCTGCATGCTCAGTACATTCAAAGTACTGATGCATACTTTTGTGCTACATCATTTTATGATGTAGGTTCAGGCACTCAGCATCCAGGCCATGCCTAGTTCGGTTCCCCAGTTCGTACTCAGCAGTCCAGTGGTGAGTCCTCGTTAGTTCAAGGAGAATAGACATTTTTCATTTCAGTATTTACCTTCAGTTTTAGATTTGTAGAGTTAGCTGGGGGCATGTCCCAGCAACTCCTATTCAGATAGATGTCTTTCAGACATAGACTAGATTCAGCAGTTGTCAGTGTTGTGTTCAGTCATTACTAAACTATTTTTCATATTATACCCATATTCGGATTTGTTGGGCTCTCTTCTTGTTTTCAGATATTAAATTGCTTTAGCTTCCGCACAGTACATATCTCCAGATTGGTTTTTCGTAGATATGCCATGTCGTGGGTTAGCTTGGGGTCACTTGTGATGCTAAGCACCGTGTTGCGTCCAGGGGGTAGCTTCGGGGCGTGACAATTAAATTGAGAGCATAGTTCCAAACTATAAAATTATATTGATAATTCTGGTTGATTTAGCAGAATTGTATGCCTCCAATTATAACTAAATCATTGGTTATGAGAATCAATCTCCCAAAAAAAAAATTTGTATGAGATATGTGTAGCAGCACTTGTATGCGTCAAGCCAATTAAGCTTCCCTATATTATTTGTTCGGGGTCAGGAGCCAAATAATTTTATCTACAAATTTGAATGTGCGGTATTTGATTGAATTGCTCCATCACACACAAAGATGGATCCCCAATTAAGGTTTGGGTGAATGTTAGATTTCCTAACATTAGGGAGAGACATGATTAACAACTGAAATAGATGGAAGGAATTATCTAGATCCTCGTAAGAAAAAATATGAACTTGAAGTTCAAACAATAATTCAGTTGGAAAATATTGCAAATTACTTGCCAGATGTATTTGCTAACCCTATACTATAATTCAGTTATAATTGCTCTAATGAGAAGTTCTTGAAGGACAGGGTCTATGGCATGTGTTGCGTCCAAATGCACACGCAAGTGTAAGTGATCGTACAAGTAATATAGGAATTTAAATTCAGATATCGTACCCACAGGGACTTATCGATTAACTATTTACTAAATTAAATTAATTCTAAATATTTATTCAAGCATAAAAACCCTAATTATATTATGAATTAACTAAACTAAAAAAGAAAAAGAATTTAACTAATGAACAATTAACCAAACGAAGAGTATATTTTAACGTAATCAATGAGATAAAATTGATCTAGGGTTATGGATCCGCTAGCAATCATGTTGATAAATCACTTGAACTGATTCTAATTTTCTATTGGGTTACTAGTTGCAGATTAATTTTAATCATGTTAAGCATTTTGCCAACAACTCTAGGTCTCCTCGACTATTCCTAACGCCTAAATTCTTATGATCGTCAGTCGATAATGAAGGGCATGTTATTTCTCTTCCGTATTAACTAAGCAAGGCTAACAGATATATTTCTATCCACGTTAGCGAATCGTTCCCCTTTCCCTATAAGGTTCACAATCAAGCACTACTTTTTCTTATTATGCACGCAAATTCTCTATTCCTAGTTTAATTTACGCGACACAAATAGTATTTGAATGGTGATCTAGCAAACAAATAACTAAGACCAAGAAAGAGTAAGTAACCATACGAGATGTAGGACGGCAATAAATATCTTAACAAATCAATTAAAGTTCATACCACAACAATCATGAAGCTACCATAATCCTAGAATGAGAAGTTTAACTCCACATAGACATGAAGCAATTACAACAAATTATCCAAAGAAAAACATAAAAATAAATAAATAATAGAGAAGAAAAGATAGAACCTATTTTCTCCGGCCTCCACGGCGGCTCCTAGCTCTCCCTAGGTTAAAACTTATGTAAAGAATCGTGCTTAAGATATATTTATAAAGTATGAAAAGGTCTGAACTTTTAAAAATCAAATTCCAATCAAACTGGGAGAAAAACGGTCGAGCTCGCGCCACTGCTTGCTGCAAGGCAGTGGCACAACTGCTGCACTTGAGATTCAGAGAACAGAAATAATTCGTGCCACTACTTGCACCTGCCCGCATACATCAGCTGCTGCCTTCATAATTCTCCACGTACAGGTAAGCTCTTCAACTTTTTTCATTTCAATTCAATTCACATTTTGCATAACATATATAAATAATAATATTATATTAACATCAATCCATCAAGCTGTGTGCTTGATTTCCTTTATATGATTTCTCATTTTTAATTTGTTTTTGCTCCAAATCTTTTCATCTTTCTATCATTTTAATCCTACACATAAAAAATATAATATTAAGCACAAAGTAATATAATCAATACTCAAAAGACGATTAAAAGTACTAAAATGTGAGGCGAATAACGGCTAAATATCTGTATTTTTGACCTCACACCAACACCTCACACTTAGACTCTTGTTCATCCTTGAGTAAGTATTAAAGCTCATCTCAATAAATCACACTAGGAACACCACCACTTTGATTGACACAAACAATTAGGCCACACGAAAACTCAAAACATCAAGTATATTCCCCGATCATTATGCAAGATATACAAACAAATAATAAACTTCTAACCTCCTAACCTCAAAGAAGGACTCTAACTTATCTAATTTAAGCTTGCTCACCTATTCTTATCAAAGAAAGCTAAAAAAATCACCTATCTATCATGAAATAAGTGCCCTCACAAGAATAAATAGTCCATACACTCAAATCAAGGAATCAAATATAAATTAAGGACTTAGCATCAAAGAACAACTCTCGCACTTACAAAAGAATTCACATGTATGCACAAAGAAACATAGGCTTGCCCATTATGTACATCTCAACTAATTAAGCGTGCTCGAATAGAATCAAATAGGATTTTAATGGGTTGTAATGTTGGCTAGGGGACAAGTAGGAAACTATATAATAGTGACTTACACTTCCCTAAGCATTTTGCACTTTTTTTTTAACTTCATCACCCATTATTTTCTTCTTCTTTTTTTCAGCTCTCTCTTCAATTATTTTCACAAGTATTCTCATCCTATTAAGAATATTTCAATCATTATTTTTTTTCATATCATATTCTTTCAAAGAGGGTCTTTTCATTACAAGTAACTTTCAATGATCACCTTTTACACTTAACCTTCCTTTTTCATCATATTTAACAATTTCATCACAGTCTATGCTACAGTGCTCAAGAAAGCAGGGTGCAAAAATTAGGAATTCAACAAAATGGATAATGAAAAAAATAAGGCCACCAAACGAAAGGCTACAAGCTCAAAGGGCTAACTAGTGGTAACAATATCTGAAAAGGCTAAAATTCAGAAGATAAATTAAAGAAAGCCTATTATCATCTTCTAAACAGAGCAACAATTTTTATTTCACTTTAATAATATGCAAGGCAAGTTCTACACTAAGATGCAAAATATGAAATATTCAATAATCTTCACCTCTCATGGCATAAGTCTCAATCAAGATGGATCAATTCCACTTTTAAGACAGACATGGTCATAGCGAACTTCCAAATAAGAATAAGCTATGTACAGAGTTGTACCCTGAGCCTAGGTGTCAAAAAAATTGGTATTTTATTAACACTCAAGCAGTCACAGGAAAGTACTACTAAAACTACGGCCTAAATTGCTAGTATCAAACAAATCAAAAGGTCTTTTCTTTTCTCTTCAAAAATATAAAAATAAAAATTACTCCTAAAATAAACTACTCGGTTCAAAGGGCTCCCCTTCGAAAAAGAACCAAAAAAAAAATAATCAAGGGGGGAATAAAGTATGCCTCTACTAAACTAAAAAGCTAAAAACTATCCTAACTAAAGAATAAAAGAATTTTTTTTTGTGTTTTTAAGCTTTTTTTTTAATCTAACTTAGCAATAAAAGAACTCAAAATCCTATGGCATACGTGTAATGACCCTTTCAGTAATCTATGCATTTTCACCTTTGTTGTACTATTAGAGCTCACCTATAGCGGCCCCAAGTCATTTATGGCTAGCTGGAACCAGTAGTTTGGTGCATGGGTTATTTGTTTGGTCTTTTTGGCCGTTCCCTATTTTAGAGCTTTAAACTTTAGAAATCATTGACTTCAGTCAACATTCTTGGTGAACATGCTCGAAATCGAATTTTGATAGTTCTGTTAGTTCCAGAGCATGGACTTTGGTCTGGTGAGACCTTTGGTTGGGATCCGAGATCTTTTTAGCTTGGAATTCTCTCTCGTTCTGTGTTTTCAAGCCAGTTGGACTTCCTTGGTTGAATTTGGTCAATATTTGGAGAAGACAGCCTCAAATGGAAGTTTTTCCAGCACTGTTAGCTCCAAAATGTTGAGTTTAGGCTAGAAGGACCATTGGTTTGGGTCCTGAGGCTTTCAGACTTGATTTTGGCCCTTGGATTCCATTTTGGAAATAGTTGGCCTAAAGGTTGATTTTGGGCATGGGGCCTACTTTTTGTTAAATTTCCCTCCAATAAGATTTTCGTTGATTCTATTGAATATGGAATACCATTTCTAGTTGAAAAACTCAGGTGGTTTGTGTTCGCGGGACCCCGGATGCACTCCCGAGGGTCCATCAGAGTCAAATTCTTGTTGGCTTGGCTGTTGGAAGCTGGTTGATGTCATAGCACCAGCATGCCCTTCGCCTACATGGGGCATGGCTGCCTACTCATAGGGCAAGGCCAGCCGCCCCTCTGTTTGGCCTTCGCCTACGCGTGGGGCTGAACGCCTACACATAGGGCAAGCCAATCGCCCTATTTTGTTCTTTGCCTACGCGCAGGGCAATGCCACCTGCCCTAATTTTTGGCCTTTTCCTAGGCGACGCTTCGTCCGCATTCGCATAGGCCTAGGCTGGAAGCTTTAAGTTGGCCATTTCTCTACTCTCTCCTTCATTTTACCAACATTCCAACTTGTTCCTCCATTAACAAAGACCCCAAAACCTCCATATTTCACCATTGGTCATCCCAATTGATTGGAGGGTAATATTTTATCGATCCTCACACGTTTATTGACTTCTAAAGCGGTAAGTAACCTCTTTAATTTTTGTTTCCTCCATTGATTCTCTTTTTAATTTCTTGATTTGTGGGCTATTTTGGAGCCCCAATTAATGTCCATTTCCACTCAAATTTTGAGCATGCACTCCCAGGATTGTGAGGAATACTGTGGTATTTTTCATTTCCAGTTTTGGATTGTAGGGCCCACGGGCCTGCTTGTGACTTGGATTTTGACCCGGTTATATTTATAGCATTATGGGTATCGTTAATCTCATTTTAATATGTGGTTTATATTTGTGATAGTGTGATCTCATTTTGGAGCTTCTCAGAGCAGTTCGAGCTTGGACGATGACGTCCCCGTAGCTAGTCATCGAATAACAGGTAGGTTATGGCTTTCCCTATCTAGACTCTATGTATATATGCTATAACTGCATTAATTAGCTTTCTTGGGTTGGCTTTCTAGGTTGGTACCCTCAGACCTTGTCCACCTTTTCTGTCCATTTATTTCTTACGTTGATTATCGTATTCGTGTAGTAATGCTATATTACCCCTGTGGCCTTGTATGGCCTTTGATTATGCCTGTGGACCATAGATGATGGGATATTTGGGAATGTCCATGAGTCCCAGACATCTAAATATTACTTTAGGTGACTATCTATGCAGTAAAACTAATTGTGTATGTGCTGGGCCGATAGGAATGTTTGTGAGCCATTCTGGGCTAAGTTATTATTTGCGAGCATATCATTCATGAAAATGGTTTTTCTTGCATATTTTACTACTGATTTGGCTTTGGGCTTCTGTTTTTGGTAAAATGGTTATGAAAGGATTTTGGAACTGACTTTTATGAAACCTCTTGGAGTAGAGGGGATTTTGCAATGATTTTATCATAGATTTTCATACTGACACTAGGATTGGCTATGTTGTAGTTCTAGACATAGTTTTCTATGTATTTAGACTCGGATACGTTTCGGGCACCCTTTATAAGAGTTATTCAGATTTGAATACTATTTTAGACCTGGTTTGACTTTGGAAGTGTACTATGAGGTTCTGATTATTGAGCTATGTACTGAGGGTTGCGGTTTTAGTATGTGGTCTACGAGTAGACCCCTATGGACCCTATCATTCCTGGGCCAATGGCTATAGGCCGACGCAGTATTCCAGAAAGAGGGGTGAAAGGTGGAATTTAGGTATATGAGTGAGCCTTCCATGGGTCCTGCCTCTATTAAGCCTTCTGGGTACCGGAGGGGGGTAACATACAACACTTTTATCACACTAGATTCATCATAGCATCATCATGCATATTATATTCTGATTCCACCCTTATTTATTGTGTGCTCAGTGTACGCTCTTGTTGTAGGGGCGTCTGGAGGGTTTAATTTCACTTGACTGTGTTCCTCGATTGTATGGGCGGCCATTGAGATTGTAGGTAGATTATATTACTCCTTTCATGTTATAGATATTGTTATGACCTTCGGTTGTGGTTGAATTTGTGGTTCTTAGCATGTTGAGGCTTCGACTTTTAGCCTTTGATTATTGAGGAGTTAGTGGGTCCTATATTGTTGAGGCACTATTTTTGTGGCCTTCTGAGAAATTGTTGGTTATCAGACTCAATTCTTTAGCATGGTTCTTGATCGTGGATCTCGATACTTATGGCTTAGCTATTCCATCTAGGGTTATACTTGAGAGAATTGTCTTATGTCTATTCTTACCTTGAAATTGATATTTTAAGCATGATCCTATTAGTGTATGGCTTCTAATTGATTATGTTTTCTTGTCTTCCTTCTTTCTCTTTTTACTTGAGGTTACCGGTATACCACTATGTTCTAAACTCTCTCTCTCTTTATATATACTGTTGTTTCAAGGATCCCAGGTGTGTCCTTCATTCTTTCACCTGTGTTTCTGTGTATGTATATCTTCTGTGGCTAGCATAGTCTACTGTATTCTTGTTGTCTTCTATGCATGATAGTTTCCTGGTGCTTTCTCTTTGTTTTTGTGACTTCTTCCCTTGTATTCTGCTTATTACTGTTTTTATATCTTATATGCACTCAATCGGACGATGATGCCTACTGTGTACCCGCTGCTTAGCAATTGGTGCTCATACTACACTTTTGCATCTTTTGGTGCAGATATTAGTATGATCTTTTATCATTGATTATGTAGAGACTTGTGCAGTGTTAGATATTCGAGACTAGGGTGAGCGCTTGACGACCAAGGCTTGACCACATCTCATCTTTTGTACTGTTACTCTTTATTTGTTCAGAGACAACTGTATTTTCTATTTTTGTTACTTATAGCACTTGTATTCTATTAGAAGCTTCTGTACTATCAATACCAAGTCTTGGGGTTGGTGTAGTTTTCTCATGAATATATATTCGAGTTATTGCTTCCACTTGTCTCTATTTTATTTTGCTTCTGTTTATTTCTGCTTATTGTACATTTTAGTTAGGTAGTAACCCTTTACTAACAATTTTGGGCTACGAGAATTGGTTCGCCTACAGGGGGGTTGTAGGTGCAATCAAAACTTGAGAAATAGGGTCGTGATAGCTTGGTATTAGAGCCAGGTTCACCGGTGTCGTGGTACAAAAGTAAGTGTCTAGGTACAGTCTCGTGGATCAGTATGATGATGTCCATATCCTATCCGCAGGAAGCTACAGGGCATTGTTAGGAAAAGTTTCATCTTCTTGGCTCCTTATCGTGTGTCCTGGATTTATCAACTCTTGAACTTTATTCCTTCTCAGATGCCTAAGACAAGTTCGACAGCAGGTGATCTCGAGGATTTTGTGCCTGCTGCTTCATTGCTTCCATCAGCGCCAGGATTTTAGAGTGGGAGCATACCACATTAGTTAGGGGGTGTAGGGCCAGCCCAGCCTCCGATTGGATTGATGGCTACCCCAGTTTTTTAGGTCACTATGGCTAGGACTTTGAGTCCTCTGGTGGGTGTTTTAGTACCTCAGATTAGGGAAGTACCCGATTCTTCAAGTGGTGCATCAATTAGACTTGAGGTTCCAGTTCTTCAGCAGGGAAGTATGTCAGTATTGGAGTATGAAGCAAGATTTCACGAGATGGTTAAGCATACTGCTAGGACTGTGCCTTCAGTGTTTGATAGAGTCCAGAGTTTTGTTGGAGGTTTGATTTCACCGCTCCGTTTGGCGACCGAGCACATGGTTACAATTGGGACTACCTTTGTCCAGGTAGTTAATCATGTTTGGGCTATTGAGGGGTTATATCACGAGGCATATGGAGGTAGTTCTAAGAGGCATCCTTGTCAGGATAGTTTTTGAGGTTCTCAGACTCGAGGTAGGGGATTCTCTGCTAGGGATCAGTTCCATTGCTTTTTATTTAGAGGACTAGTTCTAGTTGCTCCACAGGTTCCAGAGGTGGGTTGTACAGAGCATGTTGAGCCGAGTAGGCATGGTGCAGGTCAGGGTTCCCGTGGTTCACATTCAGGATATGTAGGCCATGGTGGCTGGTCAAATTTAGTGAAGGCTTCTCAACCGACCTTGTTCAGTGGGATTTGTTTTTAGTGTGGTGAGCATAGACACTTTTTTAGGGATTTCCCCATGATCTACCTTCTGGTCAGTAGGATCAGCAGGTGTTATCTCTTAGGGCTCTAGTGCCACCAGCTAGAGGTGGAGTGCAGGGTAGTAGGGGTGGCCCCAGGCAGCAAGAGGTAGCGCACAGAGTTGTAGGGGTGGTCCCCATATGGTTAGAGGTGGATCTTAGCCAGGTGGTTAAGGTATCCTTCCATAGTTGACAGGCATCATGTATTAGAGTTAGGCTTCCTTGGGTTGTTATGATTATGGAGTGGTCGGTCATTTTGCTAGAGATTGTCCACAGTGAGGGACGGTTGAGCCTTCAGCTTCGACTACTCAGTCTAGATTTAGGTCCCATAAGTTTGATACCCCTCTTAGCAGGCCTGAGTTAGAGTTTCCTGATACTATTGCTCCAGGTATAGATTTGTTACCATCAGTTGGTGATAACATGTTCGTATTGCAATTCTCCCTTTTTATGTCTATGCTTATGTGCCTACTTGTTTCTCTTGTTTAGTTGTTTTACTACTTGAGTTGTAGCATTTATGCGTTTGATTTCACGGTAGATTATTATATTTTAGTGGATGGGGTGAGTTTTCCTTGAGAGGTATTTTTCGGAGTTGTAGCTCGCGAGTAGGTCTTGTTAGCCTTTTTTTTGGTTGGTTTTGTTCCCAGTTTTGTTGTGGTTCTAAACTTGGTTTGAGTTTTCCTTTTCTAGCGGTCCTTAATGGTTGTTGCCTAGGCCTTTATATAGCATTGACTAGAAGTCCTGGTGTTGGTTCACTGTGATACCAGTGGATTGTGCCAGAGATTGAAGTCCTATCTTAAGTCACGTGGTGTTGGTTATGCTATTGAGCATTGTTCGGTTCTCTTTTCTCAAGTGATTAGAGTCAACCCTGATTGTTTGATTGGTTTGGGAGGTTAGCAGGTATGGTTTCCTTCCTGGTGTTCTTCAGTTTCTTGTCTAGTTAGGTTGTTTTCTTATTTCTCCACCAGGTCTAGTTGGTTTTAGTTTTGATCATTATATTCTAGATGAACTATTGATTGTGGCATGGTGGTCGATTTACGACTGTAGCATTTTGGCTAAGTGTTGACTATAGTATTATGGTTTAGTTTTGACTATGTTGTGGCTAAGTATTGTCAGTAGCTTTATGGTTGAGTCGGGCATTTGGCCTACTCTCATCCCATTGTATCAAGTGTTGACAGTAAGGGTTGTAGGAGCTAAGGAAATAGCTCCTGAGTCTTTTGAGAAAGAATTTATGGAATTTAGTGTATCCTTGGAAAGGGTTTAGTTTGGTTTGCAAGGGAGGGTGATGACTCTTTGTGTGTGTGTATGGGTTCTATTGGCTGACTGAAGTGGCAACCGAGAGTTTTCTTTGGCATGTATATTGGTGACTTGCATTGACCGAGTTAAGATTGTGGTGTCATTTATTTTGATAGATTCGAGATCAGAATTCCTCCTTGTACGAGATTGAGGTAGTGGTCATTTCCAGTACTACCTTTGGGAGCTTGTTGCATCGACTTTGGCTTCCTTGTTATCTTCTTTGGGGGAACCAAGTTTCAGTAGCATCTATAGATTGGGAAAATTGTATATTCACGGCCTAGTTAGCTCCATCTATATTAGTGTCCTTCGATGGTGGATGAATCTACTCGTTGGTTCGACAGGAGAATTGATTGGTAAAATTGGTGATGGATTTTAGAATTATGGCTTAGCAGACTGCTTTGGGTGGTTCATGGAAGTTTCCCTTTGGTTGCAGCATTCTTGTGACAGAAGGCAGTGGGTGAGGACCACCTGGCTTCTTTACTTTGGTTTCAGAGTGGTTATTAGCCTTGGACACGTAGTCCTTGGCTAACCTTTGAGTTAGGCTAGACATTCCAGATCTCAGTGGTGTTTTAATAGTACGAGGTTCCTTCTACCGTGGTTGAATAGCTCAATAGCGTAAGTTCGAGTTTCAGCAGTAGTGTATGCTAAATGTGATATGGTTGTGCGGGTTGGGGCTAGCAAGGCTATTTTGGGTTCTAATGATACTTTGAGACTGGTGGTTACCCTTGTTTGCCGAGAGTTGAGGCTCGATTAGTTCATTCTTCAAGGGTTGTCTTTTTTGTGGGGTTGCAGTGTTGGTTAGACTCGGCCAATATGGACTAGAAGTTTGGCATGTTATATGCTTCAGAGTTTGTGGTTTGTATGCTGATGCAGTAGAGAAGTTGATTCGAGCCAAGGAGGTGAAGGTTTATGCAAAATTTCGATAGCTAGATGGAGACCTTGGGCATTAGACATCTTTCATTTGCCTATAGAGTGTTTGAATTGATATTCGCGGCTTGGTGGACTTAATTTTAAGTTGAGACTAGTAAGGTGATCTTAAATCCGAAGATATTCGAAGTAATCGGGGCAGTAGTGGTACTTCTAGAGCTTGGAGCTTAATCATTGGCTATGGACTTCATGGTAGGCTTACCACACTCCTTGAAGGGTCTTAGTTTTGGTTTGGGTATTTTGGGAAGGTTTCCCTAGTTCATTCATTTTCAATTGATTCAGACTTGGAATGGTACAACGAGGGTGGTTTTGTTCGACAGTTGGGAGATTCCTCCATTTACACAGGGTGTTCATTTGTGCTTTCCTAACCCTGCTGTGTAAGCTTTAGTCGAGTTCAGATGGTTGGTTAAGATGGGTTCAAGTAACAAGGTTGGTGTTAGCAAAAGTGTTCGTCCGTTGGTTGATGGTCAGTCGAGACAGGTAAATCCAATTTTCAATAATATGCTACGGGTTGTTATCTTGGATGACAAAGGCTAGTAGGCTATATATTGGCTTGGAAAAAGTTTGAGTAAAAAGGGTGATTTCGTTCATGGTGGAGTATAAGTGGGAACTATGGATCTTCAGTGTTTCAGCTGATATTTTGAGAGTGGCTCGAGTTTTTGACTTATATGAAGTTTCATGATTGTGATGCAAAAGGATTTAGGTCAGAATAAAGGGTTTTGCAGATCAGCGGCTTTATGAGTTGGAGTTTAGGGTTGATGGCTTTCTTGGTGGACTTGGTTGTGGTATTGACGATGCGAGTTCTGTGTGTTATTTTTCCTTGGTTCTATGGTTTTCGGTGTTGTGTCGGTGTTTTCCGATTGATATTCTCGAAGTTCAGTATGGGTTGGCTGACCTTTGGAGTTTTGGAGTCGTAGGCTGAAACCTAATTGGCTAGTAAGAAGTTAAGGCTTGGTTGTTTTTCTTTGGTTACATTTTGTTGGGTGCCGTCCGATCGAGGAGGCTACCTGGGTGTTCGAGAGAGTGGTGCATGCTTTGTGTCCGATGTTCTTAAGTCTCTAGTCCTTCTTTCTTTCCTGACTTTCGAGGACAAAAATCTTTTTAGTAGTGGATGATGTAATGACCATTCCGGTCATTTACGCATTTTTGCCTTTGTTGTATTGTTAGAGCTTGCCTGTAGTTGCCCCAAGTCATTTATGGCTTTCTGGGATCAGTAGTTCTGTAATGACCCTCCGATCATTTTCACATTTGCGCCTTCTTTGTACTGTTAGAGCCTTCCCGTAGCGGCCCTAAGTTATTTATGGTTTGTTGAGACCGGTAGTTTGGTGACCTGGTTGTTCATTTGGTCATTATGGTCGTTTTCTTGTTTTAGAGCTAAGTCTTAAGAGTTGAGATTATCGAAATCGTGCGGTAGTGATTTGCGATCATATGACCTTAAGCTTCATCCCGTATCGAAGGCGTGCGAGCCTAAATTTGAGAATTTTATTAACATCGCGTGTATTTGAATATATTTGATTTAAAAGTTAAATTTGGTAAAAAGTTATATTTTTATGCCTTCTTAAAATGTTTTAAGTATTTATGGAAAAAAAGTATTTTTATTATGATATATTCGTGTATGTATTTATTTTATAAGAGTTTAATAAATTATTAATATTTTAATAGAAATAGTAAACTTAGTTATGTTGAAAATTATTATTATTATATAGTAGGTTTTATTTGAAATAATTTTCTATTTATTATGATATATTCAAAAAGTTATATTTATTTTACCACGAACTTATGCAATATCCGAGTACATACGTATCGGGGAAAAATATTTAATATGTTTCCACCTCCACTCCACGTGGAAGTGGAGGGAGTGGACCACAAATTGTTACAAATGAGTTGGCTGGCACTTGCCACCATATAGATATCAACATTACATGTAGTATAGGTATTTAAATAAATTAAGTTATCAATCTACCTTATCCATTATATATATGTATTGAGATTCTGGACTATGGAGTTTGTTAATTTTCTTTTCTAAAGAACAATATGATTCTTCTATTATTAATGATTCAACTAGCTTTTCAACCGTGAGTATTTCAATATAGAGAGTTGCACGCATGGTCTGTATATTTAGGTTGGAAATATTTGGTGGAAAATATTATTTTGATATTATATTTGATTTTAGAAAAGAATATCGATTATCTACGTCAAGTTATTCAAGATTAAATTTGAGTTTGCTTTCATTTCAAAGCTTCTCGGAGCGGTTCAAACCTGAATATCATCGTCCTAGTAGCTTATCATCTGACGACAGGTAGGCTACGGTTTAAACCTTTTAGACTTCGTATATATAGGATATAATTATACTAAATAGCATTCTTAGGTTGGGTTCTTCATGTCCATCTTATTTTCACTCCATTGTTTGTAGTATTTGTTGTAGTTGATAGTGTCACCCTTGTGGTCCTGTGTGGCCTTTTTTTGACTCTAGACCATAGAAGGTGGATTATTTGGGAATGTCAGTGAGTCTCGAACATCGATACCATTATTATAGAGCTGGTTATGCTTGTTGTAGAGCGATTGGAGCCTGTGCAGGGTTGATAGATTGATTGTGAGTCATTGGGCTACTGCCTGTGTTTGAGCATTCCATTATCATGCATATAAAGGGTGTTTTCACATGTTTTACTATGGTTTGGCTTCGGGCCTACTCTTGATGGTTTTCTAAACTTTGCATGACCTTATGTTTTCGATAAAAATAGTTAATAAAGGTTGGAATTATTTTCATGGATTTTTTAGGGTAAAAAGGAATTAAAAGGATGATTTTATCACTGTTTCATACTTATACTAGATGGGTCAGACCGAGCACTAGATTGGCTTTACTACTATTTTAGACTCGGTTGGGTCCAGGCACCCTGTTGGGATTTTTGAGACTTGATTCACTGATTTAGATCCGGGTAGAAATCTGGGCGTTAATTTTCGAGGTCTGGTGATTTATTAGGATCCATCTACACTCCTGGCGGTTATCTTGAGATTATGAAATTTAGTATGTGGTCTACGAGTAGACCTTTATGAACCTTGCCAATCTGGACCAGGGGCTACGTGTTGCGAGTGTCGGAGGAGGGGTGTACGGTGGAGTTGGGGTAGTCTAGGGAATCCCTTCAGTGTATCCCGCCTCTATTAGGACTTTTAGGTACCGGAGGGGGTAACATATGACACTACCATCACTTGGTTCAACATATCATATCATATCATGCATATTATGTTCGGATGCACCCTTGTTTTTTGTTTGCTCAGTGTACGCTCCGGTAGTATGGGATGCCGGAGGGTTTGTTTCACTTATATGTGTTCCTCGGGTGTATGGGCACCCATGGGACTGTAGGTAGACTTTTATTTATTACTATTCTATCGCGTTATTGATCCTAATTATGGTGTTACTAGCATGACTTGGTGTTAATCTTGTTTTCAAATGTATTATCGCTATTTTCCTTTCCCCCTTCCCTTTTTTATTTGAGGTTATCGGTATACCGTCTTCTTTTTAACTCTCTTGATATATTGTTATTGCATGGACCCCAAGTGCATTCCTTCTTCTTTCACCTGTGTTATGTGATGTATAGCTCTATTAGCTAGCCTAGCATGATTGTTTTCTCCTTGTAGTCTCTCTGTGCTTTCTTCCATGTGCTTGTTCATTGTTTCTGTGACTACTTCATTCTTTTCCGCTACATTATTGCTTTTATATCTTATATTTGCCCAGTAGGCCTATGATACCTACTGGGTACCCATTGCATTGCAATTGGTGCTCATACTATACTTCTGCATCTTTAGGTGCAGATCCGAGTGTGAGTTCTCATCGCTGACTGTGCTGCCTCGTGCGAGGTGTTTTTGGACTATCTGAGACTAAGGTTAGCTCTTCACGACCAGGGCTTCTCTTTAGTTTGTCTTCTGTATTATGTACTCCTTTATCATTCAGAGACATATGTATACATTTTTTTGGACCTTTTTTGTACTCTGTTGATGTAGTTTCGACTCTCATACTATGATACCAGGTTTTGGGTTTGGTTTGGCTTTTGCTTGCGCATTGCTGATGCTTATTTATTTACCTTGTTTCTCTCATTTCCGCTTATATTATGCTTCTTCCGCTTTCTAGTCAGATAGTAGCCCATTACTAACTGTTATGGGCTATGGAGATTGGTTCGCCTACTAGAGGGTTGTAGGTACCATCATGACCGAGAAATCGAGTCGTGATAGCTTGGTATCAAAGCCTAGGTTCACTGGTGTCATCAGTATAGGAGACAATGTTTAGTAGAGTCCTGCGGATTGGGACAGAGACGTCTGTACTCAATCTACGAGAGGCTATAGTGACATCTTAGGAAATATGATTCTCTTATTGCTTCGGTATCATGCGTAGTCCTTGAAAGTTTCTTGAAATCTCACTTGTTCTAGTTTATTCTCCCATAAATAGTTTGTATGAGATTGTCAGCGTCAGGCGGAGACAAGCCTCTGACTCCAACACCTCCGGCTCCATCTAAGGGCCGAGGAGGTCATAGAGGTAGGGGTCAAGGACGTCCTCGAGTAGCGGCACCTGCTAGAGCTACTTGAGTGGAGATAGAGCCCGAGCATGAGTATGAGCCAGAGTTAGTTCCTGAGCAGCAGTATGTGGACCAGGGAGCATCCCAGGTACCACCAGCTCCAGTACCAGTTCCAGCACCCTCTTCTATGCCAGCTTCAGCCGCAGCTCAGTTCTCAGATATTCGAGGTCTACTACTACAGTTGTTGGGTATGATTGGAGAGCGTACTTCTGAGGTAGCACATACATCCGCTCAGGAGGCAGCCTGGGGTAAATCGAGTTTAGGAGCGCATCCTGCTACTGTTGCTCCCCATGCCGAGGTTATTCTGGTTCCATTAGTTGCACAGCCTCTTGCTCCCCACCTTTTTATGACAGAGACAGAGCAGAAGGTGTTGGGTAAGTTTTTGAGATTGGCACCTCTGAGGTTTGCTGGTACTTCTGGACAAGACCCACATGACTTTATTACTACTTGCGAGGAGATGTTGCACCATCTGGCTTACTGGAGACTCACGGTGTTGGATACACTACATATCAGCTGGAGGGCCTAGCTAAGTTATGATGGAGGGCCCAGGTTGCTCGCAGACTCTTTGTCTCCTCCGTTATCTTGGTCAGATTTCTATGAGTCCTTCATAGCAAAGTTCTTGCCACAGAGCGATAATGAGCGTCGTAGGGAGGAATTCACTAGACTTATGCAGGGTTCTATGATTCTATTAGAGTATGAGACCCATTTCCATTAGCTTGGGACCATGATTATGCCTACCAATCCTGACAGAGTCTGTAAATTTGTTTGGGGGCTACGGAGAGAGTTTAGAGAGCCAGCAAAAATATTGGTTGGTAGTGGTCGGTCATTCCAGGCTATTGAGGACTATGCTCGTATGTTTCTGCCTACTATTTGTCTTGCTTGGGGTTGACTAGTGAGTCGTTATCTATACATATATCTGTTTCAACCCCGATAGGAGATTATTTAATAGTGGATTGGGTTGCGAGATCCTGTATGATTTCTGTTGGAGATATTGAGACTTAGGGTGATTTGATGATTCTTGATATGTTAGACTTTGATGTCATTCTAGGCATGGACTGGTTATCCCCTCATCGTGCAATTTTGGATTGTTATGCCAAGACCATTACCATAGCCATGCCCGATGCATCCCTGGTTGTGTGGCAGGGTTTTGTCAGGCGCATACCGTCTGGGGTCATCTCTTGTCTTTAAGCTAGGAAGTTGATTTCTCGAGGGTGTTTGGCTTATCTAGCATATGTTCGAGATGCTAGTGCCGACCCTTCTTCCCCTGAGTCAGTTCATGTGGTTAGAGATTTCCTAGATGTGTTCCCTATTGACCGACCAGGACTTCCACCTGAGAGAGAGATCAATTTTTCTATTGAGTTAGAGCCAGGCACTAGGCCCATTTCTAGTTCTCCTTACCGTATGGCTCCAGCTGATTTGAGAAAGCTTAAGGAGTAGCTCCATGACTTGTCAGATAAGGGTTTTATTAGGCCGAGTGTATCGCCTTGGGGTGCTTCTGTTCTGCTTGTGAAGAAGAAGGATGGGTCGATGCGGATGTGTATTGATTAGCGACAGTTGAATAGGGTGAGTATGGGGAATGGGTATCTGATGCCACGCATAGATGATTTGTTTGATCAGCTTCAGGGTTTGGCCGTGTTTTCTAAGATAGATTTGAGTTCAAGCTACCACCAGTTGAGGGTTAGGGCAGAGGACATCCCTAATATAGCATTCAGGACATCTTATGGCCACTATGAGTTCCAAGTGATGTCTTTTGGGTTGACTGATGCCCCTACAACTTTTATGAACCTGATACATAGGGTGTTTGGCCCGTATTTGGACTTATTTGTGATAGTTTTCATAGAAGGCATATTGGTATACTCGCGGAGTAGAGATGAGCATGAGCAACACTTGAGGATTATACTCCAGACTTTGAGAGATCATCGGCCTTATGCCAAGTTCTCAAAGTGAAAGTTTTTGCTTGAGTCAGTTGCATTACTAGGACACATGGTGTCTAAGGATGGGATTAGAGTGGACCTGGGGAAGATTTCAGCTGTGCGTGATTGGCCTAGACCTACTACTCCTACCGAGGTTTGCAGCTTTTATGGGTTAGTAAGGTACTACAGGAGGTTCGTCGAGGGGTTTTCTTCCATAACATCACCTTTGACTAGGCTGACTAGGAAGGATGTCCCATTTCAGTGGATGGATCAGTGCAAGGATAGCTTTCAGAAGCTTAATACCTTGTTGACTTCAGCTCTAATGTTGACTTTACCAGTTGAGGGTCAGAGTTTTTCGGTGTATTGTGATGCTTCTAGGGTTGGTCTTGGTTGTGTATTGATGCAGTAGGGTCGAGTGATAGCATATGCGTCAAGATAACTCAAGGTTCATGAGCACAACTACCCCACCCATGACTTGGAGTTGGCGGCGGTAGTTTTCACCTCCAAGATCTGGAGGCATTACCTATATGGATCTCACTGTGAGATCTTCATCAACCACCGTAGTCTTCAGTATATCACGAGTTAGAGAGATCTAACTCGAGGCAAAAGAGATGGGTCAAGCTACTGTAGGACTATGACTTCACTATTCTGTATCATTCAGGCGAGGCAAATGTGGTAGCGGATTCCTTGAGCCGTAAGGAAGTGAGTATGGGTAGCCTAGCTTCTCTTTTAGTTTTAGAGCGACCATTGGCCTTGGAAACTCAGTCCTTGGCTAACCATTTGGTTAGGCTTGACTTGTCGGATCTAGCAGAATTCTCACCAGTGTCGAGGTTCATTTTACTTTGGTTGATCTGATTCATAGCCATCAGTTTGAGGATCAGCACTTGTGTGACCTTCGTGATCAGGTTGTTCAGGGTGAGGTCAGCCGGGCTACTCTAGATTCAGATGGGGTTCTGAGGTTTGATCGCCGCCTTTGTGTTTTGAGGGTTGGTGATTTGATTCAGTTGATTCTCTGTGAGGCACATTGTTCTAGGTATTCCATCAATCCTAGCGCAGCCAAGATATACAGAGATTTGAGGCAGCTTTACTGGTGGAGTGGTATGGAGCAGAAAGTAGCGAAGTTTGTATCTCAGTGCTTGAACTGTCAACAGGTGAAGTTTGAGCACATGAGACCTGGTGGTTTGATGCAGAGACTTCCCATTACTGAGGGGAAGAGGGAAGGGATTACTATAGATTTCATAGTTGGTTTGCCATACACTTCTCGGGGATTTGACTCCATTTGGGAGATTGTTGATAGGCTGACTAAGTCAGCACACTTCTTGCTGGTTTGGACTACTTACAGTGCCGAGAGGTTAGTTCAGATTTACCTTTGTGAGGTTGTTCGATTGCACGGGGTCCCAACTTCTATCATTTACGACCACGACACTCAGTTCACATCTCAGTTCTGGAGAGCAATTCAGCGAGATTTGGGTACATAGGTTCAGCTTAGTACTGCATTCCACCCTCAGACAGATGGCCAGTTTGAGAGGACTATTCAGGTCCTGGAGGACATGCTTCGGGCCTGTGTTCTTGACTTTGGAGTTTTTTGGGATCAGTTTATTCCTTTGGCCGAGTTTTCTTATAATATTAGTTTCCATTCGAGCATTGGCATGGCACCTTTTGAGGCATTGTATGGTAGGCATTGCAGATCGCCAGTTGGTTGGTTTGATGGGTTGGAATCTAGACCGCAGAGTATAGATTTGCTTCGAGATTTCTTAGACCGAGTCTGAGTGAGTCAGTACAGACTTCGGGTAGCTCAAAGCAGGCAGAAGAGTTACGCAGATCATATGCTTTGTGCCTTGGAGTTTAGTGTTGGTGACTTGGTATTCTTTCGAGTGTCTCCCATGAAAGGCGTGATGAGATTTGGTCGCCGAGGCAAGCTTAGCTCTAGGTATATTGGTCCATTTGAGATTCTTCAGAGGGTTGGTAGTGTTTCCTATCTGTTAGCTTTGCATCCGATGTTTTCATCTATGCACGCAACTTTTCATGTATCGATGTTGTGATGGTATGCTCCAGATGAGTCTCATGTGTTGCAGTGGGATTCGGTTCAGTTGGATGAGAGGTTGACTTTTGTTGAGGGGTCGGTTGCCATTTTGGACAGAGATATCAAGAAGTTGAGATCTAAAGAGATTCCGGTTGTGAAAGTTCAGTGGAGGCACCGTTCGGTTGAGGAGGCTACCTGGGAGATCGAGAGGGAGATGCGGGCTCAGTACCCGCAGTTGTTTGAGCCTCCAAGTACCGCCTTCTTCTCGACTTTCGAGGATGAAAGTCCTTTTTAGTAGTGGATGATGTAATGACCCTTCCGGTTATTTTTGCATTTGCACCTTTTTTGTACTATTAAAGCCTTCTTGTAGCGGTCCTAAGTCATTTATGGCTTGCCGGGACTGGTAGTTCAGTGTCCTGACCGATCGTTTGGTCGTTATATCCATTTCCTTATTTTAGAGCTAAGTCTTAAGAGTTGAGATTATCGAAATAATGCGGTAGTAATTTGCGATTGTATGACCTTAAGCTTCATCTCGTATCAATGGCGTGCGAGCCTAAATTTGAGAATTTTATTAACATCGCTTGTATTTGAAAATATTTGATTTAAAAGTTAAATTTGGTAAAAAGTTATATTTTTATGCCTTCTTAAAATGTTTTAAGTATTTATGGGAAAAAAAGTATTTTTATTATGATATATTCGTGTATGTATTTATTTTATAAAAGTTTTATAAATTATTAATATTTTAACGGAAATAGTAAACTTAGTTATGTTGAAAATTATTATTATTATTATATAGTAGGTTTTATTTGAAATAATTTTCTATTTATTATGATATATTCAAAAAGTTATATTTATTTTACCATGAACTTATACAATACCCAGTACATACGTATTGGTAAAAGAACATTTAATATGTTTCCACCTCCACTCCACGTGGAAGTGGAGGGAGTGGACAACAAATTATTACAAATGAGTTGGCTGGCACTTGCCACCTATATAGATATCAACATTACATGTAGTATAGGTATTTAAATAAATTAAGTTATCAATCTACCTTATCCATTATATATATGTATTGAGATTCTGGACTATGGAGTTTGTTAATTTTCTTTTCTAAAGAACAATATGATTCTTCTATTATTAATGGTTCAACTAGCTTTTCAACCGTCAGTATTCCAATATAGAGAGCTGCACGCATGGTCTATGTATTTAGGTTGGAAAGATTTGGTAGAAAAGATTATTTTGATATTATATTTGATTCTCGAAAAGAATATCGATTATCTACGTCAAGTTATTCAAGCTTAAATTTGAGTTTGATTTTATTTTGTAGCTTCTCGGAGTGGTTTGAGCTTGAACATCATCGTCCTAGAAGGTTATCGTCGGACGACAAGTAGGTTACGGTTTAACTCTTTTAGACTTCACATATATAGGATATAATTGTACTAAATAGCATCCTTGGGTTGGGTTTATTAGCTTGGTACCCCATACCTTGTCCGCTTCTTAATATTTGTCTTATTTTCACTCCGTTGTTTGTAGTATTTGTTGTAGTTGATAGTGTCACCCTTGTGGTCCTGTGTGACCTTGTTTTGAATATGGACCATAGAAGGTGGGTTATTTGGGAATGTCCATGAGTCTCGGACATCGATATCGTTATTATAGAGCTGGTTATGCTTGTTGTAGAGCGATTGGAGCATATGCATGGCCGATAGGTTGATTGTGAGCCATTGGGCTACTGCTTGTTTTTTAGCATTCCATTATCATGCATATAAAAGGGTTTTTTTCACATGTTTTACTATGGTTTGGCTTCGGGCCTACTCTTGATGGTTTTTTAAACCTTGCATGACCTTATGGGCCTGTTTTCGATAAAAATAGTTAATAAAGGTTGGAATTATTTTCATGGATCTTTTTAGGGTAAAAAGGAATTAAAAGGATGATTTTATCATTGTTTCATACTTATACTAGACTCGATCGGACCGAGCACTAGATTGGATTTACTATTGTTTTAGACTCGATTGTGTCCGGGCACACTGTTGGGATTTTTGAGACTTGATTCACTGATTTAGATCCGGGTAGAACCCTGGGCGTGCATTTTCGAGGACTGGTGATTTATTTGGATCCGGCTACACTCTAGGCGGTTATCTTGAGATTATGAAATGTAGTAAGTGGTCTACGAGTAGACCTCCATGGACCTTGACGATCCGGACCAGGGGCTACGTGCTGCGAGTGTCAGAGGAGGGGTGTACGATGGAGTTGAGGTACTCGGGGGAATCCATTTCATGGATCCTACCTCTATTGGGCCTTTTAGGTACCGGAAAGGGTAACATACGACACTACTATCACTTGGTTCAGCATATCATATCATGCATATTATGTTCGGATCCACCCTTGTTTGTTGTTTGCTCAGTGTATGCTCCGGCCATATGAGATGCCGGAGGGTTTGTTTTCACTTGTATGTGTTCCTCGGGTGTATGGGCGCCCGTGGGACTGTAGGTAGACTTTTATTTATTATTATTCTATCGCGATATTGATCCTGAATATGGTGTTACTAGCATGACTTTGTGTTAATCTTGTTTTCAAATGTGTTATCGCTATTTTTCTTTCCTCCTTTCCTTTTTATTTGAGGTTACCGGTATACCGCCTTCTCCTTAATTCTCTTTATATATAGTTATTGCATGGACCCCAGGTGCGTTCCTTCTTCCTTCACCTGTGTTCTGTAATGTATAGCTCTATTAGCTAGCCTAGAGTGATTGTTTTCTCCTTGTAGTCTCTCTGTCATAGCTTCCGTGTGCTTGTTCATTGTTTCTATGACAACTTCATTCTTTTCCGCTACATTATTGCTTTTATATCTTATATTTGCCCAGTCGGCCTATGATACCTACTGGGTACCTGTTGAATTGTAATTGGTACTCATACTACACTTTTGTATCTTTGGGTGCAGATCTGAGTGTGAGTTCTCGCCGCTGACCGTGTTGCCTCGTGCGAGGTGTTTTTGGACTATATGAGACTGAGGGTGAGCTCTTCATGACCGGGGCTTAGCTTTAGTTTGTATTTTGTATTAAGTACTTCTTTATAATTCAGAAACATATGTATACATTATTTTGGACCTTTTTTGTACTCTGTTGATGTAGTTTCAGTTCTTATACTATGATACCAGGTTTTGAGTTTGGTTTGGCTTTTGCTTACACATTGCTGATGCTTATTTCTTTACCTTATTTCTCTTGTTTCTGCTTATATTATGCTTCTTCCTCTTGCTTGTCAGATAGTAGCCCATTATTAACTATTCTGAGCTATGGGGATTGGTTCGCCTACTGAAGGATTGTAGGTGCCATCATGACCGAGAAATTAGGTCATGATAAGTTTGGTGTCTGGGCTATTTGTTTGGTGTTTTTGGCTGTTCCTTATTTTAGAGATTTAAACTTTGTAAACCATTGACTTTAGTCAACATTCACGTGAACATGCTCAAAATTGAATTCTAACAGTTTTGTTAGCTCCGGAATGTGGACTTTGGTCTAGTGGGACCTTTGGTCAGGATCCGGGAGCTTTTCAGCTTGGAATTCTCTCTCGTTCTGTGTTTTCAAGTTAGTTGGGCTTGCTTAATTGAATTTGGTCAATATTTGGAGAAGACGGCCTCGGATGAAAAGTCCGACAGCGTTGTTAGCTCCGGAATATTGAGTTTAGGCTAGAGGGACTATTGGTTTGGGTCTCGAGGCTTCCGGACTTGATTTTGGCCCTTGGGTTCCATTTTGGGAATAGTTGGCCTAAAGGTTAATTTTGGGCATGGGGCTCACTTTTCATTAAATCAACCTCCGATAGAACTTTCATTGATTCCATTTGATCCGAAATGCCATTTCTAGTTTAATAGCTGAGGTCATTTGGGTTTGTGGGACCCCAGATGCATTCTCGAGGGTCCATCGGAGTCAAATTATTGTTGGCTTGGATGTTGGAAGCTAGTTGTTGTCATAGCACCAGCATTCCCTTTGCCTACGTGGGGCATGGCCGCCTACGCATAGGGCAAGGCCAGTCGTCCCTCTTTTTGGCCTTCGCCTATGCGTGGGGCTGACCGCCTACGCATAGGGCAAGCCAGTGGCCACATTTTGGTTTTTGCCTACACGTGGGGCTGGCTGCCTACGCGCAGGGCAAATGCCAGCCGCCCCAATTCTTGGCCTTTGCATAGGCGACGCCTTGGACGCATTTACATAGGCCTAGGCTGGCATCTTTAAGTTGGCCATTTCTCTTCTCTCCTTTATTTTCCCAACATTCCAACTCGTTCCTCTATTAACAAAGACCCCAAAACCTCCATATTTCACATTGATCATCCCAACTGATTGGAGGGTAATATTTTATCGATCCTTGCATGTTTTTTGACCTCTAAAGCGGGTAAGTAACCTCTTTAATTTATGTTTCCTCCGTTGATTCTCTTTTCAATTTCTTGATTTGTGGGCTGTTTTGGAGATCCAATTAATGTATGTTTCCTCTCAAATTTTGAGCATGAACACCTGAGATTATGAGGAACACTGTGGTGTTTTTTGTTTCTAGTTTTGGGTTGCAGGGCCCACAGGCCTGCTTCTGACCTGGATTTTGACCCAGTTATATATATAGCATTATGGGTATTGTTAGTCTCATTTTGATGTGTTCTTTAAATTTGTAATACTGTGATCTCATTTGAGAGCTTCTCGGAGCAGTTTGAGCTTGGACGACACCGTCCTTGTAGCTAGTCGTCGAACGATAGATAGGTTATGTCTTTCCCTACCTAGACTCTATGTATATAGGCTATAACTGCATTAATTAGATTTCTTAGGTTGACTTTCTAGGTTGGTACCCTCAGACCTTGTTCACCTTTTGTGTCCATTTATTCTTATGTTGATTGTAGTATTCGTGTAGTAGTGCTATATTACCCTTGTGGCCCCGTGTGGCCTTTCATTATGCCTCTGGACCATAGGTGGTGGGGGTATTTGGGAATGTCCGCGAGTCCCGGACATCTAGATATTAATTTAGGCTGGCTATCTATGCAGTAAAATCGATTGTGCCTGTGCAGGGCTGATAGGAATGTTTGTGAACCATTCTGGGCTAAGTTATTGTTTGCGAGCATATCATTCATGAAAATGGTTTTTCCTGCATGTTTGGCTTCGGGCCTACTACAAATGATTTTCTAAAACTTTGCATGGCCTCGAGGGCCCATTTTCGGTAAAATAATTATGAAAGGGGTTTGGAACTGACTTTTATGAAACCTCTTGGAGAAGAGGGGATTTTGCGATGATTTTACCACTGATTTTCATACTGACACTAGGATCGGCTATGCCATAGTGCTAGACATGATTTTCTACGTATTTAGACCCGGATACATTCCGGGCACCCTTTATAAGGGTTATTAAGATTTGACTACTATTTTAGACCTGGTTTGACTTTAGGCACGTACTATGAGGTTTCGAGTATTGAGCTATGCAATGAGGGTTGCGGTTTTAGTATGTGGTCTACGAGTAGACCCCCATGGAACTTGCCATTCATGGGCCAATGGCTATGGGCAAACACAGTGTTCCAGGAGGAGGGGTGAAAGGTGGAGTTGAGGTATACGGGTGAGCCTTCCATGGGTCCTGCCTCTATTGGGCCTTCTAGGTACCGGAAGGGGTAACATACAACACTTTTATCACACCATATTCATCATATCATTATCATGCATATTGTATTTTGATTCCACCCTTGTTTGTTGTGTGCTCAATGTACGCTCTGATTGTATGGGCGGCTGGAGGGTTTGATTTCACTTGACTGTGTTCCTCGATTGTATGGGCAGTCATTGGGACTATAGGTAGATTATATTACTCCTTTCGTGTTATAGAGCTTCTTATGACCTTCGGTTCTGGTTGGATTTGTGGTTCTTAGCTTGTTGAGGCTCCGACTTTTGGACTTTGATTATTGAGGAGTTAGTGGGTCCTATATTGTTGAGGAACTATTTTTGTGGCGTTCTGAGTGGATGTGGGTTATCAGACTCGATTCTTTAGCATGGTTCTTGATCGTGGATCTCGATACTTATGGCTTAGCTATTCCATCCTAGGGTTATACTTGAGAGAATTGTCTTATGTCTATTCTTACCTTGAAATTTGATATTTTAAGCATGATCCTGTTAGTGTATGGATTCTAGTTGATTATGTTGGCTTGCCTTCCTTCTTTCCCTTTTACTTGAGGTTACCGATATACCACCATGTTCTAAACTATCTCTCTTTATATATACTGTTGTTGCAAGGATCCCAAGTGCGTCCTTGGGATCCTTGCAACTTTCACCTGTATTTCTGTGTATGTATATCTTTTATGGCTAGCATAGTCTGTTGTATTCTTATTGTCTTCTATGCATGATAGTTTCCTAGTGCTTTCTCTTTGTTTTTGTGACTGCTTCCCTTGTATTCTGCTTATTACTGTTTTTATATCTTATATGCGCTCAGTCGGCTGATGATGCCTACTGGGTACCTGTTGCTTAGCAATTGGTGCTCATACTACACATCTGCATCTTTTTGTGCAGATATTAGTGTGAGATTTCGTTGTTGATTACGTGGAGACTCGTGCAGCATTGGATATTCGAGACTAGGGTGAGCGCCTGACGACCGGGGCTTGACCACATCTCATCTTTTGTATTGTTACTCTTTATTTGTTCAAAGACAATTATATATTCTATTTTTGTTACTTGTAGCACTTGTATTCTATTAGAAGCTTCTGTACTATCGATACCAAGTCTTAGGGTTGGTGTAGTTTTCTCATGTATATATATTCGGGTTATTGTTTTAGCTTGTCTTTATCTTATTCTGCTTTCGCTTATTTCTGCTTATTGTGCGTTTTGGTTAGGTAGTAGCCCATCACTAACCATTCTGGGCTATCGAAATTGGTTCGCCTACTGGGGGTTGTAGGTGCCATCATGACCTGAGAAATTAGGTCATGACAATACGTCACCCTTAAAAAATATATCAAAAGATATTTCACCCCACACTTAAAGTCATGCTTTGTCCCCAAAGCAATAAATAAGATAAAAATTGAATTAGAGATACTCCCTTAGGCCTAGCTAACAACATGTTTTTTCACAATGAATCAAAGGGGCAAATGACTCCACACTTGAGCTTAAGCCATGCTCGAGAGCTTTCAAATTTGGGTACTCAGACTTCCCTAAACCTACAAAATAAAATGTGAAAAAATAAAAAATAAAAATAAGAAGCTATATTATTACAAATTGGGTTGCCTCCCAATAAGCGCCTGATTTAACATCGCGGCACGACGCCGTCACTTGACCACTTTTCCTTCCACTTAGAACTTATGAATTGCACCCCTAACTTTGAATCAATTTTTCTGCTTCGCTCAATGGGCTGTGGTAAAAAAATAAAGAACAAAGCAATAAATATCGCATCTTGCTCTTCTTGACCCTTAAGTGAGGAATATCATTTTATCGTTTTGGCATGACAAATTTTAGAAAGGCTCAATTTTCATGTCACCAATCAAACACAATGTTGAAAAGTGCTTTGAATGAGGTCCAACACGCCTCAACTCCTAAACTTTATTTTGTGTGACATTCTCACTTTTGCACACCTCCTCAACATTGACATCAATTGAAAGAGAATAGTTGAATGGTAGGAATTCCTCTTTCTGCTCCATAATTTGGCCAGTATCATTACAAATTT
The DNA here is from genome assembly GCA_003996215.1 of Jaltomata sinuosa. NCBI lineage: Eukaryota > Viridiplantae > Streptophyta > Magnoliopsida > Solanales > Solanaceae > Jaltomata > Jaltomata sinuosa. The sequence continues at coordinate 241,225 of QJPP01007298.1, read as the reverse complement.
TATATACAACCTTTATTTCTGAAAGTTTGGCCTTAAACCTTTCTAGGGCTTTCATGCTTTCGTATGCTTGCTTTCGCGTCAATGCGGTGTGCTCTTGTATTTGTCTGATCAAATCACTCGTCTAAGCATGACGTTCTACATCCTCCACTTTATTACCCATATCAACATCATAAATAATAGAAGAATCATAATAAGGGTTCGGAGATGGGGAATAAGAGTTAGGACAATCATTTCAATGACCATTCAGACGATCACATATACTACAAAAAAATTCCTGCAAAGGATTGGGTAGGTGCACACAACCCTCTCCACAAAAAATTGTCATGACCCAACCCGTCGTGAGTGGCACCCACACAACCCTCGGATGAGCGAACCAATAGAGTTCCACCCTTGCCTAGACTAACAGCCTAAAATCAGTAAGCATCAAAGTAAACTAGCAATGAAAATAAGATCAACTACTCAAAAACTTATCATAATTAATTATCTGCGGAAAATCCCACCTAGGAACTGAAAGTCATCATACCAAACATCAATACCAAAACTAGAGTACGGGGATGCAACCCCAAAACAAAATAAGAAATAGATTTTAAGTCCAAACAAATGGACTAAAACTCTAATGATAATCCCAAGGTAGCTCGAATCGACAGCTCACCCTTGAAGATCGAAAACGTCGGTGCTAAATCTGAGGTCTCATCTCAGCTGCTGGAAGATTTTTTGTACTCACCAAAAGAAAGACAAGTGCAGTATCATTACACCACCACTGTGTACTGGTAGGATCATCAGCCAGTATTCAAGAAAATAGTATATAAATTGTACGCAAAATCCAGTAACAAGTATGGCAAACATGCAACAAATATCACAGGCATCTCTAGACTACAGGTCTCTACCTAGCTTGTTACCGCATGAATCCATCTCTTACCGTTCTATTCCACCAACAAGAAACCATAACCACACCTTACCCTCTAGCCGGACCCACCCTGGAATCCTCTCTAGACAGTACCACAAGTAATTGTTCGACCCGGCCTAAACCAAGACCAACTCAACAGTCATACAAAAGTTCCCGGCCACTCAAGGACCACCAATCAATAGCACTTTTCAATAACAATCCGGTCCACTCACGGAACCATTACCAAGTATTACATCCAGTAAAATAACCCGGTCCACTCACAGAACCAATATCAAGTATCACATTCAGTAAAACAACTTGGTCCTCTCACGAAACCAATATCAACCAATGCAATACAATAGTCAATGAAACAATGCAAGATGCAATAAAGTCAACCCGTACCAGGCGTGGTACCCGTGCCAACTGAATGTTATACATGTACCAGGCGTGGTACCCGTGCCAACTGAATGTTATACATGTACCAGGCGTGGTACCCGTGCCAACCATGTGTTATACCCATACCAGGCGTGGTACCCGAGCCAACCGAATGTCAACAACAACAGTCAATAGATGAATGCACACCCCTTGTAAATCCAATAAGTAAAAACCATTCAATCATAGACTGTAAACCGAACTTAGACATTCCACAAAATTTCCCTAAGTAATGTAATGCACACAATTACTTAGACAACGAGTACAATGAATATACACATTCACAGAAATACGAAAGTCATCACCTATCTCGAAATGTTCCAAGTTCTATTCAACCCGAGCTTTTTCGTGTTTCAGATTCCTCTCGCATTCTTGGTCTAAAAATAACACATAATAGATATAATTAACATACAGGCTTGTACATTATTCGGATTATACCAAATTCCCAAACCCCAGGCTACCCATGATCATTCCACCCTTTTTTCTGGGGTTTCCACCGTTAATCTTTCTAGTCTTATCATTTTTTACGGACAAAACAGGAAATTAAACAGCCTATGATCATTTTAACGTACTTAAATCAACACCCAAGAACATACATGTTTGGAATCCCCTTCTTCCCTGAATTCCATCATCCCTAGGTCATTCCAACCTTTCCATAATTTCCCTCCTAGGAATTCTACTGCATAGAAAACGTATTACAAAGTGTGGGGAACGAAAACCTTACCTTAAGAATGATTTTTGGCGGGGGAATGAAGAAAATCGCCTGAAATTCGCCCTGCTCTTCTCCCAAAACAAACTTGTGAAAATCTGATGTTTTGAGAGCTATTTCTGCATTAAAAACCTGTCGGCCCGCTATAGAGGTCCCCACTTTGCTATAGCGGTCCCACTATAGAGGTCTTAAGTGAGTTGACCGCCCCTTGACCACCGCTATAACAGTAATTTCCACCGCTATAGCGGTGACCGCTATCGCTCCTGACAACACTCGTCACGGGCAAAATGTCTGGAAATCTTTCAGTTTTGGCCATTTCACAACACACTTGGTTTTTCCGACGTCCCGAAATAATCCCTTCACGTCAAACGCAATTCCGGGAGTTCTACTAACCGAAAAGCGATTCCAAAAAGTCCCCCGGGATTCCTTTATGTCTTGGCTACACGGAAAACTAGCTCACTCTAAGACACCTAAATCCATTTTTACCCGGATTTTCCTAGACTCTACCTCGCTCCAAAACCGGTCTAACCTAGCCTAGCCCAGAATTTCAAACTCCCAAACCCAGAGTTTTCAAACTCTAAAACTTTGCACGATTGGTCTACCCGTAACGACGGACCCGGTCGTTACAAAAATTATGACAATTTATATTCAAGTGGAGGCCTCCACAGTACATACAAGAAATACTAGAAGATAAATACTCATCATTCAACTAATTTCTATTCCAAGATACCATGTCAAAAAGTGTAGAATAATTTTTTTTTTCTTTTAAAATAAGTAAAAACAAAAAAGAAAAAAATTAAAAATAAAATTTAACTAGATAAAAAGAAAAAAATTAATCTAGATAAACAATTAATTTCTAAGTCCTCGGCAACGGCGCCAAAAACTTGTTGCGTCCAAATGCACACGCAAGTGTATGCGATCGTACAAGTAATAGAGAATTTTAAGTCCAGATATCATACCCACAGGGACTTATCGATTAACTATTTACTAAATTAAATTAATTCTAATCATCTATTCAAACGTAAAAACCCTAATTATATTATGAATTAACTAAACTAAAAAGAAAAAGAAGTTAACGAATGAACAAATAACCAAACGAAGAGTATATTTTCATGTAATCAATGAGATGAAATCAATATAGGGTTATGGATTCGCTAGAAATCATGTTGAGTAATCACTTGAACTGATTTTTATTTTCTATCAGATGACTAGTTGCGGGTTGATTTTAACCATGTTGAGCATTTTGCCAACAACTCTAGGTCTCCTTGACTATTCCAAATGCCTATATTCCTATGGTCGCCAGTCGATAATGAAGGACATGTGATTTATCTTCCGTATTAACTAAGCAAGTTTAACGGGTATATTCCTACCCATGTTAGCGAATCGTTCCCCTTTTCCTATAAGGTTCACAATCAAGCCCTACTTTTTCTTATTATGCATGCAAATTCTTTATTCCTAGTTCAATTTACGCGCCACAAATAGTATTTGAATGGTGATCAAGCAAACAATAATTAAGCCCAAAAAAAGTAAGTAACCACACGAGCCATAGCACGATAATAAATATCTTAACAAATCAATTAAAGTTCATACCACAAAAATCATGAAGTTATCATAATCCTGGAACGAAAAGTTTAACTCCACATAGACATGAAGCAATTACAACAAATTATCCAAAGAAAAACGTAAAAATAAATAAATAATAGAGAAGAAAAGATAGAACCAATTTTCTCCGGCCTCCATGGCGGCTCCTAACTCTCCCTAGGTTAAAAGTTATGTAAAGAATCATGCTTAAGATATATTTATAAAGTCTGAAGTCTGAACTTTTAAAATCAAATCCCAATTAAACTGGGAGAAAAATCGTCGAGCTCGCGCCACTGCTCGCTGCAAGGCAGTGATGCAACTGCTGCACTTGAGATTCAGAGAACAGAAATAATTCGCGCCACTGCTTGCGCCTGCCCACATATAGCAGCTGCTGTCTTCATAATTCGCCACGTACAGGTAAGCTCTTCAACTCTTTTCATTTCAATTCAATCCACATTGGGCATAACATATATATAAATAATAATATCATATTAACTTCAATCCATTAAGCTGCCTGCTTGATTTCCTTATATGATTTTTCATATTTAGTTCATTTTTGTTCCAAATCTTCTCATCTTTCCATCATTTTAATCTTACACATAAAAAATGTAATATTAAGCATAAAATAATATAATTAATACTCAAAAGACGATTAAAAATACTAAAATATAAGGTAAATAATTACTAAATATATATATTTTTGACCTCGCATCATCATGCCTGAAGCGTGATAGACTAATCGATCCCAAAGGTAAAACTCCTCGAAGAAGGAGAGAAGCAAATGATAATGGTCATGGTAATGAGACAAGTGCTTTAAAAGAGCACCATGACATAACTCTTGGTAAAACCTTGGCAAAGGTCCAGATACCTGAAAATGATGAAAAATGAAGAGATCTCGATGAGTTATGTCGTATAGGAATCGATATCAAAATGACAGTCTACAGTATCTTTGATATAATGTAGCGCTTAACATTATAAATGGTAATGAAGATCTTAAATTTAAATCTGTCAAAAAGTGTGAATAGATAAATGATTGGCCAAATTAAAATACATGATTCAAGTATATTTTATTTCACTTAAAAAGTGATATTTTGAACTTATAGTCCATAGACCAAGGTATAAAATCAGTGGAGTACAAATAAATTATTGTGCGAAAAGTATAACCGTAAGATATAAAGTACGGCTTGTGTCTTGGAGAATAAAAGGTTTTTTGCAAAAAAAGCTGACATTATTGTATGTAGATGTATTCTCCTGTGGTCGATGCTATAAGATTTCATTCAGTCTGGAAATATATGAAAACTTGAATACATATAATGGATAGATGTCATGTCTAGCTAGACAATGAATATTATCTAAAACTCCTTGAATGATTTAAAAGGTTTGAAAGTGATTTCATTGCATAGTACTTCAATGATTGTGAGACCGCTTCACATAAAAAAAAGATCAATTTTGATCTCATGAATATGGTCAGAATATACCATGTTTTAGTGCATTTGGTGCACTTATATATCCTGCTATTACTATTCATGAGATAATATTCTTATTAACGTGCAGGCAAGATATAATCTCAAATTTATGTGGAGATATTTGAGTTAAATCAAATATAAGTATGAATTTGTTTATTCTAACCAATTTTGTCAAGGTTCATTGGTTATGAAAGCGCAGGAGAATTATTTGATTTATATGAAGTTTGATCTCAAGAAAGTAATTTATTTACATGTGGGAATAATGTCATATCATGTTATTCTACAAGATTATCAATTTTATTATCATGGTAAAGGAAAGTGTCTATCACTTGGTTGTTGCTACAAACAAATAGAATGAGAAATTTGTCTGCGATGACGAGGTCACGAGCAGAGTGATTATCAAGTGAATAAATTTTGGCTGAGTTCAAAGACTCAACATGTCCATGAGATAAGAAAATGATATATCAGGATGAGCTAAAGGATGCAACACATTTTTGAATGTGATTTGTTCACTAAAGCATTACCAACATTAACATTGACCTAGGTTTTGTCCCAATGGAATTAAATGATGTTTGCATTAGGGGGAGTCAAATACGCACTGCACTATTTTTTCTTGGCCTAGGTTTTGTCCCAATGAGTTTTCCTGGCAAGGTTCTTAACGAGGCAACAAATAATGCGTATTACAAGATATGTGTACTTTTTTTCCTTCACTAGGATCTTTTCCCCACAGGATTTTTTCTAGTAAAGTCTTAACAAGACACATCATCATCTATGGACATCCAAAGGGGAGTGCTATAAAATAATATAATGGTGGATGTCCATAACTCCTAAGAATTTACTCCCACCAATCTTCTCCATGATGTGTAGTTAATCCTCCACTACTCCAGACACCATTTTGGATATAACTTCCACACCTTGTAACCTCCCCCATAATGTTCTTGTTTAATGTTATGTTGTTACAACCTTTGTATGCCTCTATAATCACTATAAAATAGAGGCATAGGATCTTATATTGTATACACTTGAAGATATTTGAGAAACTCTCTACACTCTCTTCTTTTGTCTCTCGTTATTTATTTTGGTTATGTTTCTTATTTGCTTTGATTTCACAACATATTTTATTATGAAAAAAATGAATGGACCTTAAGTGTTTTAATATTATGGAAATAGGAAATTACTTTTTTATATAAATTTAAAATAACAGTGTATTTTGTTAAAAATTAAACGACATTAGTGACGACTTTTCCATTTTTTTGTAAGAAAACTATTTCAAATGTCTTTCAACTCTCATAATTTTCTATTTCTATAGTATTAAGTTTCAATAATATTTGAAAACAGACACCTTGCAATAGGTAATAGAAAAAAAATGGAACAAAATTCTTCTTGGAGGGTATATTTAGATGGATGAGAAAATACAGTGGGCAAATTTAGATGATAAATTGTAAATTGTCAAAGTACCAGTTCTTGATTTCAGCAGCATAAAGAGAAAATACACAAGTTGAACTACAAATTTGTCTCGATAACGTAGTTGCACACTTTAACTTTACACTGATGTTGGGGCAAAAATGCACATATTTTACAATCATTTGCCTTGCATTTTAGTATTTATTGTCACCTTTGCGCACTAAATCTATCATATACAATTGAGCATGCTGATGAATATGGTAGATTGGGCATACATGCAAGCAGAGTGAGTTCTTAACATCAATCAGGGGAGTGGATTCATGATTAGGCTAGATATAGTTAATCACCTCAGTTGGCTGTTATACAGAAATTACTAACTCCCTCTTGTTAATACTATTTTGCTAGAAATAGAGAGTTAGGTTAACTTCAATAGGCCTGTAATTGTCTGACAAGAAATTGCTGAAAGATAAATCATGTCAACCAATGACCTATATGTAATCGTATGATTATTTTACCGGGAAAGTCAACGAGATTGACACAAATTTCATAACCCTGGAATATCCATATATTATTCGTAAATCCATACGTGTTCTACCAAAATCTACAAATTAGTGCATTATTTATTATTGTAGGTAGTAATAAAAAAAAACAATAAAAAAACTCTTGGAAATTTACTTGAATAAAGATTTCATTACAATTTTAATAATAGATGATAATGTTTAAGTCTCCGTGGGTACGACACTCCCCTCTTATTAATATACTAGATAATCTAAGGCCCGTGATACGGACTCAATATAACTGATTATAAATTTTAGATCAATTTCATATTAAAAAATCAAGTTTTTGCTATTATTTTGCCCATTTTAAAAAATTAAAAAATTATATTGAGAAATATATTAGCATTTTGACCTATATTTTATTTGTCCGAATCAATACTTTAGCATAAAAAAAGTATAATAATAAAATAATCTAATCCCAAAATATTTTAAAGTATTGTTGAAATTAATTATGGGAACATCCATCTTTTTACATTGCAAAACATTTGAGATTGAACATTAATTTGCTTTTTACTATCACATAATGACATAAATTTATTAGAATTTGAAGGTAATCAATTTGTTAGATTAAATTGAATTATATAGCAATTATGAGCCATTATATGTTACTACCTTGAAGGCCGGTATTTTAAATTTATTGCTCATAAGTAAAATTAGCACTTAGAAGCGTATATATAAAGTTTCAACGTGTAATATATCTTAATTGACCATAGAAAAATTATTAGCATGACACAATATTTGTTGATTATTTTTTCATGTAGAATGATACATAGTTAATAAGTACTTTTATTATTTATATCAGTTTAGCAAAAAGATATCATATAGTCTCAAATCATAAGCTAAGTGGATTTTTAAACTTTTTTATTTAAAATTAAATATTAAATTCTTTTATGGAAGTTTTATAAGTATACAATATATATAATTATATATCAAATTTATTTCTTGGCCTGTATATATTTATTTTATGTCAAAATTTATTCTTATCAATGTTGATTGATTATGTAATTTTTTAAATTATAACGATGCATTTGTCATTGTAGTAATCCGCTTAATTTCATTTACTTCTCTAATTGTTATCTGAAATAATAAATTTTTTTATATTAAAGTAGTTATTTTTTATAAACATGATGAATAAAAATATGTTATGAATTAAATTAAACTAATAGCAAAATAGAACAATTGAATTGGATATCACAATAATTATATTTTAAAAAAAGAAAGTGTATGTTGATTATTGAATGTTTTTAAAAAAAGACTTATCTATAACATTTTGAAGACAATAAATGGCCTCACATCTTTAGATGTACGTTGGTTTTTTAATGGATATTAGAATTTTCTAGAACTCTATGGATATTTTTGAAAATCTCATACCCTCCATGCACAATGTACAACTATTTTAAGCTAGATTTTTTGTTATTTGACAAAATTGCCCTTGGTCCTCCTATTTATGGCTCTTCTATATAATAGATTATTTAAAATAATATTTTTTTTATATATTAAAGTAGTTAGTTTTTATAAACATGATGAACAAAAAATATGTTATGAATTAAATTGAACTAATAGCAAAATAGAACAATTGGATTGGATATCACAATAATTTTAAAAAAAGAAAGAAAGTGTATGTTGATTGTTGAATATTTTTTAAAAAATACTTATCTATAACTTTTTGAAGACAATAAATAGCCCCACATCTTTAGATGTACATCGGGTTTTTTTTTAACTTTTGGATATTAGAATTTTCAAGAACCCTATGGATATTTTTGAAATCTCATACTCTCCATGCACAATGTACAACTATTATAAGCTAGATTTTTTGTTATTTGATAAAATTGCCCTTGGTCGTCCTAGTTATAGCTCTTCTATATAATAGATAGAAATAGAAATTACTTGACCAACCATGTTCACTTGCGTGTAGCTTGAGAGCGACAAGTTTTTGACACCATTGACGGAGACTTAAATATTAGCTCTGTGTCTAATTTAAACTGTTATTTATTATTTTTTCAAATTTAATGAGTTTGTATGGATTTTTTCTCTCTCAGGTGTTTTCTTTTTGAATAGGAAGAAGCAGAAGATGCAACAACCTCCTCCATTTCGATCTAGAACCAGAACAAACTCTTTACAGGTTAAGCAGAGGTTTTGCGACTAGATATGTGTCATAACTTAATATTATGGAAGAGCTACAACCAATCAATATGACAGTTGACCAAGTACGGGAGTAAATTGGGGATGTAAGGCCTAATCTCGCCAATATCACATAGGCCATCACCAAGTCTGTCATTGAGAGTCACTTTGAGTAGAAGAAGTATATCGTACAACTGTCACGACTCAATTTCTCATGTCATGATGGTACCAACAACCCCCCTGTAGGCGAATCAATCCCCGTGTCCCAGAACGATTAGTAATGGGACACTACCTAAGTGAAGCACACACAATAAGGATAATAAGCAGAAGAAGGTAAAGAAGGCATAACAAAAGGAAGGCAACCTGAATATATACAGAAAACTACACCATCCCACGATCTGGTATAACAAGTACAAGAGCCATTATTAAAGAGATACATAGTACGAGAGAGAGCAAAAGTAAATATACAACTGTCTTCGAATATACAAAAGAGTCAACTGTGCCACAAGAAGATATATAGCCAATCCCCGATCGCCAGGATCTCACCCTATGTCTTAGATGTCCCAAAAGTTGCACGAAGCCCCCACGTCAACGGTGATGGCCCACACTAGGATCTGCACTAGGAAGATGCAGAAGTGTAGTATGAGCACCAATTACACAAACAACTGATACTCAGTAGACATCATAGGCCGACTGGGCACATATAAAATATAAAAGCAGTAGATAGCAAATATGAGAAGAAAAGGGGTAACATAAGCAAATAGAGGAAAGTACAGGAAATCTAGCAATAGATAGAAGGAATAAAAGAATACAAGTATAGTAAGCTAGCCACATAAGATGTATCACAAAACACAGATGTAAGAGTAGAGAATGCACCTGCGCCCTTGCAATGATAGTAAATAAAGAAAGCTTAACGAACAGGATGGTGTACCAGTAACCTCAAATAAATAGAGAGAAAGAAAGGTAACTAAACATAAACATGCTAACAATGCAGCTCACAAGGTAAGGATGATCGAAAGGTAAACTAGAAGGTAGCTACAATAGAAGCAAGTAACACTAATCTACCTACAATCCTAATGAGCGCCCATACACCCGAGGAATACATGTAAGTAAAGAAAAACCCACCAGCATTCATACTACCGGAGAGTACACTTAGGAAATAACAAACAAGGGGTGGAATCGCAGAAATGAATGAAATGATATGGTATGACAGTGGTACCATATGCACCTACTCCGGTGGTCGTAGGTCCAGCAGGTAGGACCCATAGAAGCGCTTCCCCCATATACCTCTACTATCTCGTAGAACCCTCCTCTGGCACGCTCGGCCTATAGCTCCTAGTCCAGATCGACAAGGTCCATGGAGGTCTCTGTGACCATATACCAACTCTCAAGATATCATAATACATGCCTAGAATCTCTCTAGGTATAAAATCCATAATAAAACCATGTACGGCGCTCGCCCCAGCTGAGTCCATATTATCTCAGTGTGAAAGACTAATATTTAATCCCTTTTACTTCAAAAAGATCCATTAAAACAGTTTTAAGTCCATTTATAGCCATTAATAACTAAAAATGGGCCCTTACGATCATGCATGGTTAGAAAACCAGTGATAGTCAGGCCTGCAACCTTGTAGTTGTAATAAACCAATGCAGAAAAATCTCTTTTCATGATGATGATATGCTCAGATACAACCAACAGCTCAATATCAACCTACAAGCCTTGTACAAGTTTCATCCGCTTTACAACATAGATAACCAGCTAGCAATCGCAAATCAATATCCTGGACTCACGGACACTTTCCAAATATCCCACTAACTATAGTCCAGAGGCATATGCAAAGGCCACTCAGGGCCGTAAAGGGTAATACTATCGTACTAGCTCAAATACAAAAGCAGAAGAAATAAGAACGGACAGAAAGGGAGGGGACAAGGTCTGGGGTACCAAACTAGTAATCCCAACCCAGGGATGAGCTAAATAGTAAAATTACATTCTATATAGGCCAAGTCTAAGATCAGTAAGCCATAGCCTACCTAGCATCTGATGAAAAGCTGATGGAAAGACGTTGTCCGAGCTTAAACTGCTTCAAAAAGCTCGATAGTGATCAAACTATCAAAGAATAATCTACTCATTAATATAAAGATAATGATACCCATAATGCTAATAATTTAGCTAGATCGTAATCTAGGTCAAAACGGGCCCATAGGCGCAACTCAAAATTAAAAATGAGAATTACCACGAGTTTCCCAATGCTACCAGGAATATATGCTCAAAAATTGAGCATAATTCAGGTAAGGTAAGGGCCTAAAATAGCCCTTAAAATCCCAAGAACAATTTAAGAAACAAACGAAGAAATTAACGGAATTAAAGGTTAGAGACTTACAATTGAAGAAGGGAAATCAACCACTGGTATGGAAGATGTCACCCCAGAACTTAAGATGAACCCACACTGAGAATAGATCTTAAAGCTTTAGAGAAATGGTCAAAAAATGATTTAAAGCTTAGAAAGAATGAACATGACCCATTTAAACTGCTAGTGATCGGTGCACATGTGGTCATATTGACGCAGGTGCGTCACCACATCAGTGCCCAGACGACTGTAGGGGTAGAAGACAACAAGATCTCTAGCCCTGCAGGTGCGGTACATATATTGCAGGGGCGGCACCACATGGGTGAGAGAAGGAGCGCATGTGCACCCCATGCCACTACCACTAGGGCCGTAGGTGCGGCACCCAGAGCGCAGGTGTGGTTGCGGAGGTGCGGCCAATGCACCACAGCCGCGCCATACCAGAACCAACTGCAACCAGCTACAAACACAACTCAAAATTCCTTTGATCATACCCTCGGGGATCATTGAGGATCTGCATATGCAAATGAACTATGCTACCCTACACAAAATGACATTTTGGACTCAACAAAATTGATTAAATTCCTATACGAGGTTGATTTAATAAAAAGTAGGGCCTCCGCTCTGAAACCCAACTTTACTAAAATGGAATCCAATAGCCCAAAACGAGTACGAAAGCCTCAAGACCTAAACCAAAGGTCTCTCTATTCCAAAGTCATCATTCTGGAGCTAACCACGCTGATGGAATTCAAAGTTGTCTTCTAAGAATATTGACCAAAGTCAAACTTCCAACTCCAACTGGCTTGAAATATGAGAAAGTGAGATAGAACTATACCAAAATCTCCTAGGCCCATACCAAGGATCTAACCAGACCAAAATCCAAGCTCCGGATCTAATCAAACTGTTAGAATTCGATTCCGAGCTCGTTTGCTAGAATGTTGACTAAAGTCAACGATTTCCTAAGTTAAAGCTCTAACACAAAAAAATAGTCATAAAGACCAAACGAAAGGGTTTTTACAATCCACCGGTACCAGCAAGTCATACATAACTTGGGGCCACTAAAGGTAAGCTCTAACAATCCAAAGAAAGCAAAAATGCAAAAGTGGTCGAAAGGGTTATTACAATAACTTATTCAATATCATGGGTAGTTTGTAGGTCTATCATATAAGTATCCACAATGTCACATCTAGAACTTTTTGGAGATTACTAACACCTACAATTACCCAAATGTCTCAAAGGAATATGTTAGATTGACTTTGTTTCCCTTCTAACTGCTTGGAGAAGCAAAAGAATAGCTATAGAAAGAGCTGACAAATTCATTTCAGGATATGGGATGACTTAGCTTAAAATTTCTTAAAAGAATTCTTCCCCTCTAGGAAGACTAAATTGCTAAATAAAGAGAAGGTGAAATTTTTTGCCAAGCTTTAGAGCATTTTAAGAAACTACTGATGGATTGCTCCTATCATTGTCATACAAATTAATTTGTAGGTCATACCTTTGTGGATGGGTTAGATGAAGCTTTAAAGAAGAATATTGACTTAGGATGCAGCGATAGTCGTATGTAGAGGTCTTACTGTAACCCTCCTCAATAATTTCACTACAACTATTCAAAATTAGCAATGAGACGAAGAGCATGGCATAGCTAAACCATAATTAGAAAGGGTATTACCAATGATGAAATTACATCTCAGGTAGGCAGATTATCTCATGCACAAGCACAACTAGTTCATCAGGTGCATCAGATGAGAACATTGTTTGAAGTATGCATAGAAGGTCACATGAGTGACCAGTGCCCTATGAATCTAGAGTCTATCATTTATGTGGGATAGAAGAATCGGGTCCCATGAATCAGAATGTATAATTTGGTAATACATACAATCTAAATTGGCAAAATCACCCTAATTTCTATTGGGGTGGTAACCAGGGGAATAATTGACCTCAAGTAAACTTTAATCATCAGCAACAAAATCCCCAAAAGGCCAAAAAAAGCATAATCAAGATGATAAAAAGATTCTACTTGATAATTCGAAGCTATAGGAACATTTTCTTAATTTGGAGAAACAATTTGGGAAATTAGCAGCAAGTAACAATAGTTGACCTACTGCAGCTTCGCCAAGTGATAATAAAAATAATTCGAAAGTAAGTGTTGTAACTATGAGAAATGGTAGAGAGTTAGAGGATGTTTCTAAGAAACATAAACTAAAAGACATACCCAAAAAGAATTGGTACCACACACAGTCAGAGATTGTCCTGAAAAGGACAAAAGTGCAAAACATGTGCACAACCATTCCCCTAGACACTTCAAAATAAGAATGATGAGTGGGTCTTTAGCAAATTTCTTGAGATGCTGAGCTTGGTTCAACTGAACACACCACTGGTTGATGTGTTGTACGATGTTCCAAAATATGTGAAGTACATCAAGGACATAGTGGCCAATAAAAGAAGATTGAAAGAGTTTGAAAAAGTGGAATTTACTGAAGAGTGCACTTCAGGAATTCAAAGGAAGCTTCCGCAGAAGTTAAAAGATCTAGTAAGTTTCACCATTTTGGTGAGAATTGGTGAGGTGGATGTGGGAAGGGCACTTTGCGATTTTGGGGCTAACATTAATATGATACCACCCTCCATTTTAAAAAAGTTGGGTATGGGAGATCCATGACCTACTACAATTATGTTAGAATTGGCAGATAGATCCAGCACCCATCTTGAATGAGTGGTAAAAGACATATTGTTGCAGATTGGTAAGTTCATCTTTCCCGAAGATTTTGTGGTTCTAGACTTTGAAATTGATGAGCATACACCCATCATTTTTGGGCAGCCACTCTTAGCCATTTGTGATGTTGTGATCAAGGAGAGAGAGAGGGGAAGATAATTATGCCAGTTTATAATAAAGAGGTTGCATTCAACGTGTATAAACCAATAAGTCTTCCAAGACATCATGAAGACCTATCTATGATATCGATGGTAAATATTACGGAGAATCCAAAAGAGTGGAGAGATTACTTATATAACCCCCTTAAAAAAGCCCATATGATGTAAGAGATTGTAAAAGATGAGGAATAAGTCGTAGAGATGATTCATTCCCTAGAAGAATAATGGTACATATGAGGATCCATAAATTTCAAATATTTGAACAGACCAAAGAGATGCTTGCCCAAGCCATCTCTAAGAGTAGCCCAAAAGCTAGAGCTTGAACCTTTATCCTCTCACTTTTTCTATATGTATTTAGGCAAGGGCGATACTCTCCCTGTGATTATTTCTGATGATTTTTCTGAAGTGTAGGTTGAAATTTTTTTAAAAGTGCAATGGGATGCACCATGGAAGATATACGATGCATAAGCCCAACATTTTGTATGCACAAAATTCTTATAGAAGAGGGGCACATACTAAATGTATAACAAAAATGTTGTTTGAATTTGGTCATAAAAGAGGTGGCTAAAAGGAAGTAATCAAGTGGCTAGACTCAGGTTTTATATTCCCTATCTACAATAGCAAGTACGTTAGCCCAATTCAATGCTTGCCTAAGAAAGGTATAATGACAGTTGTGGTGAACAAGAACAATAAATTATTTCCAACTTGCACGGTCACAGAGTGGAGGATTTGCATTGACTACACAAAAGTTAATACTGCTACCAGAAAGGACCATTTCCCTATTCCCTTCATTGACTAAATGCTATATTGGTAGGGGATGCATGAATACTCTTACTTCTTGGATGGTTATTCGAGATAAAGTCAGATCATTGTCGCATTGGAGGATCAAGAAAGAAGAATAACGTAGATGATTTTTTTGCTAACCGAGTTATTGATTTTTCAGGTACATTCCAACTACACTCATTTCAAGAAGTACCATCCACATGGAAAAGAATAATCAACTAAGACAAAAAGAGCATTCAACATATAAGAATCAGGCAAACAAACAGAAGTGGTCTTATTTAGACAACAGTTAGCAGTCTTGAATTTATATAGTTCACAAATCCATATAGACCTTTGGTTATTCATCTTTCATAGGAGACAGTAAAGTTCCTAATTTTACAATAGTCTATATAAAATATACTATCATTATCTAGGGCCTGAAGTAACTTCTTATGGTTTATGAGTATCCTGCACCTAGTGAGAGCTTGAGGTGTCTATGTGATACTAAACCAGGGATCAAGATATGCTAATCTTTGTGCAGTCTATTAAATACACCCTATTATAGGTTCCTCTTATTTTTCTATCAAATACCTAAAAGTTTAAGTACAAGTTTAATCATGTCTCTTAACTAATGTCTAGATCTTATATGGTGGTATTAATCTCCAAAGGAGAAACAATCCATCAAGAAACAGACATTAGATGTAGGATTTTCTGAATAAAAGTAGTATGAGTATTTTTATTAGTTTCTTACTATTTTAGGATTCTGAAGCTATGAAGGAGGTAACCTCGGCTCCCTAGACAAATCTTTCAACTCGATAGGGTGAATCTGTAACACTTTGGATTTTGAACCAGCATTTAAATAGCATTAAGAGGTATTTTGCAGCTATTTCCAAGCTTCACAGGCAATCTCAAGTGTCGTTGAAGGGCCCATGGTATGTGAAGCGAGCCGGGGAGCCCTCAGACTCTCCTCCTAGAACATGAGTTGGTCCACAAACCGTAGGGACAATCATGAGCTTACTCTAGAGGAACCTCAAGCCTCTCTTAGACTCTACGACTTGGGTCATAACTCGTAGAAGACCCAAGGTCCATGAATCCTTTCATGGGATAAGACCAAAGACTTTGAAGTTTCTAGATCAAATCAATGAGCCATTTTATGGCTCGTCGGCCACTTCACGGCTCATGAGGTAAGTCATCTGATGAAGTTTTCTGCATTTTTTAAAAGGGTGAGTTGGGGGTAGTTTAGTCCTTTCTTTACCCTAGGGCCTTTGCCCACTTTATATAAGCACCGAAAAAGTGTTACTAGCTCAGTTTAATTGATCTATTCCAGAGAATTAATTCTTAAAGCTATGAAGATATCCAAGCTAGGATTTCAAGCTAGCAAGCGCATAGAATCTTAAGCAAGAAGGCTCTTTTTCTTCCTGGTATGTAAGGCTATTTATAGTGAGGAATCATGTTTTTCCTCATGCCCTACATCTAAGTTTCAGTTTTTCAATGTCCTCATCCTCCTTTCCTTTGATATTATCCATTGTATTGAGGTCATCTCTATTCCCTGCCTCATCCACATTATGTGTAATAATGTCATGTAAAACTATGTTTAGATTACCTATCACCATTAGGGATTCATCTGTAAAGACTGTTGAAGGGACTTCCACTAAAGCATGATTGTCTTCATTATTGTGGTAATCTCCTCTCTTTCTTGATTGATTGGGGTTCCAAGCATTTGGTCATGATTCTGTGTCCTTGTATGCTCCAATGGTATGTGTCCTCCTTGATGTGAAATAAACTTACCAAGAGGTGTTTCTTGTTCTGTAGAGGTAGGTGCTGGATTTTTAAAGAGCTTTCTAGCAGATTGTTGATATTCGATCAGTGAGTTATTTTGTTGTTATTTCCTTTCCATAGTTGTGTCATTGCTATTGCACTGGATATCTGTGGTTACCTCCTGATATGAAATAAACTCATCATGGGGGTTATTGTGCTCAGATTTGGGATGATCATTGTTGGCTTGCTCTCTATCCCCTACAACCTTTGAAAGATCAGTTCTGGATTCCTCATTTACTCCGTTCTCACGGTTGTTTTCTTCATTAGTAATAGCTAGTACACTATGCGCTTGCTCATTATCTTTATATACCATGAGGGCATCAAATTTTTTAGCCACATTGAGCTTTGGCTGCTCTTTTAGGATCCTGGGATATTTTTTGCCATCTCTTATAATTCTCTAATTGCCAGGATCACCTACTACTCTCCCACTAGATATAACTCTAGCTTTTCCTTTCTATAGCTTGTGCACCAGGGGTTTTACTCTCACTTCTGGTATATTTATCTTCTTTCCTTTGTCCAGTTCTTAGGGTGGTTCAGGATTTAGAACTCTACAATCCATATGATCATGGCCTTGCATTTTGCACAGTATTTAGGTATATAGTCATACCTTATACTACCATTTTCCAGATGCACTTCCTCGTTTCTTCATTCTCCACATCCATAAAAACCTTTTTTGGGAGCTCTACCACTAGGTCTACAAGAACCTTCACCGTAGCATAGCCTGATCGTGTCTTGTTGATGGTGACTAGGTCAACTGCATGGCTTTCCCATTGCTGTTGCAATTAAGAATAGAATCTCTTTCACAAAATAAATGGGGGAGTAGATTAGATAATGAAATCCAAGCCGGTGCCTTTGTAGTTTCTTCATCCACTCTAAAATAAACATCATAAATTAGGGTCCTCATTGAGTATGAGTATCCTTCTTTACACTTGATGAAAAAAGGAACCTTTGGAGATCAGATTTATGAAGTCTTCTTATATTGTAAGCCTGGTTAGAATGTACAGATTGCGAAATAAACCAATCTCACATTCACCTTTAATATCATATTTTTTTTGGATGGCTAGACGCAAGTCCTCCAATTTTGGCTAGCCGTGTGAGAATATCCCAATCACTACAAATTGTAGATTCTCAATCACATTCATTATAACACCCCAAAATTTGAACCAACCTTTAAACTTAGAAACTCTAAAATTTCTGAACTTTAGAGAAATCACGAGCCCAAACCATGAGCCGTGGACTGAACCACGAGCCATGGAATGGACTCGTGGAAGCTGTTTTGTAGACCCCTCCTCGGGTCTAAAAACTATAAGATGAGTTTATGAGTCTTGAATGGTTCCACGGGTCGTGGAATCAGCTCGTGAGAATCAGACTGAGGGCAAGCTTTTTCCCAGAAACCATAAGTAGGTTCTACAGACCATAGAAGATTCTACGAACTGTACTGTTAACTCATGGAATTTAATCCGCAGTTGATCATTTTGGACCAGGAACCATGAGAGGGAACCACGAGTCGTGGTTCAGTCTATGACTCGTGGACTGCCCTTGTGGAACCTGAAGCCGTAGTTTTAAGTTGTTTTTCTAAATTAAATCCCTTTGTTATTTTGGTAATATTCCACCCTTTTAACTCCTAAGTGAGGTCGTTTTGGAATATTCTAGGAGGATTTTAACTTCTAAAACTCTCATTCAATCCAAAAGAAGAAAGATTCTCAATTCTCCCAATCTCCAAGATCCAAGCTAAGGATTTCATCTGTAAGCCTCCATCCCTCCCATCCTAGATTAAGAAAGCTTCAATTCAGGTATGTGAGTATTCAATAAGAGATTCTTTCACCCTTATGCTCGAAACCCGCAAATTTTATATTGATTTTCATGAACTTCAAATTAGGGTTCTTACCCAATTCTCATGGGTTTTTCTATAAATTATTTTCTCATGATTCTACTATAAAATCTAATTCTAAATTGCATGATTTTGTATGGTTTTTCACAAGTGAATTCCTATTTCTTAGATTTAAGGCTTAGTCTAGCCATTTTTGTATGCATGAACTGATTTAAGTAAATTGACATATTTTATAGCATGATCTAATGGATTTCAAGCACTTGCATGCCTAGTTTCTTTTTATATGAAATCATGCATGATTATAGAATCTAAACTAGTGCCAAGCAAACTTCTAAGATATGAATTATTATGAAAGACAAGATACCTGATGTGCCATCAATACTCATGAATAATTTTCAAAATAAGGTTCATGAGTATTATGAAGATTCGGGTTGTAAACATGATTATGTGAGCATTATGATATGTATTTTGGGATTAGTATTTAGCACCGAGCAATGATAATTCTAAATAACCCAAGTCCAAAACTACATTGCCATCATAGGTTGCCCTTTGTGGCTTATGACAGGATCCTTATGAACATAGTTCTAACCTTGGCGGGTTATGACAACCTTTTTTGGTGTGGGTGTATGACACCGGACTCCATGGTTCTCAACATGGTTTATGTCGATTAAGAGAAACTCCCCTATGAATGTTTTTAAGCTTTTAAGTTATATTCTAATCTATTTTGAAGCTTTACTCATTACTTTATGTCTTATGCTTCAAATTATGACTTTTACTATGTTTTCTTCTATTATGCATGAACTCTGATTTAAGCATATTTTAAATATATTTACTTATGTTATTGCATACGCTCGCATACTTGGTACATCCTATAGTACTGATGTATATTCTTGTAATGCATCCTATTATGATGTAGATTCAGGTTCCCATTCTCAGACTCATGGCTAGGGACTAGAGGATATTCAAGGTTTGTTGGTGAGTCCTCATCTTTCGAGGACTAGTTATGAGTCTAGTTACTTTTATGGCTTTCTTTGGTACTTCAAGTTAGTTGGGCTCTTGTCCCATCAACTCATTATGTCTTATTTAGAGGCTCTTCAGACATAGTTGGTTATTCGTGTTTCATGTTCCGAATTTGATGCTCTTAGACCTTTATCTTATATAGAGTTGGTTTGCCTATTTCTATTGAATTTGCTTCCGCTATGATTAAGTATGTTTTGCCTAAGTTATGCAATTGCCAAGGGTTAACTTGGAACCACTTATGGTCCCGGGTCCCTTTTTATGTCTAGGGGGTAGCTTCGAGGTGTGAAAAACTTGATATTAGAGCATCAGGTTTAAAAGTCCTAGGGTGTCTAAAAGCTACATCGAGTAAAGTCTCTTTCATGGGTATGAAACGCGCCACATCTATGAGAGGGAGGCTAAAAGATATTTTGGGAAAATCATTGTTTCTTTCATGATCAACATCATGTGATAGAGCTTAAACTTTATTATTCCTCTAATCTAATCGTTATGCATTCATATTATGCCTCCCCGATATGCCATGCCTCACCGAGCCAATGCCCAAAATGTTGATCCTTTGATTCAAGATCACGAGGTCATTAACGTGGAGTTTAGGACCGTTATTCAGATGCTAGCATATTCAATGGCCACTCAAGCCAATTAGCAGGCACCTACCCCTTCTCACCCTCATGGTAGGATAGTTGGTGCTAGAATTCGAGATTTATCCGTGGTCATATGAACCCACTTGAGTTTTGGGGTTCTAAGGTTAGTGAGGACCCAAAAACAATTATGGATGAGGTGAAGAATATTCTGGAGGTGATGTAGGTTGTTGGTGTTGACGCTGTTATGATAGCCTTTTATTAGCTTAAGGATGTGGCTCATATTTGGTATACTCGGTGGAAGGATGTAGTCCCTGTGACTTGGGAGTACTTTGAGGGAGCTCTTCTTCATCGGTTCTTCCCTAGGGATTTAAGGGAGGCAAAAGACGTTGAGTTTATGAATTTGAGTCAAGGATCAATGTCAGTCCAGGAGTATGGGTTGAGGTTCACTCAGCTTTCTAGGTATGCCCCATCTATGGTGGCTGATCTGAGAGCACTAATGGGCAAGTTCATGTATGGAGTGTTCGACTTGGTGAAAAAGGAGTGCATAAATGCTATGTTGTTGGGATATATGGACATCTCTAGGCTTATGACTCATGCTTAACAAATTATAGAAGATAAGTTGAAGGAAATGACAAGGGAGAACAAGAGGGCCAGAATAGAGAATTTGGGTTTCAATCATCAAAAGTCTGGGGGCGGAAATCGTTCTTCATTTTAAAAGAGGTCACAAGGGCCGATACAATTATCAGCTAGTGCTCCTACTCAGACCTCCAGGCCTAGGTATGATCAGGCAGGTAGAGGATTGGGTTCCCAATCTCAGGGGAGTGTTGCAAAGGGAGCTTCCTACCCCATTTTCAACAAGTGTGGAAAGAGTCACACGGGAGAGTGCCTCTTGGGCACACGTGGATATTTTGGGTGTAGATATGTTGCTCATAGGATTAGGGATTTCCCTTCAGCCAAGAAGGGACATGGAGGTGACTGGACTTGGCCTACTTCATCACCTCCAGCAGGCCATCAGGTTCAATAGGGTACTACTTCTGGCACTGGTGGCGGTCAGTGCCAGAACCGTCTCTTTGTTATGTCATCTTGTCAGGATTAGGAGAATTCCCCAGATGTTGTTACTGGTATGTTGTAAGTCATTTTTTTTATATTTATGCTTTACTGGACCCCGAAGCCTCCTTATATTTTGTGACCCCCTATGTTGCTTGAAAATTTGAAGTATGTCCTGAATTACTCTTAGAACCCTTTCATGTCTCCACTCCTATTAATGAGTCAGTCCTAACCAAGAGAATCTACAGAAATTTTCCTATCTCAATCCTTCATAGAGTCACTTCAGCCAATCTAGTAGAGTTAGAGGTGGCTGATTTTGATGTTATTCTTGGTATGGATTGGTTGCATGCATGTTATGCCTCAGTTGATTGTCGTACCCGAGTAGTCAGTTTCAAGTTTCCAAATAAACCTATCTTAGAGTGGCAGGGTAGTCCTCTATCTTCAAAGGGTCGTTTCATATCTTATCTCATGGCTAGAAAGATGATTTCTAAGGGTTATGTCTATCATATAGTTTGGGTTATGGATTTGGAGTCCGAAACCCCATCTCTCCAGTCAGTTCCTATAGTGAATGAATTTCCATAAATGTTTCTTGAGGATCTACCCAAAGTCCCTCTCGAGCAGGAGATCGACTTTGGGATAGACCTTCTGCTAGATACGTAGCCTATCTCTATTCCTCCTTATCGAATGGCTCTAGTGAAGCTTAAGGAATTGAAAGATCAGTTGAAGGACCTCCTTGATAAGGTTTTATTTGACACAATATCTCTCCATGAGGTGCTCCAATCCTATTCGTGCATAAGAAGGATGGTTCGCTTAGAATGTGTATTGACTACCGACAGTTGAACAAGGTCACAATCAAAAATAAGTATCCTATTCCTAGGATTGATGACTTGTTCGACCAGCTTCAGGTGCCAACTATTTCTCCAAGATTGACCTTAGATCTGGTTATCATCAACTCTGTGTGTGCGAGAGTGCTACATTCCAAAGATAGCCTTCAAAACTCGGTATGGTCATTATAATTTGTAGTTATATCTTTTGGCCTAACAAATGCTCCTCCAGCTTTTATGGACTTGATGAACCGTGTGTTCAAATAGTGTTTGGATATGTTTGTGATTGTTTTCATTGATGATATTCTTATATACTCTCGGAGTGATATTGAGCATGCAAATCATTTGAGAGTTGTGTTGCAAACTCTCAAGGATCGTCAGTTATTTGCTAAGTTCAGTATGTGTGAATTCTGGATGAAGTATGTTGCATTTATGGGGCATGTTGTGACTAGAGATGGTATTCGAGTTGATTCACAAAAAATAGAGGCAGTGAAGAACTGGCCTAAAACTACTTCCCCGTCTGATATTAAGAGCTTTTTGGGTTTGGCTGGTTACTACAAGAGATTTGTGGAAGGGTTTTCTTCCATAGCAGCCCCATTAACCATGTTGACTCAGAAGAAGGTTAAGTTTCAGTGGTCTGATAAGTGTGAGAAGAACTTTCAGGAATTGAAGACTAGGTTGACCACAGCTCTGGTTTTGGATCTACCCGAGGGCTTCGATGGCTTTGTAGTGTATTGTGATGCTTCTAGGATTTGTTTGGATTGTGTTTTGATGTACCGTGGTAAGGTGATTGCATATGCTTCTAGATAACTTAAGATTCATGAGAAGAATTACCCGACTCATGATCTTGAGTTGGCAAACGTGGTTTTTACTTTGAAGATTTAAAGACACTACTTGTATAGTGTCAATGTGGATGTGTTTACCGACCATAAAAGTCTTCAGTATGTGTTCACCCAGAATGAATTAAATCTTTGTCAAAGGAGGTGGCTTGAGCTTCTTAAGGATTATGATATGAGTGTGCTTTACCATCTGGGTAAGGCCAATGTGGTGGTTGATGCACTTAGTAGACTGTCTATGGGAAGTGTGTCTTCGCTTGAGGACAGAAAGAAAGAATTGTCTAAGGATGTTCACATACTTGCTCGATTGGGAGTCCGCCTTATAGATTCATCGGATGGTAGTGTTATTGTTAAAAATGGGTCTGAATCATCCTTAGTAGTGGAGGTGAAGGAGAAGCAACATAGTGATCCTATTTTGCATCAGTTGAAAGGTGCAGTCCATCAGCAAAGGGTAGAGCTTTTCTCCCAAGGGGGAGATAGTGTGCGTCGATATCAGGGTCGATTGTGTGTTCCCAATATAGATGGGCTGAGATAGTGAATTTTTGCAGAGGCTTATAGCTCAAGGTATTCCATCCATCCCAGTGCCACCAAGATATACCGTGACCTATGGAAAGTCTATTGGTGCAATGGCATGAATATAGCAGATTTTGTGGCTAACTGCCCTAATTGTAAACAAGTGAAGGTAAAACATTAGCGACCGGGTAGCATGATTTAGGATATTGACCTTCCTACTTTGAATTGGGAGGAGGTTAATATGGACTTTGTTACAGGCTTACATCATTCTCGCAGGCAGCATGATTCTATTTGGGTGATTGTCGACAGAATGACTAAGTCAGCCCACTTTTTAGCTGTTAAGACTACCGATTCAGTAAAGGATTATTCCAGACTCTACATCCTTGATATTGTCAGATAGCATGGGGTTCCATTGTCTATCATCTCAGATAGGGGTACTCAGTTCACATTCCAGTTTTGGAGGTCATTTCAAAAGGGCTTTGGTACTCAGGTGTGTCACGCCCCAAATTAGGGAAGGTGCAACTAGCACTCGATACCTTATTCGACCGAGTTAGCCACTAAAACATACTAACTGACTAAATTGTGGGCCCAAAAATTCAGGCAGCATAACATCTAAAATACTAAGCCTGGATCATTAAGGTCATAACCTGAATGACAACAAGTCATATAGACAAAGGTAGACAAGCCAAAATAATGAAGTATTGGCTGGCCGATGAGGCCACAACTGAAGACACACAAACATACATACATATACATACATTCCCAACCTATGGGGATGGAGACTGGAAGCTGCAAAAAGAAACCTAGAATACCATGTCCACAATAGCCTCTAAGAGTGTCATAAGCACCGGTCGAGACAAAGCCCCGACTATACCCATATTGTATAACAAAAGTAAACACCCTATGATAGCCCCAGGAAGAGGTGGAGCTTACCAACTAACAGCTGAACCCCGAATCCTAGCGGAGAGGTCGATCAGAATGCATACCTAGACCTGCACGCACGAAACAAAATGTAGCGTCCCTAGGCAATGGAACGTCAGTACGAATATAAATGTACTGGTATGTTAGGCAGAGAGTAGAATCATAAATAGCTGTTGTAAAAAGGGTAATAGAGATACCAACTGAAACTGAAACTATAATAGCCTCCATGGACGACATCTAACCTTATAAAAATAAAAAATAGAAGGTATGCTCGTGTAATCGTATGTCGTGAATACATATATATAAATGTAAATGCATGTCATACACAACCAAGTGCTAGCAATGGTGGCGTCTTCCGGTAGCTAACAGGGATCATATTTGCCAACTCATGGTCATCTGTGTCTCATACATATAAGTATAGGCAATAGGCCCCATACCTCTTGATTATAGCTCGAGAGTTGAATGCATAGCTTGTCATGTCATGGATGTGTAATGCGCATATGTCATCATAATTATGTTGCCAATCTTGGCTTGCTGGTACTATTATTCTCATAATCTTATAATTACTTTCGTATGACATGTAAAATCCTCGTAGAACCTCATGTACTTTTAGAATAAACTTGAATACTTCATTTGACTTTCTAAAGGTAACTTAAACCTGAAGATGTTCATAAAGAGCTTAAAGTGCTTCACTTAGTTTCTATATATGTTACCTAATAGTTTGTAAAGGAAAGTATTTCAAAAACCATGTCCTTTGGTAGTTTAAAAATACGAGTTACATTTGAGAGTTTTGAAAATCGACATATTATTTTAAAGTTTTTCAAAAATCATTTTAGCGAGGAAGGAGGGTTGGTTGCGAATTTTTAATGTTCCTTTGCAATCATTTTAAATCATAAAACCGAAAGAAGAACAAGAACTCCTACATATAGATGAATAGTTAAGAAAGCCGACAAAATGATATATAGATGTCAAATATCCTATATAACCAAACGAGTAGAATATCGTCATAATAATACCACAAAAATACTTTAGCTGCAATCCCAATATCTTTCACAGAAGGTCTTTCTAGCAGTAGAATAGTAAAATATCGCATTTGACGATTTAGGAATTTTCTAAAGTTCGTGCTCAAAGGAAGGACAATGCTTAGCCTTAACATACCTTTCCAACGAACGTCCAAATGCCCGTAGTTCCTTCACTGAAGTTGTTCGTTACGTCCTTAGCTTCACAAACACTATCTATACGCAGCTTATACACACCTAAAAATAGTTCATAATTAAGCTTAAATCGGCAGATTTGCCACAGGATCATAACTTGATGAAGCATCCATTGAATTTCGTAAAAATGATCATAAAAGAGCCCCGAGATGGTTACCTTAGCTAATCAAGTGTAAATCTTGAAGAACCACTAAGAAATACCAAGTTCTATCTACTGAAACCAGCTCCCAATGTGGATTATCGAAGGGGAAAACGGTTGCCACGCGTACAGATCACGTCTCTAGGCACGGGGGCAAACTTTAGCGATAGAAATCACCAAAAATGCAATTTGATCACTCAAGAACTGCCTTGTAACCCTCTCCTATGTTTCTCCCTGTTTCAGAACTATTTTTATAATGATTTTACGACTTAAAACGTCAATAGACATATATATTCTAATCTTGACCCGACCCAGTTTCAGCACAGACAGTCTGTGGTAAAATAGTCATAACTTTTTACTCTGAGATCAGTTTAATGTGACGTTTTATATGTTGGAAATTAGACTTGTAGACCTTTGATTTGGTAGGTCGGAGGCCCTCTAACGCTTCATATATTGGGATAAAAGTGGCAAGACATTTGACCCAAAGTTCAGAAAATTTATTAAAGAAACTTACGATAACTTTTGCCGACTTTTATTTCGCAACTTGCTTGACTTCAAAACTTAACATACGATATTGAGCAATTATAATAGCTCGTAACACATCTTTCTTAGCATATTATATACTCTTAGTATTACCCCAAAGCTACAGGTTAATTTAAACTTTTTGAACGAACGAGGTGGTACACGAGGTATTTCTTTAACTCAAAATTTTGCTTAAGGGCTCTCCTTAACCTAAAACTTTAGTTTAATTCTGTAATATTGCTACCCATTTGCAACCTTATTCTCCTGAAATTCCACACCAAATCATATACACCTCATACACTCACGTTATGCTATGTATATTATATGAAAAATAATTGTGGGGTCTCACATTCTCCCCCTTAAGAACATTCATCCGTGAATGGATCAAAAATATTCCTCGGTCGCATTTATTTTCCGCTAACATGTCATTTGTGAGGCTATGTTTGTTACATTCGCAAATCTTAAATCCAATTCTGAAAATTTCAACTACAAGGTTTCATATAGCTATCTCACGACAAGACATATAAATTGCCCTTTCAAGTTAATTAAAATCCAAGTATGTTGCTGCAAAGGAATAATTCTCAATTATCGAAATGCGACTCACCTTAAGTCATAAATAGTTGGGGGGTACTTCTTCCTCATTTCCTCCTCAGCTTCCCAAGTCATTTCTTTGACGTTGTTATTCCGCCATAACACTTTCACGGAAGCCACTTCTTTAGTCCGAAGCTTTCTTACATGTCGGTCTAAAATAGCCATGGGTACCTCATCATAAGACAAGTCTTTAGAAATGTGAATATCCTCAATAGGTGTAATACAGGAAGGATCTCAAATGCACTTTTGCAACATAGATACATAAAACACAGGATGGACGACTTTTAATTCCGAAGACAAATCAAGCTCGTACGCTTCCCTGTCGATTCTCAGAATAATCTTATACATCCTGACATACCTGGAACTAAGCTTCACTTTCTTTCCAAATTGCATGACACCCTTCATCAATGATACTTTCAGGAAAACCCAATCTTCTACATCAAACTCTAAGTCTCGACGTTGAACATCTGCATAAGACTTTTCTTGACTCTGTGCTGTTTACAACCAATCTCTAATAAGATTTACCTTCTCTATCACCTGCTAGACTAGATTGAGACCTAACAACTCTGCTTCCCCGATCTCAAACCAACCAATTGGTGACCTGCACTTTCATCCGTAAAGTGCTTCATAAGGAGCCATCTGAATACTAGCTTAAAAGTTGTTATTATAAGCAAACTCAATAAGGGGTAGATGATCATCCCAACTTCCTTTAAAATCCAACACGCAGGCACGTAGCATATCCTTGAGGGTTTGAATAGTACGCTCAGTCTGTCCATCAGTCTATAGATGAAAAGTGGTGCTAAGATTTACCTGAGTGCCTAGACCCTTTTGAAAGGATCTCCAGAAGTGTGCCGTAAACGGATCCCCTCGGTCAAAGATAATAGATAATGGGACTCCGTGAAGGTGTACAATCTCCCAAATGTAAAGCCTGGCATAATTCTTGGCTGAATATGTTGTCCTAACTGGCAGGAAATGAGCAGATTTTGTCAGCCTATTAATAATTACCCAAATAGAATCATACTTATGTGGTGTGCAAGGAAAACCAGTGATAAAGTCCATATTTATCATGTCCCATTTCCATAATAGAAGCTTGATATACTGAGTTAGGCCTCCAGGCCTCTGATGTTCCGTTTTAACTTGCTGGCAGTTGGGACTTTGGGCTACCATCTCGGTGATATCCCTTTTCATGCCATTTCACCAATAGATTTGTCAAAGGTCCTAGTACAACTTCGACGCTCCAGGGTGAGCTACATATCTAGAATAATGGGCCTCCAAAGAATCTTCGCACGGAGCTCTCCTACTGTCGATACACATAAGCGGCCCTGGTATCTAGGGACTCCATCTCTAGTCAACTCAAATAAATATTGTTGTTGTTGTGGAATCCCTTCCCTCAGTTTTATTATCTCAGGGTCCTCGTGATGTCTCTCTTTCACTTCAGTGATAAAGGAAGATTCTTCCATATTTTGAACAACAATGCCTCCACCCTTTGCGTCTAATAACTGCACCTGTAAACTAGCTAGTTGGCATAGATCTTTGGTCATTTTGACCTTATTAACTTCAACGTGGCTTAGACTGCCCATGGACTTTCAGCTAAGCACATCAGCAATAACATTAGCTTTTTTGGGATGATATAAAATGTCAACATCATAGTCTTTTAGCAATTCTAGCCATATCCTCTATCGTAGGTTCAACTCCCTCTGCTTAAATAAATATTGAAGGCTCTGGTGGTTGGTGAAAACATCAACATGAACCCCGTATAAATAATTCTGCCAAATCTTCAGGGCAAAGACAATTGCAGCCAACTCAAGATCATGAGTAGGATAGTTTTGATCATGTTTCCGTAGCTGTCTGGAGGCGTATGCGATAAACTTGCCATTCTACATAAGAACACAACCTAGGTCAATTCTCGTGGCATCACAATATACAACATGACCCTTAGTGCCATCCGAAAGAGTCAAGACAGGAGTTGTGGTAAGCGCTTTCTTTAGCTCCTGGAAACTCTGTTCGCATGCCACAGTCCATTGAAACTTAGTTGCCTTATGTGTCATCTTTGTCAGTGGTGAAGTAATAGAGGAAAAACCCTCCACAAACCTCCGGTAATATCCTGCCAAGCCTAAAAATCTATGGACCTCTATCGGATTCAAGGGCCTTGGCTAGTTCATCTCTGCTTCAATCTTTTGTCCATCAACCCTGATACCGTCGTCGATGATAACATGACCAAGAAAAGCTACAGAAGTTAGCCAAAATTCATATTTAGAGAATTTAGCATATAACCTGCAGTCCTGGAGAGTCTGCAATATAGCTCGCAAGTGGTCTGCATGCTCGGCTTCTGACCGTGAATATATCAGGATGTCATCAATAAACACAATCACAAATACGTCCAAGAACGGTTTGAAGACCCGGTTCATAAGATCCAAAAGTCTATTGGGGCATTAGTAAGCTAGAAAGACATGACAAGGAATTCAAAATGGCTATACCTCACCTGAAATCTATCTTCGGGATATCAACATCCCTAACTTGCAACTGATGGTAACCGGATCTCAAGTCGATCATGGAAAAGTATTTGACACCCTATAACTGGTCGAACAAGTCATCAATCCATGGAAGAGGATATTTATTCTTGATCGTGACTTTATTTAGCTGCCTGTAGTTAATATACATCCGTAAGGAGCCATCTTTCTTTTGAACAAATAGCACCGGAGCACCCCACGGGGATGTACTTGGCCTAATAAAGCCTTTATCAAGCAATTCCTTCAGTTGTTCCTTTAATTCCCTTAGCTCCGTAGGAGCCATTCTATAGGGGGAATGTATATAGGTTGTGTAACAAGAATCAAGTCTATAACAAAGTAAATTTCCTTTTCTGGGGAATTCCTAGAAGGTCATCAGGGAAAACCATCAGAAATTCATTCACAATAGGAATCGACTGAAGAGTCTATGAATCCTTATCTGTATCCTTGACATGAATTAAATGGTATATATAGCCTTTAGCAATAAACTTTCAAGCCCTAAGATGTGAAATAAACTTACCCCTAGGCGTGGCTGCATTACCTTTTCATTTCAAGACTGTCTCACTTGGAAAATGAAATCTGACCATCTTTGTACGATAATCAATATTAGCATAACAACCTGCCAACCAATCCATACCCATAATGACATCGAAGTCTAGCATAGTCAATTCAACTAAATCAACAGATGTGGGATGGTCATTAATTAACACCGTACAGCCTCGATAGACACAACTAGATATAAAAGGGTTGCCAACTATCATAGACACCTTAACTGACTACGCAACAACTCATATCTAATGTCAAGTTTACCATCAATAAATGGAGTAATATATGAAAATGTAGATCCAGGATCTATAAATGTGTAAATAGCTTGAGAAAGTATCATCAATATACATGTGACAATATCCGGGGATGCCTCTGAATCCTGTCAGCCTGTGAGAGAATAAAAGCAATTCAGGTCACCGGTGGAACCTGAGGTCTCTCCTCCACATGTCCCCCCACCACGGCCCTGAGTAGACTATGGGCCTAGTTGAAGGGGGTGAACTAAAGGTGAAGAGACTGCTGTGGATTATGAAGGCTGAGCTAGCCCACCTTTGCCTAACCCTGGGAACCGGCTAATAAAATGTCATGTATGCCCACAGTGATAACATGCACCTGAATCTAGTCTACACTCCCCGGTGTGTAGCTTACTGCACTATGTACATGGAGGGGTAGGTTGCCTCATCTACCCAGAACGCTCCTGTCGATGGCCCTCAGACTGGCCTGAGCTCTGCCCAGGTCTTGACTGACTACAATGATCAAACTGCTGGCCCCACATCTATGGTGGAGTATTACCTGCTGGGTGTGGTGGATATCGAGGGACTCGGGTCCTAAAATCACCCTGTGGCTCCCTATAAGACCCCATAGTATGGACCCTCTTACTCTGATCCCTGTCCCTGCGGGTGTCCTGAATCCAGCAAAAAAGGTCCTCTGTAGTCTGAGAAAAATCCTGTATGCGAGAAAATATCTACATCATCCTGTAGGGATACTACTGTATAGTCTCTGATAAGATGATCCCCCAAACCATTCACATAACAATGAACTCTAGCCCTCATGATACGTACAATATTTGGTGCATACGTCACCAAGGAATTAAACCTATGGCTATAATCTTGGACACTCATATTCCCCTATCTCAGACTAATAAACTGGTCAAGACGGGCCTCCCAAACCTTTCGTGGCAAATAATGGGCCAGGAAGGCCTCAGAGAAGTCATCCCACTCTACTGGTGAAGCATCAGGTCCTCTGGATCTCTCTCATGCCTCATACCACAAGACAACTATATCACGTAGTCAAAAACCAGCCAACTCTACAGCCCCGGTGATGGAGATATGTATCACCCTCAATACTCTATACACTTGGTCTATAAAGTCCTGGGGGTCCTCGGTCAAACTAGATCCTGTAAATAATGGAGTATCCAGATGAAGAAACTCTCGTACCTTTGAGCTTTCTGCTTGATCTCTCCTAGACTTTGCTCTTGACCATAGTTTATGCTCATGAATAGCAACCATCCTAGTCAATAATAGAACCGTCTCCCTCATCTCATGCTCCCCTGTATCTGGTGGGGGAACAATAGGTGTTGGAGGTCTTGTGTCCCTAGCTGTCTCAGGTACCAATGGAACTGGTAAGGCTAGGGGAACTGCATCTCCCCAGGCTTCAGCAGGTGCCAGGGAAGATGGAACTGGGGGTGCGGAGACTCACTATGTGCCTTCAAGGGAACTCTATCCATCTAACCTGGTGGGGAACAACTGGTACCTTCCCCCGGGTCCATGCAAATATCTTGTTGTGCCATCTCCTAAGCGTAGGTACTCTTTCAAATAAGGAACACAAAGCACAATTTAGATGTCATATGTTCTTATAACCATTCTTTATAGCACGATCTATCAATTGAAAGAAATGTAACTACTCCTAAATGCCATGTAGCCTCCCAATTATAAGTATGGTGCGCAACACACCCATAAGCAAGACTCTACTATACACCGCTTGTGGACTCCCTGGGACACGACCTGCTCTGATACCAAGTTTTTCACTCTACAAATTAGAGGAGGCGCGACTAGCACTCGATACCTTATTTGACTGAGTTAGGCACTAAAATATACTAGTTGACTAAATTGTGGGCCCAAAAAGTCAGGCAACATAACATCTGAAATACCAAGCCTGGACCGTTAAGGTCATAACCTGAATGCTAATAAGTCATATAGACAAAGGTAGACAAGCCAAAAATAATGACGTATTGGCTGGCCGACGAGGCCACAATTGAAGACACACAAACATACATATACATACATGCCCAACCTATGGGGCTGGAGACTGGAAGCTACAAAAAGAAACCTAGAATACCATGTCCACAATAGCCTCTAAGAGTGTCATAAGCACCGGTCAAGAAAAGGCCCCGACTATACCCAAACTATACAACAAAAGTAAAAACCCTCTGATAGCCCCAGGAAGAGGTGGAGCTTACCAACTCACACCTGAACTACGAATCCTAGAAGAGAGGTCGATCATAATCCCTACCTGGACCTGCACGCACAAAACAAAGTACAGCATCCCTAGGTAATGGGACGTTAGTACAAATAAAAATGTACTAGTATGTAAGGCAGAGAGTAAAATCACAAATAGTTGCTGTAAAAAGGGTAATAGAGATACCACCTGAAACTGAAACTGTGATAGCCTCCATAACCAACATCTGACCTTATAGAAATCAAATATGCATGGTATTCTTGCGTAATCATATATCATAAATACATATATATAAATGCAAATGCATGTCATACACAACCAAGTGCTAGCAATGGTGGTGTCCTCTGGTAGCTAACCGGATCAAATCTGCAAAATCGTGGCCATCTATGTCTTATACGTATAAATATAGGCAATAGGCAATAGGCCTCATACCTCCCGATTATAGCTCGAGAGTTGAATGCATAGCATGTCATTTCATGGATGCATAATGCACGTATGTCATCATAATTATGTTGCCAATCTTGGCCTGTCGGAACTCTTATTCTCATAATCTCGTTATTACTTTCGTGTAACATGTAAAAGCCTCATAGAACCTCATGTACTTTTAGAATAAACTTTAATACTTAATTTGACTTTCTAAAGGTAACTTAAACCTGAGGATGTTCATAAAGAGCTTAAAGTGCTTCACTTAGTTTCAATATATGTTTACTTAATAGTTCGTAAAGGAAAGTATTTCAAAAATCATGTCCTTTGGTAGTTTAAAAATATGAGTTATATTTGAGAGTTTTGAAAATCGACATATTATTTTAAAGTTTTTCAAAAATCATTTTAGTGAGGAATGAGGGCTGGTTGCAAATTCTTAATGTTCCTTTGAAATTATTTTAAATCACAACACCCAAAGAAGAACAAGAACTCCTACATATAGACGTATAGTTAAGGAAGCCGACAAAATGATATATAGATGTCGAATATCCTATATAATCGAACGAGTGAAATATTATCATAATAATACTATGAAGATACTTCAGCTGCGATCCCAATTCCTTTCAAAGAAGGTCTTTCTAGTAGTAGAATAGTAAAATATCGCATTTGACAATTTAGGAATTTTCTAAAGTTCATGCTCAAAGGAAGGACAACGCTTAGCCTTAACATACCTTTCCTACGAACGTCCAAATGCATGTAGTTCCTTCATGGAAGTTGTTCCTTACGCCCTAAGATTCACAAACACTATATATACGCAGCATATAGACACCTAAAAATAGTTCATAATTAAGCGTTAATCGGCATATTTGCCATAGGATCATAACTTGACAAAACATCCGTAGAACTTCGTAAAAATGATCATAAAAGAGCCCCGAGATGGTTACCTTAGAAAACCAAGTGTAAAGCTTGAAGAAACACCAAGAAATACCAAGTCCTATCTGCTGAAACCAGTTCCCAACGTGGCTTATCGAAGGGGAAAACGGTTGCCATGCGTAGAGATCACGTCTCTAGGCACGGGGGCAAACTTTAGCAATAGAAATCACCAAAAACGCACCTTGATCACTCAAGAACTGCCTTGTAACCCTCTCCTATATTTCTCCCTATCTCGAAACTATTTTTAGAATGTTTTTACGACTTAAAACGTCAATAGACATATATATTCTAATCTTGACCCGACCCGGATCGCGACCCGGTTCGCGACCCAATTTCAGCACAGACAGTCCGCGGTAAAATAGTTATAACTTTTTACTCCGAGATCGGTTTGATGTGAGGTTTTGTGCGTTGGGAATTAGACTCGTAGACCGTCGATTTGGTAGGTCGGACTCCCTCTAACTCTTCATATATTGGGTGAAAATCTCCAACACATTTGACCCAAAGTTCAGAAAATTTATTAAAGAAACTTACGGTACCTTTTGCCAACTTTTATTTTGCAACTTGCTTGACTTTAAAACTTAACATACAACATTGAGAGATTATAATACCTCATAACACATCCTTCTTAGAATATCATATACTCTTAGTCTTACCCCAAAGCTACGGGTTAATTTAAACTTTTTGAACGAACGAGGTGGTACACGAGGCATTTCTTTAACTCAAAATTTTGCTTAAGGGCTCTCCTTGACCTAAAACTTTGGTTTAATTCTTTGATATTACTACCCATTTGCAACCTTATTCTCTTGACATGCCACATCAAATTATATACACCTCATACACTCACGTCACTCTACGTATATTATACGGAAAAAAATTACAAGGTCTCACAAGGTGAGACTTAGCATAGCTTTTCATCCCCAGATGGGTGGCCAGGCCAAGCGTACTATTCAGACCTTAGAGGACATGTTGATATCTTGTGTGATTGATTTCAAAGGTAATTGGGATGATCACTTAGCTCTTATTGAGTTTGCCTACAACAACTTTCATTCTACCATCCAAATAGCTCCTTATGAGGCATTTTATAGGCGGTGATGTAGATCTTCTATTGGTTGGTTTGAGGTAGGTGAAACATCTTTGATTGGTAAAGATTTGGTTCATGAGACTT
The DNA here is from genome assembly GCA_003996215.1 of Jaltomata sinuosa. Taxonomy (NCBI): domain Eukaryota; kingdom Viridiplantae; phylum Streptophyta; class Magnoliopsida; order Solanales; family Solanaceae; genus Jaltomata; species Jaltomata sinuosa. Next base: position 206,212 of record QJPP01007298.1, on the reverse strand, counting down.
TGTAGAAAGTTCCAATTATTAGGTAGAGTTTGAAGACCGCTCAGAGTTGATAGAAATCATATGCAGATGTGAGGAGAAGAGAATTGGAGTTTGACGTTGATGATTGGGTATTTCTGAATGTGTCACCCATGAAGGGTGTGATGAGGTTCAATAAGAAAGGTAAACTTAGTCCCCTTTGTGTAGGTCCCTACAGGATTCTAGGGAGAGTTGGTAGTGTTGCCTATGAGTTGGAGTTGCCAGCCGATCTAGAAGCGTTCATCCAATTTTCCATGTTTCCTTGTTGAAAAAGTGTGTTGGCGATCAAACCTTGATTGTGCCTTTAGTGGATGGGGGTATGAAGGATAGCCTCACTTATGAAGAAGTTCCCATCGAGATTCTTGATCATCAGATTCGGAGGCTGAGGAACAAAGAAGTCACTTCAATGAAAGTCCTTCGGAGGAACCAGCTAGATGAGGGAGCTACTTGAAAAGCAGAAGTGGCCATGAAGGCCAAGTACCCTCATCTCTTTTCTTTCGAACCAGTTTCAGCTTAAGGTAATAGTTTCCTCCTTTGTATGTCCCTTCGATTCTATTCCATCAGCTTATCTTACGATCCTAGCATGTATCCATATTTTTTGAAGCTAGTTCAGTCATGATTTAAGTTAAAAACACAGTTTTCATGCTTATTCTTCAGTTTTCATGTTGTGTTAGTTGGTCTGGCTATTTTTTCTCCAGTTTTCCTTACTTAGTCTTCATTCGAGGATGAATTATCCCAAAAGGGAGATATTGTAACACCTCAGAATTTGAACCAGCCTTTAAACTTAGAAACTCTGAAATTTTTGAACTTTCCAGAAATCACTAGCCCAAACCATGAGCCGTGGACTGAACCACGAGTCATGGAATAGACTCGTGGAAGATGTTCTACAGACCTCTCCTCAGGTCTAAGTACCATGAGATGGGTTCACGAGTCGTGAATGGTTCCATAGGTCGTCAAACCAGCTCATGGGAATCAGACTGAGGGCAAGCTTTTTCCCCAAAAACAACGAGTAGGTTCTATGGACCGTACTGTTAACTCATGGAATTTAATCAGCAGTTAATCATTTTGGACCAGGAACCACGAGAGGGAACCATGAGTCGTGGTTCAGTCTATGACTCGTGGACTTCCCTCGTGGAACCTGAAGCCGTAATTTTAAGTTATTTTTCTAAATTACATTCCTGGGTTATTTTGGTAATTTCCCATCCTTTTAACTCCTAAATGAGGTCGTTTTGGACAATTCTAGGAGGGTTTTAACTTCAATTAACCTAAGTCTTCTCCTAAAACTCTCATTTAATCCAAAAGAAGAAAGGGTCTCCATCCTCCCAAGCTCCAAGCTCCAAGGTCCAAGCTAAAGATTTCATCTTCAAGCCTCCATCCCTCCCATCCTAGATTAAGAAAGCTTCAATTCAGGTATGTGGGTATTCAATAAGGGATTCTTTCACCCTTATGCCCAAAACCCCCCAAAATTTATATTGATATTCATGAACTTCAAATTAGGGTTCTTACTCAATTCTCATGAGTTTTTATATAAATTATTTTCTCATGATTCTACTATGAAATCTAATTCTAAATTGCATGATTTTGTATGGGTTTTTCGCAAGTGAATTCCTACTTCATGGATTGAAGGCTTACTCTAGCCAATTTCGCATGTATGAACTTATTTAAGTAAATTGACATATTTTATAGCATGATCTCATGGATTTCAAGCAACTGCATGCCTAGTTCTTTTATTATGAAATCATGCATAATTATGGAATCGAACTAGTACCATGCAAACTTTTAAGATATGAATTGTTATGAAAGACAAGATACCCAATGTGCCATCAATACTTATGAATGATTTTCAAAACAAGGTTTGTGAGTATCATGAAGATCCGGGTTGTAAACATGATTATGTGAGCATTATGATATATATTCTGGGAGTTGTCACTCTCCGAGGCTACCCCCTAGATGTAACATGGGACTCGGGACCACAAGTGCCCCAAGTTAACCCTTGGTCATAGCATAACATAGGCATACATGAGAAAACATAGCGGAAGCATAAACAGAAAGCTAGGCAACCTAATCCATATAAATGATGAAGTCAATAAGAAACGTAATTCAAAAGGGAGACTCGAATACTATTTATGTCTGAAAAGCCTCTACATGACATAAGAAGTTGCTAGGACAAGAACCTAGCTAACTCAAAGTACAAAAGTAAACAGCCATACAGAATACTAAGATCATAACTAGCCCTCGAATAATGAGAACTCACCAACACTGACTGGAATGGCATGTGGTCTCTAGCCGCGTGTCTGAGGGAGGGAACCTGAGTCTGCATCATCAAGAGGATGTAGCGCAAATATGCGTCAGTACTATAGAATGTACCGAGTATGTGAGATATGCATGATCATGATAAAACATACTTAAAACGTTCTTGAAATGAGTTCGTACATATAAAGGAATAGTACAAGTAAATAACAAGATATAAGGCATAAAACTTGAAATAAAGTCAAGATTCAAAGTAGAGTATCATATAACTTATTAGCTTGAAAATAAACATGCAGGAGTTTCTCTTAACCGACATAAACCATGCTGAGCTACATGGAGTCTAGTGTCATGCACCCACACTGAAAAAGCTTGTCCTAACCGGCCAAAGTTAGAACCATGTTCATAAGGATCCTCTCATAAGCCACGGAGGGCAACCTACAGTGGCAACGTAGTTTTGGACTTGGGTCATCTAGAACCCTCATCGCTCGGTACTAAATACTACTCCCAAAACATATAACATGAGCTCACATACATGTGACATATCTAGATATCAAGCTTGTTCATAAGCATGTTCATACCCCGGATCGTCATACTACTCACGAACCTTGGTTTTAGGAAAATTAGTTCATGAGCATTGATGGCACATCGAGTGTCTTGTCTTGCATAATAATTCATAACTTGAAATCTTGCATGGTCTTATCTCAATTTCACAATAACATATAATTTCATAGAACATAGAAACTAGGCATGCACTTGCTTAAAAAATTCATAAAATCACGCTATTAATTTCCCCGATTTGCTTAAATCAATTCATGCGTGTAGGATTTGCTATAATTAGCTTCAATTCATGAAATAGGAATTCATATGTAAAAACCCATGCAAAATCATGCAATTTAATAGAATTTCATAACAAAATCATAAGAAGGTAATTTATTGCAAAACCCATAAGAATTGGGTAAGAATCCTAATTTGAAAGTTCATGAAATCACAATTTGAGACTTGGGGTTTTGGGCACAAGGGTGGAAGAAACCCATTGTTCAATACCCACATACCTTAATTGAGCTTTCCTAACATGGGAGTTGAGGATGAAGACTTGAATATGGAATCCTTAGCTTGAAGCTTGGAGAATGGAGACCCTTTTCTTTTCTTGGAACTTGATTAAGAGAATGAAAGCGAACTTAGGCTAAGCGGGAATAAAACCCCTTCTAATTTACCCAAAATGACTTAACTTAGGAGTTAAAAGAGTGAGAAATTATAAAAATACCCTAAGGAAAAGAGTCTAAAAAAATGCTGAAAATTTTGTCACAGGGTTCTACGGACATGAATCACGAGTCGTGGAATGGATCATGGTTTGTGGAAAGGCTTCGTGGTTCCTGGGCAAAGTTTCTGGCCTCTGGACTGATTTCCATGAGTTGGTTTCATGACTCGTGGAAACTTCCACGACCCATGGAACCTTCTCGTGATTTTCAGGTAAACAACTAATTTCCACGAGTTGGTTTCACGACCCGTGGAAACTTCCATGACTCGTGGAACCTTCTCGTGGTTGATGTCTGTCATTTTGACTGACAGACACCCTTTAGTAAAACACTGATAACCATTTTCTCCAAACTTGTATTAATGCTCAGTTGGTGGAGTTGGAAATAAGATTCAAAGACCTTTAATTTGGTGGGTATTAGGTCACATAACGCTTAATATTCTAGGAGTTATGATTGTTTGAAGTTGACCTTTGAAAAATATTACACTAAAACTCAATCGGTAAGGAAGCTTTCAACTCAACTTTGAGCTAGAGGTTCTTTATGAACCTTATTCATATCTAATTCACCTTTAAAACACAATAATAGGTCTTAATACTTAGATACATAGAAAATTTATCTAGTTTGGGTCTAACAACACATGAAGAATGGTTCAGATTTGGCTTAGAATTTTTGGGGTGTTACAATATCTCCCCCTTGGGATCATTCGTCCTCTAATGAAGACTACTAAGTTGAGATTGGAGGGGAGAAAGGGTTGCAATCCCATCAACTGAGTTCTAAGAGCTGAAATATTTCATGGTAACTGATTTCTGACTGAAATATAAACTGAGATAGATTTAGGGGGCATGTATGTATACGGAGAGCATAAGCATAATTGATGGGACATGGAATTGAATACCTAACATGATAACTGGTCTGGATTAAGTGTAGGGACTCAGCTGAAACTCATAATGAACGAGCGTATTCTTAGAAGTCGTAGTTAACTGGAAAGGACATCAAACTGAGAGGGGTAATTATACAAGAAAATCATTCTCGTTTAAACTGAACTTACTACCTTGGACTAAACTGAATGTAGGGCCTTCTAGCCTTAGGAATGACTATCAATAGGTCTGAACTAATATGATATGAGGAGTCTCGTATATTGAAAAGTCAAGCTACTGGACCTAAGATATGAGCACCCTAGGCTAGGAGTAAGAACAAGACTATTCTTGCCGTTATTACTACGGTTGACAACTCTTAAGCTTAGAAACACCCTTAAACTACACTAACTCCTCTGAATACTAAGATCTGAGTCTAACTACCTGCTTTCACTATGTTCAAGCCTATCTTGACTAAATCTCTTACATATAGAGTTACTTCCCAAGAATGATATTCCTTCTTATCAAGAAAATTGACTAACCTTGAGCTCTAATCAATAGGTCACTAGGCGCCCAAAGCAAAAGCCCACATGTATTTCATCACGACTTTTAAGCCTATCACTATGATCACCCTATGGTCTGTAGCTCATACTATCCAATACTTCTCATCTCTTCCTAACACATCTAGGAGTTGTAACTTGAAGAACTTCTACAAAGGGACATACCAAAATTCCTCATCTAACTATTTCACATGAATAATCCTCACCTAACTTTTCTTTCACGCTTACAACCTACTACTTCCCATCTAGGCTACTACTTAGCTTCCTCTACTAATAGCTACTACAACACAAGCCAAGATTATTGAGAGAATAGAGTGGGAGCATGAGCATCACGAATAAATAAATACTGATCGGTCTTGACTTATACTTAGTTTGATCTAGCCACTCAAGGTGGGGTTTGAGAAGTCAAGTGAAAAGGGCATGAGTGTCTCACATCCTGGACATACAAAGCATGGTTAGAGTAAAGAAATCACAAGCATGAATTATTAGAGAAATCTGGTATGAGCATATACATGATGTAGCATAATTTCATTAGCCATTAAGGCATATCTTGAGAACTGAGTATGTCGACTGAGCATAGTGTGAGACATGAGCTTTCATATATGACAAGTATCATGGTGTAAAGATGGAATTCTTAGAAGCATAGAGTAAGATTGGAATCGCTGTCTGGAGCAATTTCTGTTTGTTCTGGGAGTTGAGTATGGACGTGAATATGCATGAAGTCAGTGAATTTGAATTAATAACATGGCACTGGATACAAGACATGAATGGGGTGTTGTAATGAGGGAAGTATACTTAAGGTGCTAGGATAAAAATAAGTCTTTGCATCCCTCCTAACTTCATTATGACACCCATTAGCATCACTACCCGAGTCTCCAAATTTTTACTGATTCTACATCCCACCATCTCCCCCTTAGATTCATGCTACGTTCTAAGTCTATGGACTTCTCGCTAACCTATAAACAGAACTATGATCATTTTAATCTAACAGAGCAAACATTACTCTAGGAGTTAATCTGAATATACACTTCCTTCTATAGTTTAAGGATCACCCTTACCTAAAAGTATTGGCCTCAACTTTTCTATCTCATATAAGGGTTGTACATATCACACTCAATAACTTCCAACCTATCCCTTGCAAAGACATGTCAAGCTTACATAGTTCTAACTCCCAAATCTCTCTCTTTCTACTACCTACCAAATCAAATGTGTTAAAGCCTATACCGAGAGGCTCAAAATTTCCTATCCTTCTCTAACTCACATACATATATCATGCCTACACATTCACACTTGCTGCAACTCATCACTTATACTCTTGCATACACTATACCAAGCCTACCAGAAAAATACCATAAAACTATCATTCCCACTATCATACTATCATCCTTTTGTTCACATCCTATACCTGGTCTATACTAGCACAAGAAATTACCACTCTTTAATCCACACCAAGGGATGTATCATCCCATTACCCATCTAGTAAAACACTACTCTAAATACATACTCTAATCAACTATCATTCCCCCATCTAGGCTACCATAATTTTGACTTCATAATTCTGGCTCTAGGTTCATTCTACTACTAATGGCTTACAATACAACATCTGTCGGGTGGAAACACTACCCAAGGATCTAGGTACACATTTTACCCTCTTATGAAATAATTAGTAACAAGTTTATGGGAGAGAATCTAAGAACACCTCGCTGATAGATAATCTGAGATTTACTACTTCTGGCACCTCATATATGAGGTATAGACAGCAGAACTAGGAACAACGCATAAGTTTGGAGGATATATAGAGTTAAACTATTGCACAACATTGATCATGAAAGAAGTTAAGTCTTTCCTAAAACATCTCATAGTCTCCCCCTCATAGATGTGGCGCGCTTTACACCTATGAAAGAGACTCTACTTGATACGGCTTTCAGACACCCTAGGACTCTTGAACCTCTTGCTCTAATACAAAGTTTGTCATGCCCATAGGCTATCCCCTAGACGTAACATGGGACTCGGGACCACAAGTGCCCCAAGTTAACCCTTGGTCATAGCATAACATAGGCATACATGAGAAAACATAGCGGAAGCATAAACAGAAAGCTAGGCAACCTAATCCATATAAATGATGAAGTCAATAAGAAACGTAATTCAAAAGGGAGACTCGAATACTATTTATGTCTGAAAAGCCTCTACATGACATAAGAAGTTGCTAGGACAAGAACCTAGCTAACTCAAAGTACAAAAGTAAACAGCCATACAGAATACTAAGATCATAACTAGCCCTCGAATAATGAGAACTCACCAACACTGACTGGAATGGCATGTGGTCTCTAGCCGCGTGTCTGAGGGAGGGAACCTGAGTCTGCATCATCAAGAGGATGTAGCGCAAATATGCGTCAGTACTATAGAATGTACCGAGTATGTGAGATATGCATGATCATGATAAAACATACTTAAAACGTTCTTGAAATGAGTTCGTACATATAAAGGAATAGTACAAGTAAATAACAAGATATAAGGCATAAAACTTGAAATAAAGTCAAGATTCAAAGTAGAGTATCATATAACTTATTAGCTTGAAAATAAACATGCAGGAGTTTCTCTTAACCGACATAAACCATGCTGAGCTACATGGAGTCTAGTGTCATGCACCCACACTGAAAAAGCTTGTCCTAACCGGCCAAAGTTAGAACCATGTTCATAAGGATCCTCTCATAAGCCACGGAGGGCAACCTACAGTGGCAACGTAGTTTTGGACTTGGGTCATCTAGAACCCTCATCGCTCGGTACTAAATACTACTCCCAAAACATATAACATGAGCTCACATACATGTGACATATCTAGATATCAAGCTTGTTCATAAGCATGTTCATACCCCGGATCGTCATACTACTCACGAACCTTGGTTTTAGGAAAATTAGTTCATGAGCATTGATGGCACATCGAGTGTCTTGTCTTGCATAATAATTCATAACTTGAAATCTTGCATGGTCTTATCTCAATTTCACAATAACATATAATTTCATAGAACATAGAAACTAGGCATGCACTTGCTTAAAAAATTCATAAAATCACGCTATTAATTTCCCCGATTTGCTTAAATCAATTCATGCGTGTAGGATTTGCTATAATTAGCTTCAATTCATGAAATAGGAATTCATATGTAAAAACCCATGCAAAATCATGCAATTTAATAGAATTTCATAACAAAATCATAAGAAGGTAATTTATTGCAAAACCCATAAGAATTGGGTAAGAATCCTAATTTGAAAGTTCATGAAATCACAATTTGAGACTTGGGGTTTTGGGCACAAGGGTGGAAGAAACCCATTGTTCAATACCCACATACCTTAATTGAGCTTTCCTAACATGGGAGTTGAGGATGAAGACTTGAATATGGAATCCTTAGCTTGAAGCTTGGAGAATGGAGACCCTTTTCTTTTCTTGGAACTTGATTAAGAGAATGAAAGCGAACTTAGGCTAAGCGGGAATAAAACCCCTTCTAATTTACCCAAAATGACTTAACTTAGGAGTTAAAAGAGTGAGAAATTATAAAAATACCCTAAGGAAAAGAGTCTAAAAAAATGCTGAAAATTTTGTCACAGGGTTCTACGGACATGAATCACGAGTCGTGGAATGGATCATGGTTTGTGGAAAGGCTTCGTGGTTCCTGGGCAAAGTTTCTGGCCTCTGGACTGATTTCCAGGAGTTGGTTTCACGATCCGTGGAATTTTCCATGACCCATGGAACCTTCTAGTGATTTTGAGGTAAAAAACTGATTTCCACGAGTTGGTTTCACGACCCGTGGAAACTTCCATAACCCGTAGAACCTTCTCGTAATTGTTGTCTGTCATTTTGACTGACAGACACCTTTAGTAAAACACTGATAACATTTTGTTCTAGACTCGTATTAATACGCGGTTGGTGGCATTAAAGAATATTCAAAGACCCTTAATTTGGTGTGTAATAGGTTACCTAACTCTTAATATTCTAGGAGTTATGATCATTTGAATTTGACCCTTGAAAAATCTTACACTAAAACTCAATCGGTAAGGAAGCTTTCAACTCAACTTTGAGCTAAAGGTTCTTTATGAACCTTATTCATATCTAATACACCTTGAAAACATAAGAATAGGTCTTAATACTTAGATACATAGAAAATTTATCTAGTTCGGGTCTAACAATACATGAAGAACGATTCATATTTGGCTTAGAATTTCTGGGGTGTTACAGGAGTAGTATTTAGCACTGAGCGATGAGAGTTCTAGCTAATACAAGTCCAAAACTACGTTGTCACCATAGATTGCCCTTTGTGGCTTTGATACGCCTAAATTATACCTCCTTTTAGAAGCGTAAACGGTCACTGATCAAATATAGAACCCAACAAAGGTTGGGGTTGATCCCACAGGGAATATGGTAGGACTATGGTTGATATGTGTTTACTTGCGCTGTTAGCCGTTTATTTCTCTACGAAGAGGGGTTTTAATGTAGCAAGTAGTAATTGTAACTGTTTTATCCTTTTTTGGATTTTTATAAAGAAGAATGGTTTTGACACTTAGAAATTATTCCAAAACTTAAAGAAAAGTTTAAAACAATTCTAAAATGAATAGAGTCGCCACTTAATTTTTATAGAGAAATTAAGAAAACTTTAAAACAATTTCAACGACTTAAAAACAAAAATAAATCTTTAAAATTAGAGAAAATGGGTAAGTGTTCAAGTAACGTCTTAAGAAGAGTTTTAATGCACTTAAGAATGTCCGTTTAAAAACGATTGACCAAAGAACGGGTTTTGACTAACTTAAAATGGAACAATTTTGAAAGAGTTGAAATATCGAAAATACTCGATTTTTCATGAAGAAAAATTAAGGAAAAGCTATCACTTCATTCAAAGCAAAATAATATTTTTAATTAAAGAAAATTTATTTTTTATGAGAATATTCAAATTCGGGAAATTTTAAAGCAAACTAAAATTTCAGGCAAAAAAAAAGTTGTTCAAAAAGAACTTATTTCGAGCATTTAAAAGAAGACTTTATTTAAAAGGCATTTTTTGGAAATTTGAATAAATCTTATTGGATCACAAATAATCCCATTTTGCAAGAAAGTAAGTAATAATATTTTAACTAAATGAGAAAAAAATTGAGAAGCTAATTTGAATAATTTTTGACCGGTTACAAGTTTTGAGATGAAACATCTTTTCTATATCAAGGAAAATTCATTCTAGCCGAAGAAAACCTTGTTAATTCATGTGAGTAAATAGTCATTTTGTTTGAAAAATCCATTTTTAGGCAAATTAAGGCAAAATTCAGCTTTCTCATTTTTAACCAAACTAAATTAAATGACGAAACTTGAAAGAAACAAATTTACAATAAAACCAAGATAAAATTAAAATGGCACATCTTTAAGGGATCTATATAAGTTAATTAAAAGAGTTAGCAAAATTAATACAAACAATTACAATTAATTACATGGAAAATGAAGGAAAGTTTGAGATTTGGGCCCCTGTTTTGGCCCATTCAAACCTGTCCAAGACTTTTGGACTGGACCTTTGTGGGATTTTAAGTCTATTTCTTGAACTGTATATCAGCTGCGTATATTGTTCTATACCGGCTATATACTTTGTTTCTATGCTTTCCAAGGCCTGTATATTAGCTTCCCTTTCCATATTTTCTCTTCTTGAACTTGTATATCTGCTCCTCATTGTGTATATCACTGTATATCAGTGTATTTAGGCCTTTGATTCGACTCTCGAGGTTGTTGGGCTCGACCCAACATGAAATGCAAGAAGTGGAAGAGTCCAAATGGGACTCAGATGAGGTTCATGCCAAGAAAACAAAGAGTACTCATTAGCATCTATTATACAACAATATCATGATCAGGCATTTAAATAAGCAATGATAGTTTTTTCACATAACCATGTTATCATTAGCAATGAACTTCAAAAGATGCAAACCACGCAATCGTTACAAATTGTGAATTACTTTACAAAAGAGAACCTGAATATTCCAACTTCAAAACTAAAGCTCGTTGTTCTTTAAAGTAGAAAACATACAGAGGAAGGAGAAAATTATGAGCTTGGAATAACTAATTGCTTAAGCAAAGTAGCGAACTCTACCCTGTTTTGAAATACAGATTTTAGAATCACTCTAGAGGGATACTAAACTCAACTGATCAGCCCAACATACTTAATTTTATACAATCATTTATCTTCTTTTTTTTCAATCCAGTCATTTTCCTAATTTCTCAGAATGCTCATTGAGACCTATCAGATGAATCATCCTACATGCAGCCAACTCAAGCTAATTAAAAAAAATCATCTAGATGACAACTAATATTCATTGGGAAAACAGGCAGTTGATCCTTAACCAAGAATAACGAAAAGATGGGAGAAGATAGCAATTTTTCAGAAATTAGTCCCTTAACTTCTTTTAACAAGAGTGATCAAGAGGAAGGGAAATGAACTATACAACTTAGTACTTTACTACTGCTTCCTAAAAGTAACCCAAAAACAAGGGTAGGGAAGAAGCAGAGTGAGAAGATAACATAGAAGACTCTATAGCAGAACAATAAAATAAAGAGGGTTATGATTTTGTCATGTCTTTAAGGTCTTTCGAGGATAACTAAAGAGTTATCTCAAGACCTTGGTTCCTTGGATTTCACATGGTATTATAGACCATGGAAGTCCTAGAATATGGATTAAACAGTGTTATCCATCGTCTGGATGGCTGTTTCTCCATTGAATCCTTCATAACAAACAAGAACATAACAGCACACTATCGAGGAAAGCTTCAAAATTACGAATCTGTTCGCTAGCTAACACTTGACTACCAGCCGTGCTTAATGAGTTCATTATAGATTCTGTTACACCAATTAAGCAATGAACGCATAATCTAATTGACCTCAAACAAGCGAACATAGAGAAAAATGGGGAGTTTCAGGGATCACGAACTGATTTAGCTATCAAAATCATACTCAATGGGTTCATTAAAGACTCCTATCTCATTATACAAATCATGAACGTTAGCTACTCGAATAACCAAAGGGGAGTTTCAAGTCTTTAGGAGCTCTTGGGAGAAGCCAAACCTGTGGGTTCAAAGCTTCTCCCGAGCTCGACTATTCCCTAAAACTCAACCCATCAATCCTCTCAATTCACACAAAAAGCCCCAAAATAGTGTTTAATCAACCACAAAAAAAATGATATACAATACGAGCAAAACTAACTACGACAAGCCAATATATGAACGAAAATGAGAAATAACAGAACAAAAAAGTGATTTTTACCTCTTTCCAGGCAGTAAAGTTGAGACGAGACGAGTTGGTATTTCCCAGACGACTTTCCGATGAGCTTAGAGCTTGAAACCTCTCTAACTCTCTCAACAACCCAGAAGACAGATCAAGACTCTTAAGAAAACTGGAAAGAAACTGTGATTTTCTTCGAATTTTGCCTTGATTTTTCGGATTTCCCCAAGTGCTAGAGAAAAGGACTCTCAAAAGCCTTGCTATCCAAAAAAAACTCCCCCCTAATCAATGAGAGTGAGGGGGTTTATATATGGGAGTTTCAGGGTTTCCAATGGATGGAAATTGGGGGGAAATATCTGATATTTTCGGATAAAACTTGAAGGGTTTTGAAATTCAAAACACCTGATGGTGACACGAAGGTATCCTGGAGGTACGATTTCCATTATATTCCAATGATTTTGAGGCATATTCGCCGCGAATTTAGGAATGAAACGTTGAGATGCCACCTGTGATGTTCTGGGTTCTTCTAGAACCTTGACAGCTCACCAATTCGTACAACAAACGAATGTGGGGGGAGATTGGACGGAGGGGTAACGTTTTCTGGATTTGGGCATCGTTTGCTGCAGATTTTGGTGGTCATTTTGTGGGATTTTGATGGAGTTGTGGTACTGGGTTCGTGTTGTTGTCGTTGTCTGTTTGTTGGAACAGACAAGTGAGAGAGAAGGAGTATAAGGGGTCGTTTGGTTTGAGCGTGTATTATGAGTGAAATAAAGAGAAAGAGTGATAAGTGAGAGGTGTGGGCCGGGTCGGACGAATTGTGGAGTGGGTTGGGAGAAAAGGAGGTGGGCTCAGGCATGGGAATTGCTGGTCCAAGTCAGCTGGAGGAACAAGGGGTTATGAGGTGTTTAGGATGTAAAATGTGGCCAAATTTTAGCCAAATTGAATTGGGATTGTAGCCAATTTAGACCTAATTGAATAAATTTAAAAGAAATTAGGCCGTAATTGAAATTGGGCCGAACTAAATACGATTAACTTAATCGAGCTTTCATCATTTAAAACAACTAAAGTAATTAATTCACCCTCATGTTTAAACATGTGTTTATAAAGATACCAATTTTCATAATTTAATTCCCGTTTGAATTTTTTTGATCAAAATAAACAGTTTTTTAAACACTTTGAAATGATTTTTTTTTTTGAAAAAATCCTTTGAATATCTGCTAAAAATTCTCGAAACAATACACATCTATATATATTATGAATATACATAGACGTTTGTTTATTCGTGAAGATTATAGAATACTCTCTGGAATTAATTTTGAAAAATTCTTTTAATTAATTATTTAAAATTGTTTAAAGTCTAAAAGCTCGATAATTAATTGAATAGTGGAGGGTAAAAATTGGGTGTCAACAACTGCCCCTCCCTTTGGGTAGGGTGAGTGTAATGAACCCTGGGCAAAGGAAATTGACGATCCTAATTTTATCCGACCACTAGTTCATCTCTTGAAAGTGGTTGGTTTTAGCACAAATTTCAAGGAATTATGGCCGAACTCTGGTATCGAGTCTTCTACATATCTCAGGTTGAATGAGAATTCAGGCCACTTATAGTTCAAGACGCTTGATTTTATGCATGAATTTCAAAGAAATTCAACAGTCATCCCGACCTTGAACCAAGGAAAAGCCGAAAAGGTGGAGCGTAAGAGGATTAGAGGGAGTTTGGAATGCAGCCGAGTTTTCAACATAGAGTCTGCCTACACATCCCAGGACTTAGGAATCAGGCTGCTTGTAGTTCGACTCAATCGGTGGAAAAGATAATCTTTAAATTAAGACAATATTTGGCTCGGGATGAGTGACAAGTAATTGAGTTATGGAAAAGAGGCTTGTAATCAACTCAATTATAGATGTGGGGCCCTCACATCCATAGATAAAAGCTACATGGACATAATTCCCAAAGCTCGAGGTGTATTGTCACTCGAATTAGAAAGAGGGAATATTGCTTCCAACGTGAATTCAGGACATACGCTGGATGCAAAACTAAGACCCTAACGATAGAAAATACCCACATGCCTTCTAATAAAGGTGTGGTTTGATTAAAGCGGAAGTCGATTCTCAACTCGCGTCTATAAAGTTTGACATTCCTTTCTAGACTATGTCCCAGTTTGCATCTAAGAAAAAGTTTCACGTTGTGATGCGTCCTTTTTGGTGTAGTCCGCACCTGTGGTTTTGTTTTGAGAATTTTCATCCTTCTCAGATGCTCTCGACAATATCTCAAAATAAAATGGTTAGTGGTAAAGTAATTTCATTTGGAGAAATAGTTTCTTTGTCATACCTCATCCGTGAATTACGTTCGAATCCTATGTGATGACGTCTTTTTGACGCATTTCATGCCTGTTGTTCTGCTTCGAGATTTTCATCCTTTTGGATGTTCTCGGCAATATTTCAAAAAGATTATTAGTAGTAAAATAACTCAATAAGGAGAGATATCCTTGTACCTCATTTATTCTGCGTCCGTCATTTTTGAATCGGACATTGTCCCTGTTTGTCTCTGTCTTTAGGAAATAGAAATTTCCATGATGATTAAACATGATAGCCTTCTTGGCCATTGGATAGGATTTCCTGGTGCACATTCCCGTTTTGCGACTTGAACACTTTGCACATTCCCATTGTTGCGACTTAAACACTTTGCGCATTCTCATTGTTGCGACTTAAAAGTGTTAGATTTGCGTATTCCTGTTGTTGTGACTTAAACACTTTGCGCATTCCGATTGTTGTGGCTTAGAAGTGTTAGATTTGTGCATTCTCGTTGTTGCGACTTAAACACTTTGCGCATTCCCGTTGCTACGGATTAAAAGTGTTAGATAATCCAACTCTATAGCGGTTGAATGTGGTGATCTTTGAATATGATGACTTTTGTAGTCGTTGCGATGGTGACGGTCCTCTTGAACGTTTGTGGCATTCTCTTGAATGTGATAGCCTTCTTGTCTATTGGTAGCGGTCTTTTGTATATACCTTTGGGGCGAATCTTGCGCATCATCTCTATCGATACAACTAACAGATATTCCCTGCATTGTCAGGCTTTGGGTAATCCAGCACATCATTCGACTTTGGATAGAGGCGGCTTATATATGCCTTTTGATTTGTCAACTTTGAGTAATCTTGCACATCATCCGACTTTGGATAGAGGTGGCTTACAGATGTCCTTCGAATTGCCAATTTTAGGGTAATCCCGCACTTTTATCCGATCTTGCATATAATGTGACTTATAGATTTCCCTTGAATTTCTAGCCTTTGGATAGTCTTGCACAATATCAACGTGGATATGTCATGTCTTATAGATAACCCTTGGACTATAAATTTTTGGTAGTCTTGCACTTTTACCCAATTTCAGATATTATTGCGACTAATGCATTACCCTTGAACCGTCAATCTTTAGATTATCTTGCACACTATCTGGTTTCAGATATTGCTGCCTCTTACAAATAACTCTTATTCTATCAAGTGTTGGGAACTCTTGCACACTATCGGGTTTCAGACATCACTGTGGATTACACACAACCTTCGGCCTTCCAACTTCGAGGAAATCCAGTTCATCGTTCGATTGGGCAGGCGTCTTACAGACATCGCTCAGACTATATGCTTTTGACCTTGATGGCAAGTGTTTTCGATCATCGGGGGTGATGATGCCTTCGTCATATGATCAAATATAACTGCGTCTTCTAGCGATTGGCGCTTTCGAATAAGAGTGCATAAATATCCTCAATGTCAGACTCCTCCGTCTCACACAATATCGGATATGAATATGCTGGATGCCAAACTTGGCATAATAATAATAATAATAATAATAATAATAATAATAATAATAATAATAATATCCTCAATGTCAGACTCCTTCGTCTCACGCAATATTGGATATAAATATGCTAAGCTTGGCATAATAGTAAGGAAGCAAATACATCCTCAACGTTAGACTCCACCATCTCACGCGATATCAAATATAAATATGCGGGATGCCAGACTTGGCATAATAATAATAATAAGAAAATAAATACATTCACAACGTCAGACTCCTCCATATCATGCGATATCGGATGTAAATATGTTGAATGTCAGGATTGGTATAACAATAATAATAATATCCTCAACGTCAGACTCCTCCGTCTCACGCGATATCGGATATAAGTATGCTGAATGCCAGGCTTGGCATAATAATAATAATAATATCCTCAACGTCAGACTCCTCCGTCTCACGCGATATCGAATGTAAATATGTCAGGCTTGACATAATGAAGAAGCAAATACATTCTCAACGTCAAACTCCTCCGTCTCATGCGATATCGGACATAAATATGCTGAATGCCAGATTTAACATAATGATAAGGATGTATAAATATCTTGCGGTATAAATATGCAAATGAAAATATCCTCAACGTTAGACTCCTCCGTCTTACGCAACCTTGGATATAGGTATACTATTGGGTCGATCCCGCGCAGCCAGTACGACTTAAGGACGCCTCTGAATATCATCCTCTTTGAAATAGGCCGGTAGAGGGACATAATACTGACAGTGAATGTATCTGCGGTATTAATGATGATGTGGATGATCATGCAATGGTCCTCGTGACATGGTCCTCACGACATGCAAATGCAATGGTCCTCGTGGCATGATCCTCGTAACATGCAAATGCAATGGCCCTCGTGGCATGGTCCTCGCGACATGCAAATATGATGGCTCTCGTGGCATGGTAGTTTACTACTGCTTCCTAAAAGTAACCCAAAAACAAGGGTAGGGAAGAAGCAGAGTGAGAAGATAACATAGAAGACTCTATAGCAGAACAATAAAATAAAGAGGGTTATGATTTTGTCATGTCTTTAAGGTCTTTCGAGGATAACTAAAGAGTTATCTCAAGACCTTGGTTCCTTGGATTTCACATGGTATTATAGACCATGGAAGTCCTAGAATATGGATTAAACAGTGTTATCCATCGTCTGGATGGCTGTTTCTCCATTGAATCCTTCATAACAAACAAGAACATAACAGCACACTATCGAGGAAAGCTTCAAAATTACGAATCTGTTCGCTATCTAACACTTTACTACCAGCCGTGCTTAATGAGTTCATTATAGATTCTGTTACACCAATTAAGAAATGAACGCATAATCTAATTGACCTCAAACAAGCGAACATAGAGAAAAATGGGGAGTTTCAGGGATCACGAACTGATTTAGCTATCAAAATCATACTCAATGGGTTCATTAAAGACTCCTATCTCATCATACAAATCATGAACGTTAGCTACTCGAATAATAAAAGGGGAGTTTCAGGTCTTTAGGAGCTATTGGGATAAGCCAAACCTGTGGGTTCAAAGCTTTTTTCGAGCTTGACTATTCCCTAAAACTCAACCCATCAATCCTCTCAATTCACACAAACAGCCCCAAAACAGTGTTTAATCAACCATAACAAAATGATATACAATACGAGAAAAACTAACTATGACAAGCCAATATATGAACGAAAATGAGAAATAATAGAATAAATGAGTGATTTTTACCTCTTTTCGGGCAGTAAAGCTGAGACGAGATGAGTTGGTTTTTTTCCCGATGACTTTTCGATGAGCTTAGAGCTTGAAACCTCTCTAACTCTCTCAACAACCCAGAAGACAGATCAAGACTCTTAAGAAAACTGGAAATACACAGTGATTTTCTTTGAATTTCGCCTTGATTTTTCAGATTTCCCCAAGTGCTAGAGAAAAGGACTTTCCAAAGCCTTGCTATCCAAAAATAAATCCCCCCTAATCAATGAGAGTTTGGGGGTTTATATAGGTGAGTTTTAGGGTTTCCAATGGATTGAAATTGGAGGGAAATATCTAAGTTTTTTGGATAAAACTTGAGGGGTTTTGAAATTCAAAACCCCCAAAACACCTGATGGTGACACGAAGGTATCCTGGAGGTACGATTTCCATCATATGCCAATGATTTTGAGGCATATCTGCCGTGAATTCAGGGATGAAACATTGAGACACCACCTGTGATGTTCTGGGTTCTTCTAGAACCTTGACAACTCACCAATTCGTACAACAAACGAATGTGAGGGGTGATTGGATGGAAATGGTAACGTTTTCTGGTTTTGGGCGTCATTTGCTGTAGATTTTGGTGGTCGTTTGGTGAGATTTGAAGGAGTTGTGGTACTGGGTTCGTGTTGTTTTCGTTGTCTATTTGTTGGAACAGACAAGTGAGAGAGAAGGAGTATAAGGGGTCATTTGGTTTTAGCGTGTATTATGAGTGAAAGAAAGAGAAAGAGTGATAAGTGAGAGGTGTGGGATGGGTCGGACGAATTGTGGAGTGGGTTGGGAGAAAAGGAGGTGGGCTCAGGCGTGGGAATTGCTGGTCCAAGTCAGCCGGAGGAACAAGGGGTTATGGGGTGTTTAGGATATGGCCACATTTTACAAATGTGGTTAGATTTTAGCCAAATTAAATTGGGATTGTAGCCAATTTAGACCTAATTGAATAAATTTAAAAGAAATTAGGCCATAATTGAAATTGGGATGAACTAAATATGATTAACTTAACCGAGCTTTCATCATTTAAAACAACCAAAGTAATTAATTCACCCTCATGTTTAAACATGTGTTTATAAAGATACCAATTTTCACAATTTAATTCCCGTTTGAATTCTTTTGATCAAAATAAACAGTTTTTAAACACTTTGAAATGATTTTTTTTTTGAAAAAAACTTTTGAATATCTGCTAAAAATTCTCGAAACAATACACACCTATATATATTATGAATATACATAGACATATGTTTATTCATGAAGATTGTAGAATACTTTCAGGAATTAATTTCGAAAAATTCTTTTAATTAATTATTTAAAATTGTTTAAAATCTAAAAGCTCTATAATTAATTGAATAGTGGAGGGTAAAAATTGGGTGTCAACAGTAACTAGAATGTAAACAAATGACACGTGACAATTTTAAGAGTTGTAAGCAATGAGAGCGATGACTAGGGTAGTGTTCCCCATGAGATCATAACTTAGTAAGGCGTTGTACTTAGTAAACTAGTTTGGTGCTTAGCATGCAGAATCGGTAAGTTAGGTTCACCTAAATCCTGGGTCCGGAATATAGATAAATTTCACCATACGCCTTGGTCTGGTCGTGGGTGTATGATTTACTAACCCTTACCATGGATCCGAGTTTAGTTATTCTCGGACAAGGTCAAGCTATTAGATGAGGGTTGATAGCCTCAAATATCCGTTGTTAAACAACTCTTTTCCCATCCGTAACCTCTTTGGTCCGGCAAGTAAGGATAAGGTGAGTTCTAACGCTGCGCACCGTTAAAATGAAATCAAAGCGAAGGAAAGAATAATAGACAATGGAAATCTTGTCCTAACAAAACTAGGAAACTGAACTCGGAAGGGAACGTGGGTTGGAATGATGACCCGTCATTTGGGATGATGATTCGTAGTCTATTGATGTAAACCGTGCTTCTAGCTGGTCAATACTTCTGTCTTAGGAAACAACTGGTGGAACCACGAGTCGTACTTCTGAATGACGGCTCGTCTCCTTACTCGTGGTTTCTTGGTCCATTTTTGTGCCTTCTCTGATCAATGACTACGAGTCTAACAGGACGGACCATGCTTTGGAAGTACGGTTCGTGCAATGATCTGTGCTTCCTGCTCCTCCTTTTTCACATCTGCAGTTTCTTCAGCTTACGAGTCTATAGGACCGGCCGTGGTTTCAAACCACGACCCATAGACTGAGTTGTGCTCTTTCCTTCACACTTTGCACACCTTCTAGACTTTGGTATACGTGTCACAAGATGGGTCTGTGGTTTTGAACTACGGACCATCAAGTGATCCGTCATCTATGTAGCCTTCCGGTCTTTGCTTAATTTCCAGCACTTAGCTCAATTTCTAGTATTTTGCTCTAGGATCCATCTTTCCTGTACACTTAACAAAAAAACATCAAACCTACAAATAACATGCTAAAGAACTTGCGATAATCCTAAGTATTAAGCGTTGAAAGTGATGTACTTCTACGTTACATCAACACCCTCAACTTAAGACTGTTGCTTGTCCTCAAGAGACAACAGAAAACCATCCTAACACGGAGCTTTAGTAAAAGAAAACCAGGAACTATGGCAGTCATATGATTTAGCAATTCAGCTCACAACAAGTATCCCCCTCCTTTTCAATACAAACAAGTGCACAAATTTTTCCTATCAAGACAACCCAAGAGGTTCTATGGACGACATTACGATATCAACAGACAACATAGCATACACATATGAGTTTCACCTTAACAGTTAACAATCAATGTTACTCTAGTGCCCTCCCCGCAAAGAAGTCCCGATCGCACAATGATATAGTCAAGATTTCTGGGACTAAACTGGAACACTCACACTTCCACAGATATTCAAGCAATGCGTGCACAATACCATAGGCTTGCCCTTATTTTCTATGCCTTAGTTTTGAACAGTTGGGTTCGGATCACTATAGGGCTTTATTCGGCTTGTAACATAGGCTCAGGGACGGGTATGGTAGATATGGGAAATAGTGACTAAGCCCTCCTTGACACTACACTATGTTTCTTCCACTTTTTAAGACCAACTCTATTTTTTTCTCCCTTTTTATTCGTTCGTTTTCATTAAGTGACAAGTGCGGATTTTGTTTCGAACTCGACTTATTTTCTCACTTTTTTTTCTTTTCCTCTTTTTTTTCTAGCAAATCCGCCACACCCGTTATTTCCCTCTTTATCACTAACCTTTTCTTTTCATACCCTATATTTCACACTCACCTTCACAGTAGCCACACTCAACTTAGGCGATTTGCCTGAGTTGAGGTGCACAATGTCTAAGGAGGGACCAGAGCCAAACTGAAAGTTCATAGAAAACAGGGAAGA
This sequence comes from Jaltomata sinuosa, assembly GCA_003996215.1. Lineage (NCBI taxonomy): Eukaryota > Viridiplantae > Streptophyta > Magnoliopsida > Solanales > Solanaceae > Jaltomata > Jaltomata sinuosa. The sequence goes on along the minus strand of QJPP01007298.1, from coordinate 185,147 downwards.
CGACTAGGCTAAACAATAAAAAAGGTCAAATTAGGCTCAAAATCAGGGATCAAAGGGTATTCACATCATTTGGATGGTTATTGAGACTTAAGTGGACTATTTCAAAAACGGCCTATGATCCTTTCTTAACCAACCATTCTACACCCTAGGCAAGACTAACCAGTCAAGTTCTAGATTGGCATACACTGCAAGAATAGTACAAATATCGCTTACACACACATGGGAAAAAGTATAACAATCACATGCTAACTATCAGGTTCATACTCTAGCTTAAGCCATTCATCAGATCGATTAACCTAATGTCATGCACAAATCCATAATGGTCAGTCTATCAAAAACAGATATTTTCATGTCACACAAAATTTTTGGAGGGGTCTCCATTCTCAAAAATCCAATTCAAAATCATACTATCGACTGCGCTAAGTTCCTTTTCTTCTTTTACTATACACAACCTATACTAAATATACCGGTTCAACAGAAATTAAAAGTCCTTAGGGAAAGAACACAGGCAATAAAACCCCAAGGACTCGGGTACCTTATGAGTACCCTCATGGGTTGCCTCCCATGAAGCGCCTGATTTAATGTCGCGCCACGACGCGAGTGTTTTGGCTACTCAAATTTTGCCAAAACACTCTACAAAAGAACCAGATGACTAGCTTCCCCCACCCCTCTAAAAAGTTGTGCATCATCCCCAATGTACGAAAAAATGATAAGCAAGGGCTACTAGGCATACCTGTGGCACCTAAGCGCTGTCATTAGGTATAACAGAAGTTGGGAATGCTGGATCGGTCCTGTAGTCGCATCTTCCACACGGACTACCTCTGTAGTCCTCTCAATAGCAATATCCGCTGCTTGTGAAGCTTCATCAACCAACACTCCCATAATGGGGTCTAAAGAAGTTTCCTCCATTGTGCTTGTGACACCACTTCTCGAGCCACACGTACCAATGGAGTCGATATGAATTTGATGGATGGCTAGGGATTCTTTTGTTACCTCAGATTCTCACTTGTGCCTCTTTTTTTCAGCTTTCTCTTCCTTTTTCTTCTGCAATTTAGGACTCAACGGGGAATTTTTATCCCGAACCTTTTTATCCCTTTTATTTCTCTTTCTTATAGGTTAAGGGTCAGTTTCAGCTGTTCTGGTTTGGTCACGAGGAGGGAAATGTGCAAGCAGGTCTATGAAGTCATCCTCCGCAGTCTCAACCTGTGGTAACTGAATATCTGGCACCTACCTTTTTTGGATCGCATCAACATCCGCTCGGACCTTTGCAAGCTTTGTAAGAATAGCGGTGAGGTCTGGGACAGTCAAATTTCGAATCCTGTCATTTACCCTGATCTCTATATTGTCCAATCGTTCACTTAGGTTGTCAAGGGATTTCTGGATCAGAACCATAACATCAACTATTTCTCTTCGGATTAATGGCTTCACAGAGTTCGAGAACCACTTAATTTGTTCATCCGCATGAAAGGCCGCTTTAGCAACCTTACTGAAGACCTCGCTAGTGAAGAAGTAAGACTATCTCTATTCAATGAAATGAGCGGACTGAGCTGATGAAGATGGGCTCGGTGCGGCAGTAGATGGGTCTGAAGCAGGTGCAACATGCTCATCAAAAACAACCAAGGCATCCTGTGGCATATCTCCCCTAGGCTTAGGGAAAAATGTACTCTCAGATTCTGCTGAATACGCCCTTGCCCTTGCCACTGGGTTTATCGTATCTCAAATAAGGGTGATGTCTTGGAAGCTAGTCGCTTGCATAAACTGGTATACCCCCATCATCAAGGGAACCTCAGTTGCCTGACATAGCTGAGTGATCAGGCAAGGAAATGGAATGGATATGGATGGCTGCAACGCCCTTTCTCTGATTTCTTTCGCAATGAGGCGGGCAATGATAATGTCATATCTGGACATGATGGCTCCAACCAAGGTGGTCCGGTCTGGAGTGAGTGTGTTATCTGTTGTAGTAGGTACAAACTGATGCCTAACCATGGACCACCAGAAGTTTCCAGCCATACTCGGCGATGCCTTAGTGATCTTTATAATGTTTGTCATCAACCATGATGGATTTCTGTCAGTGATAACTGAGGCAATCCACCTGTAAGGTATTTTCTTTTGCCTGCACTGCTCCATGTGGGCATCTAAATATGGCTGGGATATTGGTGCCATAAAATTCGGGCCATAAATGAAACGCTGAATGGTGCGCTTCGAAATTTCAACTTAGACCCCTCTGTACTTGCACTATCTCTAAGGCTGTCTGCGACTTTGGACTCTTACCCTTTTCACACATGCTTGTCAACGTGGCCGCATAAGCTGCATAAAAATTCATGGACTAGCATCGAGTTGTATGGACCACCTGACCGACTCATCCACTGGAACCCATAATGATCGTAAAACCCCTTGACGTCGGCCATGTCATCTAAACCAGCAGATCTGATCTCTACCTCTTCATGGATGCTACACCTTGGGTTCCCTTTCTCATTCAAAGCCAAACCTTCGTGGTAGAACTGGGATGTACCCTCAATGGCCCATTGGATCCTGTCTCGTACTCCAGTGTTTATGCATCTAAAAGTAGGGGGAGCTATGGGAACAACCTCATCAACTTGCGGCTCTGTAGTAGCAGAAGCCTCTTGACCAGATTTGCTAGCATTTTCATTATCACTCTGGCTAGCACTTTCTGAATCTGACTCTGGATCATTATTGTTCTTGTTGCCCGAAGCTTTAGCGTCCCCAGATTAAGATTCTCTGGACTCGCTTTCTTGTGGTGATGAACCAGAAGCAAACTAGCCCTCTCCTTCTTCAGACTGAGGAAGGGTGGCCTTTGCTAGAACCTTTGCTTGCTTTTTGGTGGTCCGAGGTATTTCTTCTAGGTCGGAGTCTATAGTATAAACCTCCTCGGAACCATTGTCTTCGAACTCAGAGGCTTCATCTTGTAATTGTCTTTTCTGTCTGATTATTGCCTTTGAGTATTTGGCGTCGACCTTCTTCTGGGTATTCTTGGGTGGCATGGTACTTGCGGGGTAGACCTTGTTAGTACGAAGAATAATCAACACAAAACAGGAGTATAATATTACAGGTATAAACTACTGGTTGGTCTACAACCTGTAAAACCAGAGTACGGGTCGTCAACCCACTCGTGGTTCCAAGAAATATTTTCAGTACCAGGGACCACGACTCACTTGACGGTCTGTGGTTCTGAACCATGGACCCATCCTGTTGAGTCGTAGTTTATATTCAGAGCATGACTATTTTTCAACCTTTGTTTCAGTGACCACGAGTCATTAGATGGACTGTAGTTCAGAACTACGGCTCGTCCTATGAATCGTAGTTTATTTATCAGAGACCATCAGGCATGAAGTATGTTTTATGAGTGAGATTAAGGTCCATAAATTGAAGTATGGTCCGTAGATTCACTCGTAATTACTGGGCAACCATTTTTATGATCGAAAACTCCCTCCTTCAATTTTACACAGTTTTCTTCGAGTGTCACCACCAAAATTTCCAAATTTATTCAAAGTTCAAACCTATTACACATTACAAATCTTCCACACAGTCTTCTAGGGCTTTAAACTTTCAATTTAGCTTTAACAAGAGCCCTAGTCTTTGTTTAATTCTTAAGAAAGAGAATAAAAAGGAAGAGCAAACTTACCCTTGATGATCGACTTTCTCTTCAAAACAAATGGACTGATTTGATAGATTTTGAGTGTGTAAAAGTGTTGAAAAATCGATTTACTGGACTTAATTTGATAGTTTGAATTGGATTAGGAGTGAGAGGGGGAGTTTTTTCTTTGATTTTTTCCTTTTAAAAATGGCGGTTACCTATTGTGAAAGGGAAAAAGAAGAGAGAAAAGTTGGGTCGAGTTTTAAATTTTAAAATTTTGGGCCTACCCGCGAACTGGCTATTTGTTGTACCTGGGACCTGCAAGTCAAAACTACGGTCTGTTTTAAGTAAGATGGTCCATCGTAAGACTCGTGGTTATTTGTTCTGACCTTACCAGCTGCCAGGAATGATGACTCCGCTAGCGGACCACGGTTTAGAACTACGGACCATTCTGTCGACTCGTCATTTCCCTTTTAAAGACCTGTTGTTTTTGCTCCAGGGACCACGACTTGATCTACGATCAGTCTTTCAAAGGCATGGGCCATCCTATCAGCCATTATTCCCATCTTTATAGAGCCATCATGTTTACTCCTGGGACCCCGAGTTAGTAGACAGTTCATCCTGTTGAAGAACGAACCGTAAACCCATTCGTGGTTTCTGGGGGATACTCCAGTGGTATTCTTTCCTTTCCTCCTGCACATGAAAAAAACATTAGCCTTGGGTTGCCTCCCAAGCAGCACTTGATTTATTATCGCAGCACGACACAAGTGTTTTGGCTACTCAGACTTTGCCACAACACCTTTACAAAAGCAAAAATAACAAAATACACAGAAAATATCCATGGGTTGCCTCCCATGCAGCACCTGATTTATCATTGCGGCACGACGCAGGTTGCTTGATTACTCAGACTTCATCAAGATCCTTAGGTGGGATGAGTTCATCAAGGCCCCAGGCTTCAATAGTCTTGAGCTCCTCTGCTGTATCAAAATATGCTTTGATCCGCTGCCCATTTGCCCTAAACCTTTTTCCTTCATGGTTTTTGAGTTCGATCGCCCCATGAGGAAATACTTGCACCACCTTGAATGGTCCAATCCACTTGGACTTCAGCTTGCCAGGAAATAGTCTAGAATTGAAGAGCAGGACCAAGTCACCCGGTTGGAAGTTTCTCTTTTCTATCTTCCGGTCATGGTACAATTTCATCCTTTCTTTATAGAGTGCTGAACTCTCATATGCATTCAAGAGGAACTCATCCAACTCATTAAACTGCCCAAGATGCTGCAACGATGCCTCAGACCAATCTAAGTTCAACTTCTTTAATGCCAACATGGCCTTATGCTCTAACTCAATCGGAAGATGCCACGCCTTACCAAACACAAGCTGATATGGTGGCATACCTATTGGGGTCTTGAATGCAGTTTGGTATGCCCACAAAGCATCATATAGCTTCTGCGACCAATCCTTTCTATTTGCATTGACAGTCTTGGACAAGATTGATTTTATCTCTCTGTTGGAGACCTCCACTTGCCCACTCATCTAAGAATGGTAAGGGGTTGCAACTCTATGTTTTACTCCATATTTTTCAAGCAAAGCACGAAATAACCTATTGCAAAGGTGAGAGCCTCCATCGCTAATTATTTCCCTTGGCGTACCAAACTTGGAGAAGATGTTCTTTTTCAAGAATGTTGTGACACACTGATGTGCCGGGATTCTACGGCACATTTGATGCCTTTAACTAAGGATAGTCGCAAGTTTTCAAGCAACTTTTGTGGTTTTTGATGTTTTTATGTTGTATCTGCAGGAAATGGAGACAAGGATAAAAAGGAAGTGAAAAATACTCAAGCTAAGTAACATGGGTTATGCTTGACGGAGGGCTGATGGCTCGTCACACAGGTGACTGACCATCAGAGGAGCCACCAAATTTGGCAATAGCTAAAGGACGCACTGGATAGTGGCGACGGTTGGCATGACGGCCCGTCACACCCGTGACGGTCCGTCAGCCCAGCCGTCAAGTTAGAGCTCAAAGAGAGCATGCACTGGATAGTGACGACGGTTGGCGTGACGGCCAGTCGAATGGGTGACTGTCCGTCGGCCAAGCCGTCAAGTTGGAGCTAACGGAGAGCATGCACTGGATAGTGGCGACGACTTGGAGTGACGGCCAGTCGCATGGCTGACGGTCCATCAAGCGACCCGTCAACGCGAAGCGGGACTCCGAAAATTCTATTTTTGGACTTTATTTCCTGGACTACTATAAATACCCAGTGTTAGGGTTATTTTAAGGATTGATTAACTAAGACTTGTCAGACTATTTTGAGCGACTTTTTTTGAGAGGAAAAATACGAAAAACACGGTTTCTTCTTCTTCTTCGATTGCTCTTGGGATTTTGGCTTATTGTTCTTGGAAAGCTTGAAGCTTGTGTTCATCTATTTTGTAAGAACCTTTTCTTATTATTATGAATACTATTTCTTCATTCTTTCGCTTTGCAAGCATGAGTGGCTAAAGCGCCCACAACTAGGGTTGTGGGAGCCATGGCAAGAGTAGCAATATAGATTCCGGGTAGCCTTGGGTTCAATCTTTATATTGTCACATTGTTAATCATTCATTATTAACGTTTTCTAGTGGTTGCAAACATTAGGACATGCCTAGGTTTAATTTGCTTGAACAAAGAGATTAAAACCGGGAAATTTGATTAACTACGAGGATTCGAGACTACCAACTCTCGTCTTATGATTAATGCTGTAACTAGATTAATCTACTCGATGTTTCGGATTGAAATAAGAAAGTTCACCTTTTCAAGTTCGAGAGAATTGAAAAGGAAATTCGTCTATTTGGTTGAGAAACATTTAGACAATACCGTGAATTCAATCACATCGTGGCATGCATATAGAACGAACCCGGTTAAGCTTTGAGTCAAAATTGTTGCGACACAATGGTGAACACTTCCCTAGTTCATTCTCATATTGATTAATACTCGTTGAAACTCGCAATTAGTTATTTGCATTGTTCAAATATTGATCACAGAAACCCCCCCAATTTACCGGAAACTATTGACTACTAGTCAACTAATTCACTAACAATTTAATTTGCACCTTATTCCCTATGGGATCGACCCCAACCTTTGTTGGGTTTTATATTTGACGACGACCGCTTACGCTTCATAATTGGAGTTGTAATTTGGGCGTATCAAATTTTGGCGCCGTTGCCGGGGAATACGGTTGTTTTATTAAGTTTGGCATGTTTATTTGACTCTTAGTCATATTTCCTGATTTTACTTTTATTTGTTACAAGATACTGAGTTGTGCATGCCAAGTACCCGACGCTCGGGTGAACCAATATTACCCTACGACCCCGAGCTCGCAAGAACGCTAAGGCAAACCATGAATGTACAACAGCAGGAAGCAGCAAGGCTCGCTGCAGAACAGCAAGCTCAACATGATCAGCATCATTTGAACGTCGAGGATATAGAGGATGATATTGCATTAGATGGAGTTGGTGCTACGGGCGCCATTGTTCTCCCTCCGCTAGCGCCCGGGGCCAAGTTCAACATTACTAGCACAATGCTCCAGCTGTTGAACTTAAAGGGATTGTTCCGTGGTATGGCTGGTGATGATCCAAACCGACACCTGATGAATTTTATGGGTATCTGCAAGTCGTTCGAATTACCTGGAGTAAGTCAGACTGCGATTAGACTCAGGTTGTTTCCATTGTCTCTGTCTGATGAGGCAGCGTTATGGTTGACAGAGCTAACACCCGACTCTATCACAACCTGGGGAGAGTTGAAAGGAGCTTTCCTAGAAAGGTTCTTTCCTCCCTCTAGGATGATATAGTTGAGGGATGAAATTAGCAATTTCAGACAACAACTTCAGGAGGCTTTACATGAGACGTGGTTGCGGTTCAAGAAGAAGCTGACACAATGCCCGAACCATCAGTTGACCGATAATTTCCTGATGCAGACATTCTACAGGGCACTAAATTCGGCTACCAAGCCGACACTGGATAATGCAGTAGGTGGAGCGTTTATGGGTCTCACCTTTATCGATGCCACAACTATTTTGGATCGGCTCACTAAAACCAACAGGGCCTGGCATACACGGGACACAGAGATGGTTGCTAGCACTCATGCAGTAGGTATGTCAGTGGAACAGCGCAGGAAAGAGGAAGAGCGGGATCAAGATATGGCCCACCTGAAAACACAAATGGACCTACTGACAAAACATTTGCTGTCAGGAGACATGGAGAAAGTGAAAGTTGTGGGTTCCCAAGGTAGAGCAGCAGAGTTCGAGTCTGACAAAGAGGCGAACTATTTGGGGGGGTTTCCAGGCCAATGGCCAGGGAAACCAAGGTCGGAACTATCAGAAGGACAACTACTATGAAAAAGCTGGCTACAGAGATCGTGATCAGGGGAACTGGATGAATAAAACTGATAGAGGTAGGTTGTACATACCACCTGGTAATCGAGAAAGAACTAGCAATGAGACAGGGACGTCCAAGTTAGAGAATATGATGGCAAAGATGTTGTTGAAGGTGGAATCTACTGACTCCGGAGTCAAGGAAATGAAATCGGAATTATCATCAATGAGTCAGTTAGTGAATTCTCATTCCGCCTCAATCAAGCAGCTAGAGCAACAAATGAGTCAAGTCTCGGCGTCTCTAAATCAAAGTAAAGCAGGGACATTACCGAGTGACACCATTCAAAACCCGAGAAACGACGGGAATTGTATGTCAATCACCACCAGAAGCGGTAAGACATTATCGGAATCACATCCGGTAATTCCGACTCAGAAAGGTAATGTTGCTGAGGAAGATGAGTTAGTAGATGCTGACAAGATGGTCGATGAGGGTGTGAGAATATCTGTTGAAGAACCCAGTGTGGAAGAAGATGCTACTCAAGTGCTTACGGATAAAATCAAGGAAGTTGAAAAATTTCCAACTATGATGCCTCGCCCACCACCTCCTTTTCCTCAATGGTTGAAGAAGAAAGTGGAAGATAGCAAGTTCCTGAATTTCATGACCATGCTAAAGCAGATATCAGTGAACATCCCTCTGGTGGATGCGCTTGAACAAATGCCCGGTTATGCCAAGTTCATGAAGGACTTTATCACAAAGAAGAGGTCGGTAAGTTTTGAACCGGAAGACAACCTCCACCATTGTAGCGCCATTTCATCAAGGTCGCTAGTCCAAAAGAAAGAAGACCCGGGTGCGTTCACTATTCCTTGCACCATAGGAGAGTTTAACTTTGCAAAAGCTCTTTGTGACTTGGGGGCTAGCATAAAGTTGATGCCGTTAGCCATCTACCAGTAGTTGGGCTTAGGAGCTCCCAAATCGACGACCATGAGATTGTTGATGGCTGATAGATCGGTTAAACGCCCGGTGGGTATTTTGTATGATGTACTTGTGAAGGTGGGGAAGTTCATATTTCCGGCAGACTTCGTGATTTTGGACTGGGAAGTGGACTTTGAAGTCCCTATTATTTTGGGATGACCCTTCTTGGCAACCGGAAGAGTATTAGTAGATATGTAGAGCAACGAGTTAACTTTCAGGTTGAATGACGAAGTAGTGAAGTTTAATGTGTGCAAGTCAATGAGGCAACCGAGGGACATGAATGTTGTCTCGGTTATTGATGTTGTTGCCGAATCTGATGTGATTGTTTCTGTTGAAGAGAGACTTGCTGTAGAAACGTTGGCAGCAGTCATGATGAACTTCGATGATGATGACATCGAAGATTATGAAGAAATTGTAAATGTTGTGGTTGGAATGGGGTCATATTGTTACGCCCCAAAGAAATTAGATCTCGATTTAAAGAACAGATCGACACCTCTTGCAAAGCCTTCTATTAAGGAAGCGCCGGTATTAGAGTTGAAAGAGTTACCAGGCCATCTGAAGTATGCATTTTTAGGTGACAAAGATACCTTACCTGTAATCATTGCGACAGACCTTGTGCAATCTCAAGTTGAAGCTTTACTATCCACACTGAGGAGACACAAGAGAGCAATCGGCTGGACCATTGCAGATATTATTGGCATCCCATCAGGTATTTGTACTCATAAGATTCAGTTAGAAGAAAATTGCACTCCCACCACCGAGCACCAGCGGAGACTGAATCCGCCAATGAAAGAGGTGGTGAAGAAAGAGATCATCAAATGGCTCGATGCTGGAGTGGTTTACCCAATTTCTGATAGCAAATGGGTAAGCCCAGTGCACTGTGTTCCTAAGAAAGGAGGAATGACTGTGGTAGAAAATGACAAAAATGAGCTGATTCTATTAAGACCTGTCACGGGGTGGCGAGTCTGTATGGATTACCGGAAGCTAAACTCCTGGACTTTTCGTGATCATTTCCCCATGCCCTTTATAGATCAGATGCTGGATAGATTAGCTGGCAGGGGTTGGTATTGCTTTTTAGATGGATACTCAGGGTACAACCAAATATCTATCGCCCCGGAAGATCAGGAGAAGACCACTTTCACCTGCCTCTACGGTACGTTTGCTTTTAGATGCATGCCCTTTGGTCTTTGCAATGCTCCTGCAACATTCCAAAGATGCATGATGTCTATCTTTTCTGATATGGTGGAGAACACATTGGAAGTCTTCATGGATGACTTTTTGGTAGTGGGTGATGCATTTGATGATTGTTTGACTAATCTGGGTCAAGCATTGCAAATGTGTGAAGAGTCAAACCTCGTGCTGAATTGGGAGAAATGCCATTTCATGGTTAAGAAAGGCATTGTATTAGGGCACAAAATATCTATGAGAGGTCTAGAGGTGGATAGAGCCAAGATAGAAGTCATCGAGAAACTACCTCCACCCATTTCAGTAAAGGGTGTGAGGAGCTTTCTTGGTCATGCGAGTTTCTACCGAAGATTCATTAAAGATTTCTCTAAGGTTGCTACCCCATTGTGCAAGTTGCTTGAAAAGGAGACTAAGTTTGTATTTGATGCTGAGTGTTTGAGGGCGTTTGAGTGCCTGAAAGAAAAGTTAGTGGATGCTCCTATTATAATTGCCCCGGATTGGTCCAAACCGTTCGAAGTAATGTGCGATGCGAGTGGTGTTGCACTTGGAGCTGTTCTGGGACAGAAGCGAGATAAACTTTTTCACCCCATTTATTATGCTAGTAAAGCATTGAATGGGGCGCAAAAGAACTACACAGTGATAGAATAGGAGCTGCTGGCTGTTGTATACGCTTTTGAGAAATTCAGAGCGTACTTACTTGGTACAAAAGTGGTGGTGCACACAGATCATGCAGCCTTGAGGTATTTAATGACCAAAAAGGATGAGAAACCTCGACTAATCCGATGGGTGCTATTGTTGCAGGAATTTGACTTTGAAGTCAAAGATCGGAAAGGGTGTGAAAACCAGGTAGCGGATCATCTGTCCAGGCTTGAGAGAGAAAAGAACATAGTAGATGAATCGGAGATTGATGATGCATTCCCGGATGAGTAGGTGATGGCTGCGTCACTTGATATGGTGCCGTGGTACGCTGATTTCGCAAATTATGTGGTGAGTGACATGATCCCGGAAAATTTAAACTTCCACCAGAAAAAGAAATTTCTCCATGATGCAAGTAAGTTTTTCTGGGATGAACCGTATTTATTCCGGTTGTGTGCTGACAACATAGTGAGGAGATGTGTTCCGGAAGTGGAAATGACAAGCATCTTGCAAGCTTGTCATTCGTCCCCAGTTGGAGGACATCATGCGGGTAATCGAACTGCCCGAAAAATCTTACAGTGTGGGTACTATTGGCCGACAATCCAGAAAGATTCCTATGAATTTGCCAAGTTCTGTGATCAATGCCAACGAAGAGGAGCAATCTCTCGCCGACAAGAGTTGCCCATGTCCACTATTTTGGAGGTTGAGTTGTTCGACGTATGGGGAATAGATTTCATGGGCCCTTTTGAAAGCTCTTATGGGAACCGTTACATCTTGGTAGCTGTAGATTATGTTTCAAAGTGGGTAGAGGCGGTTGCTTTGGCCGATAACGAAGGGAGAAGTGTGGTGGCGTTTTTAAAAAGAAACATCTTTGCTCGGTTTGGCACCCCTCGCACAATCATAAGTGATGGAGGTTCACATTTTTGTAATAAGGTGTTCCAGGCTGCTCTAGCAAAATATGGGGTGAAGCAACATAGGGTAGCCACACCTTATCACCCCCAAACCAGTGGGAAAGTCGAAGTGTCAAACCGTGAAATTAAAGAGATCTTGGCTAAGTCTGTGAATGTGAACCAGCGAGATTGAGCAAGAAAGCTGGATGACGCACTCTGGGCGTACCGAACAGCGTTTAAGACGCCAATAGGTATGTCTCCTTACCAATTTGTTTTTGGTAAAGCTTGTCACTTGCCCGTGGAACTTGAGCACAAAGCCCTTTGGGCGCTCAAAAAGTTAAATCTCAGTTGGAGAGAGGCATCGGAACTAAGGTTGGAACAATTGAATGAGATGGATGAGTTCCGATTGCGAGCATATGAGAGATCTGCTCTCTACAAGGAACGAATGAAGCTATACCATGACAGAAAAATTGAGAAAAGGGAGTTCAAGGTTGGGGACTTGGTATTGTTGTTCAACTCCAGGTTCAAATTATTTCCCGGGAAACTCAAATCCAAATGGTCCAGACCATTCAAAGTACACCAAGTGTTTCCATCCGGTGTGGTCGAACTCGAAAATAAAGATGGTGAGTTGTTCAAAGCCAATGGGCAGAGGGTAAAGCAATATCTGGGCCTCCCAGAGGAGGTACATGTTATGTCTCTGGTGTATCTTGATGAAGTCTGAGTAATCAAGACACCCACATCGTGCCGCGACATTAAATCAGGCGCTGTATCGGAGGCAACCCATAAATTGTTGTTGTATTATGGTCTTAGAAAAATTTGATTTATTAGAATTGGTTAATTTGTGCGGTGAGTGTGCAGGTACAAAAAGGTGGAAGTAACAGCATGTTCTGTCTATGAGTGACGGTTCCTGTTGGTGGGCCGTCAACTATACGACGGACCATCACACGAACCGTCACATGTTGACAAATATTCATGCCCACTGTTTGGTAGTGACGGTAAGAGTGACGGACCATCACATACTTGGTGGACCGTCATCTCAGGCCGTCACCAAGGCACTCACAAAAACTCACTGTCTATGTGAGACGCACAAAGTGACGGACCACTAAGTTGTTGACGGACCGTCACTTCGGTCACCACATCAGGTAAGTTTTAATGTTTGTGTGCCCGACCCAAAATCAACCCGACCCGCTCCTTAGCTAAACCCACTTGAATATATTGAAATCGTCTTCATCAAATTCCCACTCATATTCTACTCTCAAGGTCGAACCCTCCATTAAAACAAAAATCCTCTCTTCCCCAAGATAATCCCGCATCCCCATTGTCTTTCACCATCCGTCCAAAATGCAAGAACCAAAAATTCCCCATCGAAGAATAGGGTTGTCCATCGGTTCTTGTAAATCATAAAGGAATAGAAGTTTTCTTCTCACTAACAAAATCAAGATATGATTCTAAACTCTTCCTCGTTGAGATTATTTGAGTAGCATTATGAAGAAATACCGGAAGAAATTGTTGGGTTTGTATATGTGTGAAAGGATGATAATGTAAATGTTGTTCGGTGTGAATGGTGTTGTTGTTTGAAATCGTAAAACTTAACATGGGTGAAGTCTTGAGTAACCCATGAGCTTAAATACATGATGGGTGGTGACTTTGTAAAACCAAATCCCACAAAAAATGGGAAAACCCCGAATAGAGCACAAGGTGTTCGAGGAAATGCCTCAAAGAAAGTAAAAACACGCTGTCTTAAAGTGACGGTTGGCATGACGGACCGTCACACACGTGACTGCCCGTCATCCAAACCGTCAACATTAGACAGTTCACTGTCTTAAAGTGACGGCCGGTGTGACGGTCCGTCACCAACGTGATTGACCGTCACCCAAACCGTCACTCCTAGACAGTGGCAATAGTTGAGTGTTTTCCTATTCTCATGTGTTTGAACTTGTTCACGTGCAGGTACATGGCCCCCAAACAACAACCACCTCACGGTCAAGCACAAAAGAAGAAAGAAAGAACCGCTACAACTCGGACCCTTATAGATGAATCGAGTAGCGAAGAAGAAGCAGTTGCAGCCCCGACTTACCAGACTAGGCTATCCAAATGAAGAAACACCCAAGTCTCCCAGTCTGAAGAGGAGAGTGGGTCATCTAGCAGTAGGTCGGGGAGTGATAGTGGATCTGAAGAAAGTGGTAGCTCCATCCCCAATCCGGAGGATGTAAGTGGTACTGAAACCACCAAAAATGCAGGAAAGGCACCCATGGATAGAGAATCAATCCGGTGGGCACTTGAGGGTGCTCGAAAGCACTATCTTGACGGTCTTACCAAAAGAATGTCGAGAAGCCACAAAAGACCGATAGCTGAAGAAGTGCAAATCATGACCACGGATCTACCAGAATACCCAGTTCTTCAGACACAGTTTCAGAGGTACCAGCTTGAGTGGATGAGCACACCTCCGGGATTCTATTATCCAGAACTGGTTCGGGAATTCTATGCCAACTATTTGGCACTGTTGGAGAGCAAATGTGAGAAAGGAAAAGGGGTCAAATCAGCACCAAGGCAGGACCTAGTACCGGTTCGGGGTAGACAAGTAGACATCTCCCGAGAGACGATTAACAGAGTCCTCTTCGGTCCTGAATACATTCCTCCACCTGATATGCCGGAGTTTCATGACAAAATTGCCAACATATACTCGCAGAGACCATGGCTAGCACGGACATTGACTGATGGCTCACCATCTTGGCTAACTCAGAGGGGACGGATATCGAAGCAATCACTAAGCTTCGTAGCAAAGTTTTGGTGGGCTGTTGTGCGGTACAGGCTATTTCCAACAGGTGGAGACGCTAATTTGGATGAGGGAAGAGCCATACTAGTAGCGAGTTTGATAGCCGGGTACATCATCAACTTCGGAATGATAATTGCAGACAAGATGCGGACCAGGGCCATAAAAACTACTTTTTCTTTGCCGTTCTCGTGCCTGGTTACTGAGTTATGCAGAAGTGCAGAGGTGCCGATATTGGATGGTATTGATGAGCGAGTGACAGCGTCATCCACGCAAAACATTGACAAATCAAAGGATGACACTAAGTTTGACATGAGGATTCATAAGCCTCAGATCTTCGAAGAGCCAACCACAACCACCTCCGAGGCAACCGACACTCTATCAGGCTCAGAGATGCCACTTGCGGTGTTTGATCCGAAGACTTCACAAAGAACGAGAGCTACTGCCAAAAGCTCTGGCACTGCGGCAAGGCCTCCTCTACCACCAGAATATCACATGAATCCCCGAAATTTTGCTAAAATGGTGCAGAAGCAGAAACAGTTGGATAAACAAATTGCCGCTTAGACGGACTTGTTCAAACCCACCATTGATGAAGCAATACAGAAGGCTCTGAAGCCATTTGAGGGGCTGCGTGCAAGGGTCGATGTGATGGAAACCCGAATGGAGGCAAAGCTAAACGAAATGAGCCTCCCGGACCTGGCAAGATTTGATGCGGAACTGAAGAAGGTGAAGAATGATATCACCGTCCTCAAGCAAGAAAAAGCGCTTTATGATGAGACTTCGAAGTTCGTGGACTTGGACGAAGAAACCACGATAGTGGATTTGATGTGTCGTCCACTGAAAATTAATGAACCCCAAGCAGGTGAAAGTGGGGTAACGAAGTCAAAGAAGAGGAAGCACAAAAAGATATCAGCTGAGGAGGACGAGTTAGAGGTTGCGAAGCAGCGATCGGTAATAGATGAGCAGCTACGACAAGAAAGAGTGCGTGCCCAAGCAGGTGGGGCATCATCCAGTGCAGTACCGGAGTCTGGAGAGACTCCAGATGCTGATGAGCCGCATACGGAAACCTAGGTTTCCCAGGTACCCCTATACCTTTGTTCTGAATATCTGTTTCCTTGAGCATTGAGGACAATGCTAAATTCTTTTGTTAGGGGTAGGAGTACTACCACCGGAGGTTTTTGTTGCCGTGTTTCTTTTCCTCCGGTGTGCTATCTAGTAGAACCAGTATGTTTAGATTGTCGTTTAAATTTTGGTTGTGTTGTGATATCTATAGCAAGCATGGCTTTTTGGAAGTTGAACTAAAAGGAGCCCACTCTGAAAAAGTTGATTTTGTACTTATGTTTGAAACGGGTGACTGTTCTGGATCCTTGAATGTCATTGTTTGATTGTGATTGTAATAATTATGCTTAAGCCGAGCTGATGTTTTGATAGTTGCTAGTGGTATGGTTTCTTGGTGCCAAGTCTGTGTGAGCTTATTGTTATAAACTCTTACTCTGTGCATGCATCTAGAACTTGCCCGGTCTATTTTGTTAAGCTTGAAGTTGGTTGCTTAGGAAAGGATCACAGGTCCTTTTTGTGTGCAGCCCACTTAGCCTATAAGACCGTCCAAATGCAAATAATCCCTTTGATCCCTGTTTGAGCCATAACTGACCCTATTCTTTCAATAACCTGTCACCGTTTCTTTTTAACTTTGAATCCCTATTTTGGCCCTGGTCCTTCCTTGGACATCGTGCACCTCAACTCAGGTAATCAGCCTAAGTTGAGGGTGGCTACTATAGAGGTAAATGATAAGAAAAATAGGATGGATGAGATTGGTTGTGGATAGAATGAAAATTTTGGGTGTGTGCCTAAGAAAAGAAAGAAAGAAAAAAATAATAATAATAAAAAAAAAAAAATTGTCAAAAGAAAGAGGCCTCACCTGTAGCTAGAAAGAAGAGACTTTGGAGTTGAATAAGGATGGAAGAAGTAAAGTTAAGTGGAAATAGTAGGTCGGTGATTCCAAGGAGGGTTTAGTCACTATTCCCCAAACGTATCCTACCTGCACCCGAAGCCTCATTACAAGCCAACACAAGTCTTGTAGTGATCCTTAGCGGCTTTCTGAAAAACTGAAATAGAATAGCAAGGGCAAGCTTATTGCATCGCATGTGCATTGTTTGAAATCGTTTGTGAGTGTGAGCGTCTTACCTAGTCCCAAATCTTGTGTGTGGGACTTCTTTGTGGTGAGGGCATCAAGAACTCTGTATCATCTATTGACTGTTGGGATAGCTGTTGTGTGTGTATGTAGAATATTCTATCATATAGGAATGACATGTTTGGATCCTTGCAAGTTAGTGTTTCACACATTTGTGTACTACCGGGGGGGGCTTGATTTAAATTTAATAGACCGTTGAGTGGCCATGATTTGCTAAAGATATGTGTTTGTATTCTTAGTTGAGTCGTCATTTTGTTTTTGTTGTCATGTTACTTGAGGACAAGCGAACGTTTTAAGTTGAGGGTGTTGATGTGTCGGGATTCTACGGCACATTTGACGCCTTTAACTAAGGATAGTCGCAAGTTTTCAAGCAACTTTTGTGGTTTTTGATGTTTTATGTTGTATCTGCAGGAAATGGAGACAAGGATAAAAAGGAAGTGAAAAATACTCAAGCTAAGTAACATGGGTTATGCTTGACGAAGGGCCTGACGGCTCGTCACACAGGTGACTGACCGTCAGAGGAGCCACCAAATCTGGCAGCAGATAAAAGAGGCACTGGATAGTGGCGACGGTTGGCGTGATGGCCCGTCACACCCGTGATGGCCCGTCACACCCGTGATGGTCCGTCAGCCAAGCCGTCAAGTTAGAGCTCAAAGAGAGCATGCACTGGATAGTGACGACGGTTGGCGTGATGGCCAGTCGAATGGGTGACGGTCCGTCGGCCAAGCCGTCAAGTTGGAGCTAACAGAGAGCATGCACTGGATAGTGGCGACGGCTTGGAGTGACGGCCAGTCGCATGACTGACGGTCCGTCAAGCGACCCGTCAACGCGAAGCGGGACTCCGAAAATTCTATTTTTGGACTTTATTTCCTGGACTACTATAAATACCCAGTGTTAGGGTTATTTTAATCATTCATTAACTAAGACTTGTCAGACTATTTTGAGCGACTTTTTGAGAGGAAAAATACGAAAAACACATTTTCTTCTACTTCTTCGATTGCTCTTGAGATTTTGGCTTATTGTTCTTAGAAAGCTTGAAGCTTGTGTTCATCTATTTTGTAAGAACCTTTTCTTATTATTATGAATACTATTTCTTCATTCTTTCGCTTTGCAAGCATGAGTGGCTAAAACGCCCACAACTAGGGTTGTGGGAGCCATGGCAAGAGTAGCAATATAGATTCCGGGTAGCCTTGGGTTCAATATTTATATTGTCACGTTGTTAATCATTCATTATTAACATTTTCTAGTGGTTGCAAATATTAGGACATGCCTAGGTTTAATTTTCTTGAACAAAGAGATTAAAACCGGGAAATTTGATTAACTACGAGGATTCGAGACTACCAACTCTCGTCTTATGATTAATGCTGTAACTAGATAAATCTACTCGATGTTTAGGATTGAAATAAGAAAGTTCACCTTTTCAAGTTCGAGAGAATTAAAAAGGAAATTCGTCTATTTGGTTGAGAAACGTTTAGACGATACCGTGAATTCAATCATATCGTGGAATGCATATAGAACGAACCCGGTTAAGCTTTGAGTCAAAATTGTTGCGACACCATGGTGAACACTTCCCTAGTTCATTCTCATATTGATTAATACTTGTTGAAACTCGCAATTAGTTATTTGCATTGTTCAAATATTGATCACAGAAACCCCCCCAATTTACCGGAAACTATTGACTACTAGTCAACTAATTCACTAACGATTTAATTTGCACCTTATTCCCTGTGGGATCGACCTCAACCTTTGTTGGGTTCTATATTTGACGACGACCACTTACGCTTCGTAATTGGAGTTGTAATTTGGGTATATCACTCACCACACTAGGAAAATGATCATTACACTCATGGAAAAGGTTCGGATATTTAGCTTAAGGTTTTTGGGATATTACACTTAACAGCAAAGAAATGGGATGATTTAGTCATCCGGTCGACAATCACCCAAATCGAATCATGTTGCCTTCGAGTACGAGGCAAACCTGTATTGAAGTCCATATTGATCGCCTCTCACTTCCAAGTAGGAAGATCAATATCCTGAATCATGCCACCCGGTCACTGGTGCTCTACCTTTACCTGTTGACAGTTGGGACACTTAGCCACAAATCCGGCTATGTCCTTCTTCATACCGTTCCACAAATAGACTTCCCGTAGATCACGGTACATCTTGGTGGTACCCGGATGAATGGAATATCTAGAACTGTGAGCCTCGGTCAAAATCTGATGTCTCAAATTATCCACATCTGGCACACATAGACGACCCTGATAACGAAGCACTCCATCTCCCCCTTGGGAGAAGACCTCAACCCGCTGCTGATGAACTGCACCCTTAAGCTGAAGCAAAATTGGATCACTGTCTTGTTTTGCCTTTACTTCAGCTACCAAGGAAGACTCAGAACCATTCTGAACAATAACACCACCTTTAGTAGAGTCCATAAGTCGAACTCCCAATCGGGCAAGTCGATGAACATCTTTCACCAATTCTTTCTTCCCGTCTTCAATCAAAGCCACATTACCCATGGACAATCTACTCAAAGCATCCGCCACAACATTGGCTTTACCCGGGTGGTAAAGCACACTCATATCATAATCCTTAAGGATCTCAAGCCACCTCCTTTGTCGCAAATTCAACTCTTTCTAAGTAAACACATATTGGAGACTCTTGTGATCGGTGAACACATCCACATGAACGCCATACAAGTAATGTCTCCAAATCTTCAAAGCAAAGACCACGGCTGCCAACTCAAGATCATGAGTAGGGTAGTTCTTCTTATGAGTCTTAAGCTGTCTAGAAGCATAAGCAATCACCTTACCTCGCTGCATCAACACACAACCCAACCCGACCCTGGAAGCATCACAATAAACCACAAAGTCATCCAACCCCTCGGGTAGGGTCAACACTGGAGCGATGGTCAACCTAGTCTTCAACTCCTGAAAACTCTTCTCACACAAATCAAACCACTAGAATTTTACCTTTTTCTGAGTCAATCGAGTCAAAGGAGAAGCAATGGAAGAGAACCCCTCTACAAACCTCCTGTAATTACCAACCAAACCCAAGAAACTCTGAATATCCGAAGGGAAAGTAGGTCTACGCCAGTTCTTCACTGCCTCGATCTTTTGAGAATCCACCCGAATACCATCTCCTGTCATAATGTGACCCAGAAAAGCTACAGACTACATCCAGAACTCACACTTGCTAAACTTAGCAAACAACTGACAATCCTTGAGAGTCTGCAACACAACCCTCAAGTGACCCGCATGCTCCTCCTCACTCCGAGAATAAATAAGGATATATCATCAATGAACACAATCACAAACAAATCCAGATACTGTTTGAACACACG
The DNA here is from genome assembly GCA_003996215.1 of Jaltomata sinuosa. Lineage (NCBI taxonomy): Eukaryota > Viridiplantae > Streptophyta > Magnoliopsida > Solanales > Solanaceae > Jaltomata > Jaltomata sinuosa. The sequence continues at coordinate 165,218 of QJPP01007298.1, read as the reverse complement.
GTTCATCAAATCCATAAAAGCTGCAGGAGTATTGGTTAGTCCAAAAGACATAACAACAAACTCATAATGACCATACCGAGTCCTAAAGGCTGTCTTCGGAATATCACAATCCCGAACCCAAAGCTGATGATACCTGGATCTAAGATCAATCTTAGAGAAACCACTAGCACCCTGAAGCTGATCGAACAAGTCATCAATCCTAGGAATGGGATACTTATTCTTGATTGTGACCTTGTTCAACTGTCGGTAATCAATACACATATGAAGAAAACCATCCTTCTTACGCACAAATAACACTGGGGCACCCCAAGGGTATATACTAGGCCTGATGAAACCCTTATCAAAAAGATCCTTCAACTGATCCTTTAATTCTTTAAGTTCCGCTGGAGCCATTCTATAGGGAGGAATAGAGATAGGATGCATATCTGGAATGAGGTCTATCCCAAAGTCGATCTCCCGCTCAGGAGGGACTTCAGGAAAATCCTCAAGAAATACCTCAGAAAACTCACTCACAACAGGAACTGACTGAAAGGGAGGGGTCTCGGACTCCATGTCCATAAGTCGAACAATGTGATACATATAACCCTTAAAGATCATCTTCCTAGCCTTAAGATAATATATGAAATGACCTTTCGAGGATGGGGGACTACCTTGCCATTCTAAGACGGGTTCATTAGGAAACTTGAAACTGACAACCTGAGTACGGCAATCAACAGAAGCATAACATGCATACAACCAATCCATACCAAGAATGGCATCAAAATCAGTCATCTCCAACTCTACTAAATACGCTGAAGAGACTCTATGAAGGACTGAGATAGGGCAATTTTGGTAGATTCTTTCAGCTAGGAATGACTCACCAACAGGAGTATAAACATAAAAGGGTTCTAAAAGCAATTCAGAACAAACTTCGAACTTGCATGCTACATAAGAAGTCACAAAAGATAAAGAAGCACCAGGATCCAACAAAGTATACACATCAAAAGAGAAAACCCTCAACATACCAGTAACAATATCTGGGGAACCCTCTTGATCCTGACAAGAGGACATAGCATAAAGACGGTTCTAGCGATGTCCACCAGAACTAGAAGTTGCGCCCTGCTGGGCTGGTCGACCTCCTGAAGCTACTGTGGTAGGCTGAGTCCTACCTCCCATCCCCTTCTTAGCTGAAGTGCAATCCTTGATACGATGCCCAGGCTGACCAAAATTGAAGCAACTGCATGACCCGGCTAATCACTCTCCAATATGACTCTTCCCACACTTTCCATAAGTGGGGTAAGTAGACCCCTTAGCGACACTCCCCTACGAAACAGAACCAACTCCTCTACCAGTCTGACCATGATGAGGCATAGGGCCTGAGTAGGAGTACTAGCTGAAGAATGAAAGGGTCCTGATGATTTCTTCTGAAATGAGAAACGATGTCCGCCTCCGGACCTCTGATGACTGAAACTTGAACCCTCGGATCTAGCCCTCTTGTTCTCTCTAGCCATCTCCGTAAGTCTATATCCCTCGATCTGATAGGCATGAGTCATGAGCCTGGAAATAGTCATATCACCCAAAAGCAAAGCAGACCTACACTCCTTCTTCACCAAATCTAAAACTCCATAGATAAACTTGCTCATCTGATCATGTGGGTCCGCTACCATAGAGGGGGCATACCTAGACAACTGAGTGAACTTCAAACTGTACTCCTGAACAGTCATAGATCCCTGTATAAACTTCATAACCTCCTCAACCTTAGCTTGCCTCAACTCTCATGGAAAGAACCTATCAAGAAAGGTCCTCTCAAAACACTCCCAAGTCGTGGGTATCGCATCCCTCACTCTAGTCTCCTTCCGTTGAGTGAACCAAATATGAGCTGCATCCTTGAGTTGATAGGATGCAAGCTCTACACAATCAACACCAACCACTTGCATGACATCGAAGATCTTCTTCACTTCATCCACAAATCTAAGTGGGTCCTCATTCACCTTTGAACCCCAAAACTCCGGTGGGTTCATACGGATGAAATCTCGAACTCGGGCCGCCGCCCCACCATGAGGGTGAATAAGAATAGGAGCCTGTTGATTGGCTTGGGCAGCCATAGTCTGAGCCAATAGGTGAATAGCATTATGAAACTCCTCATTCGTGACCTCGGGAGACGGGACTGGAGGGATAGCATTCCTAGCGGCTCGGGGAGGCATAGCACATCGTGGAGGCATAATCTGAAACTTCCAAGGCAAGGATTAGAGGAATATTAGAGTTAAGCTCTATCGTACGACGTGATCATGAAAGAAGTGAAGTTTTCTATGACATCTCATAGCTCCCCTCTCATATATGTGGCGCGCTTCACACACATGAAAGAGACTCTACTCGATGCGGCTTTCAGACATCCTAGGACTCTTGAACCTGGCTCTGATACCAAGTTTGTCACGCCCTGAGGTTATCCCCTAGACATAACACGGGACTTAGGACCACAAGTTCCCCAAGCTAACCCTTGGCCATAGCATTCTCAAGCATAACAAAGATAAGCGGAAGCTTATAGATAAAGTCGGAATAACATAAATGCATAATCAAGTCAAAATAGGAATACATGATCCAAAAGAAGACTCGAATATTGTATATGTTTGAAAGCCTCTACTCATAACATAAGAGTTGCTAGGACAAGACCCTAGTTAACTCGAAGTGCGGAAATAGGAAACTACACACTAAAACATAACTAGCCCTCGATCTAAGAGGACTCACCAACTGGAGTAAGATATGTCCTGAAAGCTCTAGCCACGCACCTGAGGAGTAACACCTAAATCTGCATCATCAAAGGATGCATCACAAGATATGCGTCAGTACTATGGAATGTACCGAGTATGTGAGAAATGCATAATTTAACGAAAACATACTTAAAGCGTAAATAAAACTTAATTCATGTATAAATGGAATCTCAAGTAAACATCGTAAGTTTAAATAAATCAAAGCTTCATACGGGAGTTTCTTATAATCGACAATAGACCATGTGAGCTACATGGAATCTAACTATATAACCCTAGTTAGCAAAGCTGACTTGAACCATGCCAAGGAAATAGTCACCATAACCAACTATATAACCCTAGTTGGCAAAGCTGGCCTAATGCCCGCTAAGACACAGGACACCATTATCAAGACGTGGATCCACTCTCATAAGCCCATAGGGCAAATCATAACCTATGCTGGCAACGTAGTTTTTGAACTTGGGTAATCGAACCCTCATCGCTCGGTGCTAAGTACTACTCCCAAAATATACATATAGCTCATAAATTCATGAAGGTATAATCGAATACCAATCTCTTTTGAAAAGCATGATGACACATCGGGTACCATGCAATTCTCATATCATAAGTTCTTAAAATAAAGCATCGCCATAATTCAAATCATACTTTTCTTTCTAAATTCATACTTGAAGAATTTGGCATGCAATTTCATAAAATTCATAAGGTCATGATATCTAATCATGCCCAATTTCACTTGCAAACATGCAATTTAATGCAATCATGCTAGAAATCAACTTCAATTCTTGGGCCTTTAAATCTAGTAAAGGAATCATAATCAAATCATAAATAAGTAATAAGAAACCATGAATTTAAGCATAGAAACTGATTTCATAAGTTTTCCCCAAATTTAGATCAAAACCCTAGATTCATAAGTTCATAATTTCAAATAAGGATTTGAGGTTTTGGGCACAAGGGTGAGAGGAACCCATTATTGAATACCCACATACCTTAATTGAATCTAACCCACAAGAATTGGAAAGACTTAGGATACTTGATCTTGGAGCTTGAAACTTGGAGCTTGGAGAAGAACTTTTCCTCTTTGGGAGTTGATTGAAGAATTTAGGAGGAACTAAGGCTAATGAGGGTGAAAACCCTTCTTGAAGTAGTCAAAACGATATCATTTAGGAATTAAAAGAGTGGGTAAAGACTAAAATACCCCTGGGAAATAATTAAGAAAAAGCTGAAAATGGGTCGGCTTCAGGTTCTACAGATTGGTTCCACGGGCCGTCGTTTGAACCACGACTCGTGGTTCCAACTCGTGGAACCTGGTCGACTACGCAGTCTGCAGAAGATGTTCTACGACTCAAAAAGACGGATCCGTCATTTGAACAACGGGTAATCAACTGGACTCGTAGTTCCTGGGAAGTCAGTTGACCTCCGGTCAAACCACGACTCAGGACGATGGGTCGTCGTTTAGATGACGGGTCGTAGAACCCAGTCATCATTTCTGAAAAGACTTAGCTGGTCTCTGGATATGAAACCACGACTTCGAATGACAGATCGTCATTAAGACGACGGGTCATCAAATCGATTCGTGGAATCTGGGGGCTTACCATTCCTCTGAACATTTTCCACGAGTCGTGTTTACGGTCCATGATTCAAACCACGACCCGTAGAAATAACTCGTGGTTCCTGGGGACTTAGTCAAACCTCAGGTCTGATTTCACGAGTGCATTCTACGGTCCGTAGAATGAACCACGGTCCGTAGACTCCACTCGTGGTTTCAAACCAGTGGCAGAAAACACAAGTCAGGGATCACAACTTCTAACCACGACTCGTGGTTCAGACCACGATCCGTCGTTGGACTCGTGATTCCTGAAAAGTTGGATTTTTCTGCAACTTTGAATTTTTTAAAAAGCTGAATCGATTTCCGAGGTGTTACAGTATGAGTCTTCATAGACTTATTTTCACCTTTTAGTCATTTATTTTGTATTATAAGTTACAAGAGTATCATGAAAATGTCTAACATGGATGAGAGATTAAAAAAAATGAGCCATAATTTTATTAAAAGAACACCCAATTTAGTGATCTAACTTATTCTTCACGAATCTCTACTGCATTATCAGTATAAGCATTCTTGAAAAGCCTTGTAATGATTTAAATGCACTTTATTTTTGCATATGAATATGATTTATATTAATGAACCATTCAATGTGATTTTTCAATTTTTTTAATTCACTATACATGATATGGTATATGAACCAATTAACTTTTATAATTTTTTTAATGCATATGCATGTGGTCTATTTAATGAACCATGCAACGTGGGTTTTCATATTCTTTACTTCTTTGCATATGAATGCGACCTAAAAAATTAATTAACTTTATTTTCATAATTTTTTACCTCTTGAGATTAACTAAAAAAATGGTATATTAATTGAAAAATTATTTTTTTAAGGATAACATGATTAATTAATTTTTGGAGGATTTTTCAATCTTTCAACATTTCACTTTCAACCTTCTCATTTTTAATATAGTACTAATTCCTACGAACATGTATTGCATGCACGTTAATATTGTGTCAATTATTAGCAAGTATTTTGAATCAAAAGACAATTTATAAAGTATGAAAACTGTAATTAGATAATAATCTAAAGTAAATTCATATATTAACCAACAACTCAACTATAGAAAATTTTGATCCTGAAAATCATATGCATTATAGCATTTAAATTCTAAATGCAAAGTTATATCAAATACAATTGCAAATAAATTCAATATGTAGTGTATTTCAATATTGCAACTTGAATATTATTATAAAACTCGGGAAAAAAAACACAAATAATTTTTTATTTGAATACATTGAGAAAAAAAAAAAAGGAGCAAATACATGTAAGTATTTACGAATGTAACAAATATTAAATCAAACTAAAGTTAAAGTTCACTTGCATCACATAAAATAGGATAATATCATGCATATTAATCTTCAATATCATTGATCTATATCTCAAGTTGAAGATAAAGTTTTGATTACCATAAATAACATAATAATTCAATTTCTATTTAAATATTATAAATAATTTAATCAAATTAAATCCTCGCCTAATGCAAACCTGAGAGGAATGAATATTGGTGAATCTTGAAGCAATCAATAATTTAGGGCAATAAATAATAATAAAATCTTAAAGCAATCGAATAATTTAAGGCGAACATCGTGTAACGAAACAAAGAATTTAATGACTTTATGATTGACACTCAAATCAAAAAGTTATATTTGTTCAAAATTTTATTATAATTTTTCTAATTTACCAAAATAGCTAATATGAAATTTTTAAAAATTAATTATAAACTTATAATTACAATTTTATCTTATATAAAATACACTTATTAAGGATAAAAAATCGACGAACATATAGTGTTGAGAATTTTATAGTGTTAGAAAGTCACCTGCAGGTAGAGGTCGTGGGTCACCTACCTTATTTGTATTGGAGCAATCCTAGTGAATTGTTTACAAAAAAACACCAAATTTTTTTAAAATATGATAAATCATATCTTGTCAAACAAAACTCCAACAATATTTTTTTTGTATAAAATTAAACATTTAAAATAATACTCAAATAATATATAAACCTTCCTATATTGTGGAATCTACTCAAAAGAATTATTCAAATAATTGATAAAATTCAAATGAAAATAATCTATTTATCTTTTACCCTAATAATCTATTCAAAGAAGCTATGGAATGCTTTAGGTCGGATAAATGACCAATGTTTTTCTTCAGTACTTGAGCATAGTGAATAATATGTAATGTAACATATTTAATCGTTTAATCAACAAGACATACATAAGTCGACATAGTTCCAGATATATGTCCTTTGGAGCTAGAATCATTCAATAGAATAAAATAAAATAATAATAAGTCTAGAGCGACGAACATGTATATAACTATGAAGAACTTGTTCTCTACTCTTATGAAGGACATTTGGATTTTAAGTTATAGGAGAAAGTATATTTTGGTATGATTTCAAAATCTTATTTATTAAATGAGCTTCTTTATTTTTTTATTTTTTTTGGAGGGATGCACAATAACACTATATACTTCTTTTTGTTATAATATGTTTTTGGGATATATACAGAGCAATGCCACTATACAATAAAAAATTTAAAATATAATAATATCAACGCTTAAAATGACATTTTTTTCTTTTGGATTTTTTTAAACTTAATCAAAATTAGGTTTGAATGCATTATAAAAGCCCTAACAAAATGCAATTTCCCATTCCTTGTCCATATTGTCTACTGAAATTTTGTATGAGAATAAAATTTTACGATCGTTGTTTATTTAAATTTATGTTTCTTATTGCTAATTATTTTCATTGTCTTAAATTCTATAGTAGATGAAGTATTTAATGTTATAATTATATCCAATACAGAATTATCTCATTGAAGTAATTCATTGAAGAATACTGATTCGATTAATTAAATATTAAAAGAACAAAATTAAAGATATACACTTATTAAAAAATATGAGTTTGTTTATCATTCTTATGTTATCTAAATTAGATTTAATGACGTGATTAATTTGATTTCAAATTAGTATGATAATCGAACTAAGAAGTATTTTTCAAAAAAAAAAGGAATTAAAGTTTATTACGGGTAAAATTATTTAATATTTGAAGGATATTTTGATCAATCAAATATTATATTCGTGCTTTTCAAATAATATAAAATAGATAGATATGATGATATATAAATTGACCATTTTAAAAAAAATCATAAATACTTTTACAAATATACAAGACATGGTTCATAAATCAAAATTAAACAAATATGCAATTTAATTCATTCATATGTGTTTGATAATAAAAATTCTCAAGAAATGGAAAAATTAGAGGCCTTACATAGCTCTCGTCTGATATACATCTTACTACTCATTTAATTTTTATGAATATGAGAATTTAGGTCTATTAATAGCATGCTATTTTTCTCTTACTGGCCTTTAAAACGCGTGTTAATTTTTTTTATTTTTAAAGAAAATTATTATCTATTTTAGTATCATAATTATAGTGGTTGCCCAGTTCATTTTACTTAGACCATCGAACGATGATTAGCATCAATTTTCTTTTATAGTAATTTTGATCAACCTATAAGGACTAGAAAAAAAAAAAGAGAGAAAAAGAAGGTCGTCAGTGATCAAATTAAACGAGTATGAAAGCATCAATGGCTTGAAGCAAAAATTAACTTAAGGTTATTTTTTAATTAATAGTATTTATTGTATAAGTAAGAGAATTAGGGAGTGTAATTGATATGTTTTTGATTAATATTGAAATGAATTTTTCTTCTATTTCTCGTGTTCTTGTTATTGACTAACTTAATTGGTGACAACGTGTCAATCTACCTTCAGGGACCATTCTTACTCTTGATTTCTTGTATTATTTTTTAAAAAATTTTTTATTTGAGTCGTAACGTCAACAAATGCATATATTAATGTTATTGTCATATTCAACACTCAAAATTTATTATCCTTCCCAATATAAAATAACAAGAAGCTTCAACTTTTAAATATGTCAAGTTTTTAAAAGCATTAAGGTTTTTAGAAATATTGATTGAATTTTATGGCCTTTATTAAAAGACTCTATAATAAATAAAATTATTATTTATTTCTTTTTATATATAAAAATAATATATATATAAAAATAATATTTAATTATTTTTTTAATATTTAAGAAAAGTCATTTAATAGTAAAAATACTATGGATACTAATTATACAAAGCTCAATGAAAAAATTACTCTTTCAACATGGCCTTCTCATGGAGATACAAAAAAAATCAAAGCTCGTTATGATCACAACTACTTCAAAATAAATATGGCAATAGGGATAGAAACAAAAGATTTACCTTCAAAACTTTAACTGAATCTCATATTTGAAAAAATATCATCAGAGAAGTAAAAAATGAGTGAAACAAAAATCAAATGAGAGATAGGTAATGAAAAAAAATGCTTGACAAGATATCTGGATCAATAAAAAAAACCATTTAGAAACATGATCTACGGGCCCCTAATAAAATACGAGCCTGACCTAACAATAGGGATATTATGACTAATGGTTGTATTAATACCAATAATCTCTCATTTGAGCTTTTATTGAAAATTACTCAACGAATTCATGGCACATACATTAACCAAAACAACATAGAGGAGGACATATACAATTGAAACACTATCGGTCATAATGTCTTTTCGACAAAGACCACTTACGAGCTAATTCTGAAGAATAACAAATGTAAATTTAGAGGGATAGACACGACTTAGCTATAAAAGACTGAGATCTTGAATAAAATGAAATATTTTCTTTGGCTAGTTTACCTTAAAATACCTATAATTCACATGCTTCACAAGAGAAAGATATGCACCACTGATAATTATAATGTTTGTGGAAATAAAAAAGAAGACATCGAACATATATTTTTTAGACGCACTCATTCAAAAATATTATGGAATCAAATGAATTGTAGTCATGGCTATTTGTATTATACGGATAATCGAGATATCATGATGAAATGGATAAAAAATCAACTTGAGTCCAAAAAAACTTTCAATGACCTACTAACCTGGGCAGAATTCATCCCCTTCCTCCTTTGGCAAATTTGGATCAATAAAAAAAAAATTATTTTCAAAGGTAATAACAATCCTATTCTGATTAGCCATGCTTATAATGACACGTTGGAATTCAAATTTATAACTAACAAGAACACCATGAAAAGGGCTAAGGACTTAATCTACATTAGAGGAAAACCACCAGACACCGATTTCTTTAAACTCAATATAAATGGCGCATGTAAAAGCAATCCCGATAAGGGAGGAATTGGAGGAGTTTTCAGAGATACAAACATGAAATGGATTATGGGTTTCAACATGGGAATACATTATGCCACTAATATTTACATGAAAGAACTAGCTTTGTTTCATGGACTTAAAATTGCTATTCAGAAAGATTTACTATCTCTAGTAATCGAGATTGATTGCAAATAACTCATTATTATGTTATCTAACCATTCTTGCTCCTATCAAAATTTAATTGATGATTGCAGGTTCCTATTGTTTGAAGCAAGAAAAACATCAATCAAGCGTATTTATAAAGAAGCTAATGGAGTTGCGGATCAATTAGTTAAGAGAGGATGCGAGTTAGATATTTTTGAAAGCTTAATTTTGTACCCTAATCCCCCCGCTTTTGTTATTTATATTTTCAATAAAGACGAAATGGGTATTATATTACCTAGACTAGTCTCTTTATGTAATGACTATTAATTATGTTTGATGAATAAATACCTCTTTACCAAAAAAAAAGCAAACTCATTTTCTACAAGTTTATGAGTCTTTTTGTACAAATAAATTAGACTTAGGTCATTTAATTATTTTCAAGTTTAGGAGTTTTTTTGTTGGAGTTTGTCTTAATTTTTTTTGGTCATAATTAGAATTAACTTTCTTGATGAAAAAAATTCCTTATCAAAAAAAATCTCTTCCATATTTAATTAATAATTTTATTTTGAAGAAAAAATTTGAACTCTTATAAATTTAAAAACTTTTTCCCTTATAAATAATAGAATAACATCCACAATTAAGGGTGGATGTTCGATTTTTTGATTTGATTTTATCAAAGTTTGATTCGATTCTTCAATTTTTGATTTTGCAAAAAATATGCTCCAAACATCAAATCAAACGCTCGGTTTGATTCGATTTTTTGAACTTTGATTCGATTTATTTTGATATTTTTAAATCAATTTTTTTTGGTGCAAGTGAAAAGCAAAATGAAAATAAAATTATCAAAATATTTGAACGAACAAATATGTTCAACCAATTGACCAAAACAACTGAAATGAACTCTAATCCAAGAAGCACTACCAAGTCCATCGGCCCAGTAATAAACAATAATAAGTTGAAAATAATTATATCAATTATAAACAAAAAGTAAAGAGAAGGTTAAAAAAAATATAAAATTTGTCAAAGTGTTTTAAGGTTTTTGATTAACATTTGTTGCAAAAAAAGGAAAAAATTGGATGAACACAAACATCTTGTAACATTATTTAATTTTTTCATTTCACCTTTGCTTTTGATGATCATTAATTTTACTCAAGAAGCGATGTCAACGGTCCAACATCCAACAAAAAACACTAACAACAGTTTTGGGCTAGCCATATAAATTAAATATATTTAAAACATATTTTTAAAAATTTAATTAATAAAAGTTCAATTCTTTAATGCACCAAAGAATCGAAACTCTTAAATCGAACACCAAATCGAAGAACTGAAATTTTAAAAAAAAAAACTGATATGTAGGTCTCTTGATCAGACAATATTAAATATTATACTTTTTTTTTAATAATAGTTTTCTTTATTATTTGGTATGTTATCGTCAATATTTGCAACTTTTAGCTTGCACATGATATCATGTAGGTTAATCATGGCGACATGCTTATTATTTCGAGTTCAACGTTTTTAGCAATTAGAATTAGATCTTAACTTTAATTGTAGAATAATCAAAGCCAAAATTTCTATTACAATAACATATTTGAGATATAATATTTATTTATATTATTTAAATAGATATAATATTTATTTTAATGTCAATTACTATATTTTAATAATTTTTATTTTTGTGCATATAATTTTATTGATGAGCGTGATACACACGTGTAAAAACGTAAACTAAGTTAGTTAACTAAAAAAATGATATCTTTAGTATCTTCATACATTATGTGATATCTTCATACATCTTGTGATGTTAACACTTTTCAATTATAACTATTCAAAAATCTTATATTAATTATTGTTGAACAATTTAATATATCTATTCTTTACTTTTAAAATCTGAATTTATTATGTTTTTTGTTCTTTCATCTTATTTTATTTCAAGAATATTACGTATGAGACGTGTATAATCGGCTAGCGGTAATCCGCACGGCCAATCAAATCTAGCAACTCAGCATCCTTAAGCTAGCGGTAATCCGCACTGCATAAGAATTGAAATATACAAAAAAATCATGTAGCTTCTCAGACTGCATGGTGTAACTTTTACTCGAACAAAGGGTCTGTCAAGGATCTAATACATACTTCTTATTGAGCCCATGTGTCTGGTGGTTCTAACCGGGAAAGGATGCCCTTTTTTTTTCCCTCAATAACGGGCTTAGGTCCACGGCTAACCAGACGTTGCCACTAAGGCAAAGCCAATAAGAGTGGTGCTAGATCCGACTGTACCTCAATCTCAGAACCAAGTCGAAAAACCATAACAAAATTCCTTTATATTTTAATAAAGCTTAGATCGTTCATGGGCTAATAGGAGAAAAGTTAGTTATTCAACATAGATATGAGATCTTTTAGCCGGACATAGTCCTGGCTGAGAGAGACACAACTAAAAGAAATCTAAACAAAGAGAAATAAAAATATACCTTATATTGATGGCCGTTTGCAAGGCCTAAGATATGAAGAACTGAAATAATTCTTGAAATCAATATACAAGAGATTTACAATAAGAGAGAGATTTTCTAAAATTTCTGATGTCTTTTAACTAAACTGAAAGACCCTTTAAATAGAAAAGAAATTAAACATAAAGAATCTTTATACAGTGAAATGGGTTCCATATCTGGATCCTTGTATAGTGTATCTACTGTTGATACAGTGTATCTACTGTTGTTTGTTGGGGTCTCCGGCGGTTTTACTGTTCTATTGGGGTCCATGATGTTTTTACTGTTTGTCTTTACCATGTTTTTTTTTCATGGCTTTGATTTGTTGCAGAAAATCTTCTGTATTCTGAATATCATCGGTAGACAATATTTTTAACACTTTTACAGATAGTTGCATACATAAGCATTCTATGAACCAAAATTGTTAATTGTCTATCAGTCAAACCATCAAGATTCCATTCATAAATTTCGGAACCACTATAAGAAGTATTCGTTAAATTCCAATCTCGTTCTTCTATCAAAACATCTTGAGAGTAGGACAAGGATAATAATAAGTCTGCATGCTGGGTTTATTAGCATATCTATTATTTTTTCTAAGATAACCTCTGAGTTTATTAAACTCTAAAGAAACTTGATTTTTATAATCAACAGTTGTTTCTATTTTATCCGAAAAATCTTTTGATAAATCTATTGATTTTATATTTAAACCAGAAAACTTTTTATCAAGAAGTTCTTCTAAGTCATTTAAATATTTAAATTTAAAATCCTGAATCTCAGACGATCTTTGAACATGAGTAGGGACAACCTGAGCGTCAATTTTACTAGCCGAAGTAGAGGCAACATTTGTTTTAGTCATATCAGCTTTTATATCTTTTATCAAGATAGTCAATTCATCAAGTTTTTTATCAAGAGAACTAATATGTTCACCCAAAACTTTAACATATAAACTCAGATAATTATTTTGAGTAATAAGTTTATTAATTTCAGCTATGCTAACTGAAGCAATATCTTCATCAACGAATTTTTGAAATGCAGTAAAAGTAATACATGTATTATTAGGCAATATAAAATGTGATTGAGAAGGGTAGACGGCTTTTATAAGGCTACCACTACAATCTTTATAAGTTCCTTCTATAACATTTACATATAAAGGTAAATAAGTGGTTATAAACCAAGGAACAAAAAACATAATTTGATTATGCAAAGCACAAGTTTCATAAAACTGTTGAGAGATATTATTCATATCCTCTTTACTATAAGTATCAAAAAACCATGTTTTAAATCGGATCCATTTTTTATCAAAAAAATTCTTTTGGATATGTTTTCTTGCCAGCGAACCTGGGCTAAAATCAAGTAGTTGTGGAATTATTAAGAATCGTTTGGGTCAAAATCTATTTCGGATACAGAAGTAATATCCTTATCAGAATTAGCATCATTTACCTGAACTATATTTGTTCGGGGGTCAATTTTAACCTTTTCTACCATTGAGTTACTATCAGTTGCAATGGTATGTAATGAAGCAGCACGATCTCGTGCTGGACCATAAACAGGTTCAACAGGGGAAATATGATGCATAGCTGACAAAAGTCTATGACTGGATAAAGAACGTCTATTATAAATAGGACACACTGTAGGCATTAAACCATTAGAAAATGACTGCCTATGAGGAGTATAGCTATTATCAGAAAACTGAATACAAATCCTTCCATCGAAATTTTGCAAAATATGAAAATAATCAGAATTGGTAACCGCATTAGTTACTTGACTTGGGGATATGATCGAATTTAGAGTCCATGTAGTTGGGAAATCAATTTCTTCCCACTTAATAGGTCTCCTGGTGGTGACCTTGGACCTTGCAAAATTGGTTTCCACCAATAAAGTTTGATCAGATGTATCGTATAACTTACATCTTGGATTTAAAGTAGATAATAATTTAAAATAAATTCTATAAGATAAACTTATAAGTTCTGAACCAGGCATGTAATTATAACCATGCGTTTTAACATTTAATATTAAAGCATCAAGAATATTAACATCAGAAAGAGATAACTGCAGATTGGGTTGCGTATTGAAATTTACTAGACCATAAGCTACAGTAGATTCGATTGAACCCATCAAAGGTTGTCTAAAATTTAACATTCTAGCATCTCTTAAAGCTGCTAAAAACGTTCCAGGTAACCCTTTAAGGGTCAAAGGCTTAAAAGCAATTTGAACCATACCGATATGAGGGAAAAAGTGAACCATACCGATAAATTTAAGAGTCTTCTCATTTATTTTTTCATATATTTATTATAGTCAATATTTTATATTATAAATATAATTAGAGGGAAAAAGTGAAAAGACAATTTTGTCTAAAGGAGAGACTTTTAGTGAAGGGAAAAAAGTTCAAATCACATTATAAGGTCCTTCACACTTTTAATATAGTATAGATTTCTATTTATTTAACTATAAATCGATTGATTTCGTCAATTTATGAAATAATCAATTTTACGATTTAATTTACCAATAGACTCGATAGAAAAAAATAATTTCCCTTATTTTGATACTAATAAAAGAAAAAATACATAAGTATCCCCTTAAACTATACACGAAATTTCAGTGAGACACCTTAACTATATGGAGTTTTCTGTTACTCCCCAAATTAATTTTTTTCTGTATTTATTTGCAGCTTATGTTCTGATGTGAAGCCATAACACAATTCAATTAGTTGTGGTGATATACATGCGCTGCCATGTGTATATATGTTTTTAAGTTTTTTTTATTTATAGATTCTTCTTATTTTCTTTTTCTTGTATTTAAAATAATTTAATACACATAAAAAAAATTGTATTTAAAATTTTCTCAAAAGTATCATAATTTTTTAATTTTTCTTTGCATTTTATTTTAGTTGCCTTGTATATAAAATTTTACCAGTTACATTACATTTTTTTTTATTTTTTTACCTTCTTTCATTTTTTGCTTTTTTCTATTTTCCTTTTATTCCATCATTAATTCCTAAAGTCGATTAGAAATTGAGAATTTAATACCTAGATTTGAATAATAGTAATTCTTCTATTTGAGGGTCGATTAGTGATAGGATTTCAATGATTTTTGACACATAAGTTTTTGACCTTATATATGAATAAACTGATTTTAATGTCAATTTACTGTTTTAACCTTGGAAACTATGGGTTAACTTTTGAATTGATTTTTGGATTCGAAATAAAAGTATAGCAATATGAGTGTTTATGGACTTGTATACTCATGCAGATAATGTACTTGACTAAATTTGGATTATTCGGAGACGTTATGAAAAGTCTAGTCCATAATTTAAACTATTTGAGTTTCAATTAAGACAAATTGGGACTTTCTTTTACTCTTTATGAAGTGTTAGAATTGTCTAATTGTTGAAAATTGAAATAAAGATTGATGGATAATGAGGGTCTCATATGAATGAAATGACGAGCACTTATGCATTAATGTCATATTGAGGGTAAATTAATAATTATCTCTTTGATTGATGATTTTATGATTACATAATTCTTGATGTGTTGATTGTTTGAGGTTAATATATTGTTGAATTAATTATTCTTCCACTTACTGTCTTGATTTGCAACATTCTTTTTTTCCAATAATCATAATAGTTTTTGTGATTTTCAATAAATGACAAACTTGATTTAATTTTGGTGCATAATTTTTTTAATGTTAGCAAACATTTTAATGTTGGCATATTTTATGCTTGTTTAATAAATTTTTGAATATAATAATTTGACAGCAATATATCTTTATTGTTTTCAAAATATTTAAGGGTCGTTTGGTAAGGTGTATAAAACAATGTAGAATATAGTATATTAATAGTGCTAGTATTCGTTATACTGAAATTTTTCTTATGTAGTATTTGGTTTGGTATATTAAAAATAACATGTATAGTGGAAAGGACTTTGAAAAGATTTCGAGAGGCAATTGTATCCTTAAGCATACTAATGCATGTATTAAGACCCTTTGAATTATTAATAGAGAAAAGGACACTACATGATCAGTCGACCAAACTGTTTCCACCAAAAATAATCATTTCAAAATAATGTCATTATATGATCATTTGGCCATTAAAATTTCATGTTATGACCATTTTTAAAATTTGGGCGAAACTGTATAAGATGTGTATCAAAATTGTATAATTATTGTATATAATATGTATAAGATTTATATAGAAACTGTATAGGATGTGTGTAGAAACTGTATAATTATTGTATATAATATGTATTTGTATAAGATTTCAATAGAAACTATATAGGATGTGTATAGAAACTGCATAATTGTTATATATAGGATGTGTATAGAAATTGTATCATTTTGTATAGAATATGTATAGCTACTCCAGCGCTAGCATTTTGGCTAAAAAGTGAGATTGTTAATCCCTTGGCTATTTGCTGGAATTTGTTCGGCCGACTGGTCATTTGTGTCCTTGTTCCTTATTAATACCGTGAATTCCCATGTATACATACCTTAATACCAAATTGAGTGTATAACTAATGCTTGCATAGGTTATACATAAATTAAAAAAATATACCAAATAAAATACAAAAAATACACAAAACTAATATATACATTATTTTTTTAATGCACTCTACCAAAGCATCCCTTAATTTTCCCTCACACTTATTATTTTGAATTTTTAAATTACTGTAGCAATTTGTTTTTGGCGTGAAATTTTTTTTTTCCAACTTTCTGCCAAAAAGAAAGCGGCAAAAAAGAAAATTTCCCCTCTTTTATTTTTCACACTTCGTGTTTAGGTTTGCTCTTTTCAATTTCACAATTAGAACTGCATTTGGTGTCTCTGTTAGGTAATTGTGTTCTTCCCTTGCTTCAAATTTTATGCGTATTATATTTGGAGGCTGATATTTCTCCTTCTTTATTGTCACATTTACTTTATGAGCACAATTTTAGGAATTCAACTAATCACTTCAGGTTCTTTACGAATTTTGTTTTTCTTAGGGTTTTTTGTTCCTTTTTGTTTGTGTTTTTAGAAGATTTTAATCATCCAAAGGCCGTCGAAGATGTCTGCAAAGCAGTTATGTCTTCCAACTCAATGGTTTGTGTCAGATTTTTCATTATTCCTCCGAATCCATCTCTTCATTTAGTAAGTTAGTAATTTCGCACTGACCATCTTGCTAATTTTATGCTATTTTAAGAATTAATTTGTTATCACTCCTATGTGTAATATGGTTAATATCTCCAATAAGTATAAGATTCAAGACGTAAACTTCAATTTATGGCGACAAAGGACAGGTGATTGAGTTCTACTAGTTTTCAGAAATTCCCTATCATATGGTAGTGGGTAAGCACAAGAAATCCTTATTTTTTCTTTAGGTCTTCCTCAATTTCTCTATTTCCTAGTGAAGTATATGATTTTCTTAAATGTCAAACAGACAGTTGAATGTGTTTGGAGAGTATCCTTTCATTTTTTCATGACAAATTTTACTTTTAATATTGCTAACTTTATTAGTGTATTTTGGTAGTTTATGGTGGAACTTGTGATGGGTATATCTATGTTAAAAAATATAGGGGAAAGGAAATCTTGTGAATAAATTCATTATAATAGTAGAAAGTGTTTATAGTTCTTTTTTTATACTTTGCCAATTGTTAACCAGATTAGAATAATTAGAACTATAATAGTTATGCCATCAACAACTTTTCTAGTAAATTAGAAATCAGGTATATCCTAAAGTCAGAGTTGGATTGTCACTAGTCTTCCTTTGAAAGCTTTCTCTATAAGCTTAGTAGTCTAGCTATATATTGTAATTGAATGTTTGCACCAATCACAAATTCAAATAAGAATTATCTTTAGAAGGAAAAGATAAAATTCGGGAAACATTGCTTTACCTCCTTAGGCACTGTTGGGTGGTTTAATAGTTGTTGTTATCAATGCCTTTAAAACTTGTAACGAACTAACAGAGAGCATTTCTTTTTTCTAATTTTGAAAGCTTGACACATTCTAATGGATTTTTGACCTTTGGATATGAAAATGATTTAGGTATTTTGACTTGAAAATAAAAAGGGGAAAGTCGATGAAACCTAACTAGAACTACATGTGTTGCATCTTAAGTGATAAATTCTGTTTTTTGCTAATTTGATCTTTGGATATAAAGAACAAATTACACTGGATATTTTATTGTTGTTGTTGTTGTTGTTTGTGTTAAAGCTGAAAATAAACATACTGCAAATAAAATCCTTCTCATTCCAGTACACAGGCATATAAAAAGTAATTTATATTGCATGTATGTAGCCTAAAAACAAATAGTAAGCACCTTTTTCTTAAATGGAGAGTGCTCACAAATAAAATAACTAGTTCAATTCATATATTGGTTAGAAGGATCCATATTTTGGATCCACCTTATATGGTTAATTTTTTTTAAAAGAAAATCCACATGATAATGATTTCTTTGTTCTAACTTATATACTTGGATAGTATGTTCCTACAGGGAAATATAGTGGAGATGGGGCATTAATCTTAATATGTTAAAATTAGATGTGTTGGATGTGCAGTGAATGAGCAGCAAGTTGTGACACCATAACTAAGTGAAAGTTTAGCAAGCTTAATTTTCATCGAATAACCTAGAATCCTTCATAATACATGACCATCTGTTTTAGATGATGAGAATGCTAGGCTTATTTGGTGAGTATGTATTGTTCGCTCAAGTATTAGTGGTTTACAAAAGCTGTAGAAGTTCGGCCTCACAGGTATTCTGCTTGTCTCCTCAAAAATGAGAATTTGTGTGTCCTTTACAGAAGCAAAGGGATCCTCATATAAGAGAAAAGCTTCTATTGCTACTAAGAAGTATTGGACAGCAGCAATACCTGTTCAAGGTAAGCAATGAGTCTTCTATAGTTTTACAATTTGGCCAATTCTTTACTTCCTTTGTTGATATTTTTTTTGTTCTGTAGACGCTTATTATTATTTATTAACCTCTCATCTTTTGACTTCAAAATAAACACCAAGTGGATTCTGAGGTTTTCCCTGAGATCATTCTCTTATTGTTTGGCGTTCGAATCGGCCTAAAATTTTACGCTTACATATTGTATGAATTATAAAATATAGTATAGAAATCAGATTTTAGATGATAATAGTATTAAAATGGCTGAAGATGGTTTCTTCCACAGTAAACAAATTGAAATCTAATCTTAGAACTGTGCAATTTCAGTTTACATTGGTCCTTGCTTTTCTTGTATTATTAGCCAGGGTGGGTAATGGAAGAGTCAAATATTTTTTGATTTTATAAAATTACTAAGATCCGTGTGAAACTTTAATTTCGTGATGATTAAGACTTCTTAATCCTTTTGATTCTGTTTTATTTTAAACTATCGCATTTATCAATTTATTTAACCACTAAGGACAAATTAAAGTTAAACAACAGTTGCTAATGCAATGTTGAAGGCCTTTTAGCTCAGGTATAATCTCCACAAGAATGAGCATTTGTGTCCTTTAAATGTCCTGGTAGCTATCAGTTAACAAAAATCAATATCTGATGCTATAATGTTTAAGTAGTTTCCTGAAGTAGTAACTTTGAGAGTCTCAATTCTATCAATAATAAATAAAAATTTCCGACTTATTGATTGAAAATGCCATTCTATAAAAAAAGAGGATGCATTCCATAAATGTGATTCTTCGATTACAGTTAGCTCAACTACTAAATAGTTACATGTTTTGAATCTGTGTATAACTTCTCTGAATATAATAAATTACAATATGATGGGATGTTATTATGTTTCTTCTATTATTTTCTTTTTTCTCTTTACTGCTATATTTTTTAGTTGTTCTATTGTTCGCTACTTGAGTCGAGGGTCTTCCAAAAATAACTCTCTACCTTCTTGAGGTAGAGGAGAGGTATGCGTACACTCTACCTTCCACAGACCCCGCTTTTGGAGACTACACTGAGATTTTTGTTGTTTTACAACATGATGGGATATCTTCATCAAACTAATTTGAGTAACCTAACAGGGACATTTCTCTCTCATTTCTATTGATGCACTGCATCAAATACACATCCTTATATTCTTTTTGCCGATTCTTCATGTAATATACAATGTTATTACTATGTGGATGAGAAAACTTAAGGTAACTGAAAGCATACTTTTCATTGATTCATGTGTTATACTTGAACTGTTGTGCCATTTGTGTAGCACTTTTTGGAATATCAAGAGGAACTTCAGTAGGGACTCGTTATTAGATCTATACTATTTGGTGGTTTCTTTGTCCATACCTTGAGCTCTTCAAAGAATTCAGATAATCTATTAAAAATTTGAACAAACATTCAATACTCTATTGGTAATAACGTAAAGACTGCAATACCAAAGGCTAATGACATTTTTAATGTTGATCAACACTATTCTCTCCTTCCTACTTGCTAGAATATATTTTTGAATTCCTTGGCTGATCCAACGTGGAGTACTTAGATGTATTATAGCTAAATTAATATCTTTTAGGAATTATGTCTTTTGCTCTTACTAGATGAATTAACTAATATTCAGAAAGTGTATGGAATCATCCTAAGAGTTTGATTTACATGTAGGCTCTATGATTCTGGAGGTTTTCAGGTTAAATGATAAGTTAGTTTTTCCTTGTTCCATTGAAGATAAATGTGGTGACAAAGCACTTGAAGATAAATGTCTTCTATGTTTTATCAACTTGTTATACTTTCTATTTGCACTATATTTTGGATGATAAATCAGATATGTTCTCTGTTGATGAACTTCACATGCATGCTAAAATTGTCTTGGGGCTATATAAAATGTTGATTTGGTGGATATTAGATTACTGACTTTCCTAAGATAGCTGCAACTAGACCATAGCTTTAGAGGGCTTAGTTCAAGTGGCAAAGCTTGAGGGACTTCTGACTTAGGTTTCAGATTCGAGCCACGTGTCATGCGAACAAATCCTGATATTTAAGTGGGGAAAGGTAGAGAGGAGAGTCCATTGCCCCCAAGTTCCGGAGACAGCAATTGGTCCTGAGGGTTGGCCCTTAGACGAATTTCTTGCTCCTAAAAAAATCCATAGCTTTAGGATCATTGACCAGATACCAAGTCTCAAATTTGTTATTGGGAGTTAGCTGGATACTCGGTCAAGAACTTTATAAAAAAAAATTGGCGAATCGGTCAAAAGGGATTGGTCATAATTTTGGATTTTATTCTTTCTTGATAGTCATTGCTCTCTATTTATATTTTAGAATGTCTAATGCCTGAAAGTATATTTTGCAGATTCGTAGCTAGAAAGGATGGGAACAAGAAACCTCAACCCATAACTATGAGCTTTCACATTGTATGTCATAGTTTGTTGTACAAATGGTGAATTTTTTTAATTTGTTTGTAAGCTAGTATGTGCTCTGTCAAATGATGTCTCATGAGTAAAGCTTACACAAATTCCCTTGTATTTCAATAGTTAGTAGTTTTCATTGATATGTAGATGGAGTTTATACTGCCAAGTAGCGTAGTTTGCGAATGTAAGGTTTATGATGATATACTAGAAATACATAGACTTTCACTTGTGTTAAGCAAATTTATAACGATCAAGTTTTTAGTTACAATATATATACACACACCATTGTATTTTACATTTTAGATAATATGTTAAATTGACTTATTTTATTTATAAAAATAGATGCAGATTAAATTGGAATCAAGAAAATTCGTGAAAAAGCTAGAAGAAAGGTCTTGAGAAAAGAAGTTATCAATGGAAGAAAAGATGACATTAGAGATTTCACTTGGTAGAGGGAGACCAGTAAATGCAATTACTTCAGCAAAATTATCAAATGAGTTGGAAAAAGCTACTCGAGGTTTTCTTTCGCTTCACACAAGTTGAAGGAACTCACAACAGATGAGAAAGGCTCAATAATTATAATATTTTATAGTTTTCAAGACAATCACATTTTTATCATAAGACATTAGTTTAGTGATGACGTTTGTGACGAAACATAGTTATTATCCCAAAGTGCTTTTTGAACAATAATATAATTCATTTTCTGATTACGAATTAAATTTGTATTACATCAAAATATTATTGTCATTAAGCATGAAAATCTATAGTGACAATTTTTGTTTTGTCAGTAAATCACTGTTTATAGTGACGATATGATAACTTTCAACTACAAAATAGTAAGTCACTATTGTAAAAGTAAAATTGTCATTAATTTATACATTTAGATACAAAATATTTTTTCGTACATAAAAAGCTATTTTTAGTGTCGAAATTATTTTTCTTTTACTACAAAATACATATAACATTAGGGACAATTGATGTCGTCATTAATTAGACTAAAATTTTATTGACAAAGTAATTTCGTCGACATTAATAACTTTTTAGTGACGAAAGCACACTATCAACTACAATTTTTTGAACTTTTTTTGACAGATGAGTTCGTCATAAATACTACGTATTTGGGGACAAAAAATAATTCATACTTAATACAACTACATTTAGTGACGACACACTAATTCGTCTTTGTATATATTTAGTGACCCATGGTTTAGGGACGAATGATTGACGAGTTATTTTTCGTCATGAAAGATTTTTTGTGACAAAATATAATTTTTAGGTGATAAAATTATTCATCATTGATAAATAAATTTGTTGTAGTGATAGGGGCTTGCACGCAAGAGGTATTAAACTTGTGTAATGAATTACTTTTATCCAGACAGCTTAAGATGGATAAGCTTAAAGAAAGATCTCAGCTAGGAGACTTTTGTACCCAATTCGATTTACCCGAGCCTTATGCTAATAGCAAGAACAAGAGCAAGTATTAGAAGTCCTCTAGAACCGAAGGATCCCACAGAAAAAGGAGATCTAGACGTAGGACCAAGGAAGAACGTGAAGTTAGAAAAGGCCTTCGTAAGTCTACTAGATTTACCAAAGATCGATCTGGAAGGAATCTATCCAAAATTAAGTGTTATACATGCAGAAAACTGGGTCACATAGCACCCAATTGTAAGTTGAATAAGTTGAAAACTTTAGAACTAGATAGTGAGACTTATGATAAAGTTTATGGTTTGTTATACACCTCAGATTCTGAAGATGATTATTGCTCTCATTCTGATTCTGATATTGAACTGCTTGATTTGACTGATAGTGATAAAAATACTGATAGCCCTTGCACCACTTGCCAAGGTAATAATTGCAATTGTGATGATAATGAAATTTATAAACTGCAATCGCAATTTCAGGATTTCAATATTAACACGATCACCTCTGATAATGTGATTGAGCTTCTGAAAGAAGTTACTGATAATAAGCTTCGCGAAAAGATTATCAATCTAGCTACTGCAAATGAGGCTACTTCAAGTTCTTCAAAACCTTTTGAGAATAAGAAGAATGATTTTGAATACTCTGCACCATATTCTTTAAAGGAGGTTGATAACCGTCTTATGGTGAAAAATACTTTTACCGAAAGAGATTCTTCTTTTGATGATTTAAAAGATGAAATTGAAAATTTAAAAAGAGAGATTAAATCTCTTAAACAGAATAAGTTGATTTGTGATCATAGAATTACTCAGATAGAGATAAATAATTTTGTGTCTACCAAAGACAATCATAGGTCTTCTAATGACAAAGGTATTTCTGGAAAAAAGGAATATCCTGTTAATCTTGACCCTAAAAATGATATGTTTTTAGAATTGATGCAAATTATTACTGCCCATAAATGGTATGTTAAATGTACTATTTTAATCGATAAAAGTTTTTCGATTACTAACATTGCCATGATTGATAGTGGTGCTGATGTTAGCTGTATTCAGGAAGGCTTAATGCCTACAAAATACTTTCAAAAAAATTCTCATATGGTTAAATCTGCATCAGGACATGCTTTAGATATAAAGTATAAATTGCCTAATACGAATATTTGCCAGAATAAAGTCTGCATTCCTCATTTCTTTTTCTTGGTTAAAAATCAGTTATTCCCTCCAATTATACTTGGAACCCCGTTCATAAATGCAATTTATCCTTTTACCAGCATACACTCAAAAGGATTCTCTGCCACTTATAAGGATAATGAAATAAGTTATACTTTTGTTACAGATCCAGTAACTAGAGATATTAATGCCTTAATTGATATGAAGCAAAGACATGTAAATTCTTTGCAGCTAGAATTATTTAGTCTAAATATATTTGATTCTCTAAATTCTGCAAAAATAAAAGAAAAAATTAAATTTATTTTCCAACAAATTGTCATTGATATCTGTGCAGATCATCCCAGTGCTTTTTGGAATCGAAAAAAGTATATTGTCACCCTTCCGTATGAAGATGATTTTTTGAAAGATAATATTCCTACTAAATCGCGTCCCTGTCAAATGAACGCTGAGTTAGTAGAATCTTGCAAAAAAGAAATTGATAATTTATTGCAAAAGGGTTTGATCAAACCTTCTAAATCTCCTTGGTCTTGCACTGCTTTCTATGTTAATAATGCTGCAGAAAAGGAGCGAGGTGCTCCTAGATTAGTTATTAATTATAAACCTTTGAACAAACATTTAAAATGGATAAGGTATCCTATCCCCAATAAAAAAGGATTTATTATCAAGATTATATGATGCCAATATATTCTCAAAATTTGATTTAAAATCAGGTTATTGGCAGGTACAAATATTTAAAGAACATACTTATAGAACTGTTTTTAATGTTCCATTTGGGCAATATGAATGGAATGTCATGCCTTTTGGTTTGAAAAATGCCTCATCTTAATTTCAGAAGATTATGAATAATATTTTTAATCCATATTTAGATTTTATCATTGTTTATATTGATGATATTTTGATTTTTTTCAAAATATTTAAAATGCACATAAAGCATCTTGATATATTTAAAAAAATTATCATTCAGAATGGTTGGATTATCTCAAAACCAAAAATGAGTTTGTTCCAAACTAATGTTCGATTTCTAGGACATCATATTTGTCAGGGAAATGTTACTCCAATTCAAAGATCTATTGAATTTGCATCAAAATTTCCTGATGTTATCACTAATAGGACTCAGTTACAAAGGTTCTTGGGAAGCCTAAATTATATATCCCCATTCTATAAGAATCTATCTCGTGATTTAGCCCCTTTATATGATAGGCTGAAAAAGAATTATAAATCACCTTGGACTGATAGTCATACCACTTTGGTACAAAATATTAAACTTTGTGTTTAATATTTGCCTTGTTTAACTCTTGCTAACCCTGCTTGGCAAAAAATTATTGATACAGATGCGTCTAATATTGGTTATGGTGGGATATTGAAATAAATAAATCTCAACGATAAAAATGAGTATTTAATAAGATTTTACTCTGGCAAATGGACTGAAGCCCAGAGAAAATATGTCATCGTGGCCCATGAAATGCTAACCATTGTTAAATATGTTTTAAAATTTTAGGATGATTTATACAATCAAAAAATTTTGATAAAAAACGGACGCTCAATCTGTTAAGTATATGTTTAACAAAGATTTTAACCATGATACTTCTAAATTAATATTCGCAAGGTGGCAGGCTCAATTAGTCCCTTTTGATTTTGAAATTCATTATAAAAAAGGAGTTGATAATTCTTTACCGGATTTCTTATCCCGAGAATACCTTCAATAAAATAAATTTTTACGAAGTCTTTTTCGATGAAAATACTTTGATTACCATTTTAAAGGTAATTACATTAAATAGAGACTTGAAAAGTCTTATAATTGATAAAATTATTGATAACATTGTAAAAAAAGATTTCTCAATCCATGATTACTCAGAGGTTGTCAAAGATGATCTGACAGATTATTATGATTATGACAGATTAATATGATCATAGATTGCTATGTATGCAGGATGGATCCTCCATGGATTCGAGGTAGAGGCAGAGGAAGGGAGAGATCAACACCAGAGAGATCATCCCAATCTTATTCTCAAGGATCGTCATACGGATCCTCATCAAACTCCCCAGTTATACAAATGGGAAGAAAGAGTTTAGCAAATGAGAAGATTTCTCAAAAGGGTGAATCTTCATCTATTCATCTGGAAGATATTCCAGAAGACAGTCCGTTATACGGTCATTTATAGGCATATTTGGCCGCCCAGGCTTCCCAAAGACAAAGTAATACTTTTGCCTCAATCGCTAAAGAGGACAATGATGATGTCAAGTCCTATGAAAAGTTACTAAAAAGAGAAATGATATTTCTCATAGAAAACTCTGAGCTCCAGAGAAAAGATGAGCCATGGAAGATACTCCAAAGATACTTATTTAATGGGTTATACTATTCGGGTGAGTCATACAAAACTCGTTCTTATTATGAGACAATTCTGACAAGTACAGGAAGTGCAAAATTTTAGCACTTTTCTGGTTATAACACGGATGAGAATATTTATAACTTCTCCAAAATCATTATTAAACAGATTATATCTGTTGAAGATTGGGGAATCTCTACTATGAAAGAAAGGAAGATAAGCCTTAACAAATCTCGTATGAACTTTACATACTGGGACTATATTCAAGCATTTGAAAAAGTGCTATACTACAATAATAATAGACATAAACACACTTGATTTATAAAGGTGTGCGCAAAGATATTTGCTGAACCAATCCCAAATTGATTTTTAAATTGGTGGTCATACCACGATCCCACAATTCGGATCTTGCCCGATCAATTTCTTACATTATACAAGGAATGGACCAAAGTGTCACCAGATTTGAACAGATTATATCATGCAGATCATATTTGCAATTTAGAAAAAATTAATCAGATCTACTTCTTTATTGAATTCTCTATTCCATTGATTCATAAATGGACTTCTGAATTAGGGTTCACTGAAGAAAATATTCCCTGCCTATACAGGACTTTTTATAATAATTTTTGGGACAAATTGATGAAAACAGATCCCAAAACAAAAGTTTTACATGGCCAAGATCTTATGGATTTCATTAAACTAAGAATCCAAGAATACACTCGAGCCCCTCAAAAGGAAATTATAGACGATAGTTCGGTCAGTCATATCGTCAAAAAAATCTCTTTTCAAGACGGAGATAAAGAAGAAATGATTATTTAGAAGAAGTCAAAAGAAATTTACTTCTGACGATTAACCAAATTGATAAATCAGACACTTCCATGCGGAGTGATACAAGCAACGATGATATCGAAGAATTCCAGCCTATTGAAACAGACAAAATATTGTCTACCGATGATATTCAGAATACAGAAGAGTTTCTGCAATAAATCAAAGCCATGGAGAAAAAACATGGTAAAGACAAACAATAAAGACATCATGGACCCCACAGAACAGTAAAGCCGTCGGGGACCCCATCAAACAACAGTAGATACACTGTATCAATAGTAGATACATTGTACAAAGACCAGATATGGGACCCATTTCACTGTATATAGATTCTTTATGTTTAATTTCTTTTCTATTTAAAGGGTCTTTCAGTTTAGTTGAAAGACATCAAAAATTTTAGAAAATCTCTCTATTCTTGTAAATCTCTCTTATTGTAAATATCTTGTATATTGATTTCAAGAATTATTTCAATTCTTCGTATCTTAGGCCTTGCAGACGGCCATCAGTATAAGGTATATTTTTATTTTTATTTGTTTAGATTTCTTTTAGTTGTGTCTCTCTCAGCTAGGACTATGTCCGGCTAAAAGATCTCATATCTATGTTGAATAACTAACTTCTCTCCTATATAGACCATGAACGATCTAAGCTTTATTAAAATATAAAGGAATTTTGTTATGGTTTCTCGACTTGGTTCTGAGATCGAGGTACAGTCGGATCTAGCACTACTCTTATTGGCTTTGCCTTAGTGGCAATGTCTGGTCAGCCGTGGACCTAAGCCCGTTATTGAGGGGGGGAAAAAGGGCGTCCTTTCCCGGTTAGAACCACCAGACACATGGATCAATAAGAAGTATGTATTAGATCCTTGACAGACCCTTTGCTCGGGTAAAAGTTACACCATGCAGTCTGAGAAGCAATATGAAATTTTTTGTATATTTCAATTCTTATGCAGTGCGGATTACCGCTAGCTTAATGATGCTGAGTTGCTAAATCTGGTTGGCCGTGCGGATTATCGCTTGCCTCAAAAATCTTATATTAATTATTGTTGAACAATTTAATATATCTATTCTTTACTTTTAAAATCTGAATTTATTATATTTTTTATTCTTTCATCTTATTTTATTTCAAGAATATTACGTATGAGACGTGAATAAAAAATTTAATAATATTAAAATATGATGTTAATTTTGATTTGATTTATGAAAACATAAGTACCTACACTTTGTTTGGGTGATTATTACATATTATTTTATAATGTATCATATTGTATTGTATTATATCGTAGAGACTTGAAAAGTTTTATAATTGATAAAATTGTTGATAACATCGTAAAGAAAGAATTCTCAATCCATGATTACTCAGAAGTTGTCAGAGTTGATTTGACAGATTATTATGATCATAGATTGCTATGTATGCAAGATGGATCCTCCATGTATTTGAGGTAGAGGCAAAGGAAGGGGGAGATCATCCCAGTCCTATTCTCAAGGATAGTCATACGGATCCTTATCAAGCTCCCAGTTATACAAATGGGAAGAAAGAGTTTAGTAAATGAGAAGATTTCTCAAAAAGGTGAATCTTCATCTATTCATCTGGAAAATATTCCAGGAAACAGTCCGTTATACGGTCATTTACAAGCATATTTGGCCGCCCAGGCTGCCCAAAAGCAAAGTAATACTTTTGCTTCAATCGCCAAAGAGGACAATGATGATATCAAGTCCTATGAAAAGTTACTAAAAAGAGAAATGATATTTCTCGTAGAAAACTCTGAGCTCCAGAGAAAAGATGAGTCATGGAAGATACTTCAAAGGTACTTAATTAATGGGTTATACTATCCGGGTGAGTCATACAAAACTCGTTCTTATTATGAGATAATCCTGACAAGTATAGAAAGTGCAGAATTTCAGCACTTTTTCGGCTATAACACGGATGAGAATATTTATAACTTCTCCAAAATCATTATTAAACAGATTATATCTATTGAAGATTGGGGAATCTCTACTATGAAAGAAAGGCAGATAAGTCTTAACAAATCTTGTATGAACTTTACATACTGGGAATATATTCAAGCATTTGATAAAGTGCTATACTACAATAATGATAGACATAAACACACTTGGTTCATAAAAGTGTGCGCAAAGATATTTGCTGAACCAATCCCAAATTAGTTTTTAAATTGGTGGTCATACCACGGTCCCACAATCCAGATCTTGCCCGATCAATTTCTTATGTTATACAAGGAATGGACCAAAGTGTCACCTGATTTGAACAGATTATATCATGCAGATCATATTTGCAATTTAGAAAAAATTGATCAGATCTACTTCTTTATTGAATTCTCTATTCCATGGATTCATAAATGGACTCCTGAATTAGAGTTCACTGAAAAAAATATTCCCTGCCTATACAGGACTTTTTATAATAATTTTTGGGATAAATTGATGAAAACAGATCCCAAAATAAAAGTTTTACATGGCCAAGAGCTTATGGATTCATTAAACTAAGAATCCAAGAATACACTCGAGCCCCTCAAAAGGGAATTATAGACGATAGTTCGGTCAGGCATATCGCCAAAAAAATCTCTTTTCAAGACGGAGATAAAGAAGAAATAATTACTTAGAAAAAGTCAAAAGAAATTTACTTCTGACGGTTAACCAAATTGATAAATCAGATATTTTCATGCGGAGTGAGACAAGCAACGATGATATCGAAGAATCCCAGCCTATCGAAACAGACAAAATATTATCTACCGATGATATTCAGAATACAGAAGATTTTCTGCAATAAATCAAAGCCATGGAGGAAAAACATTAAAGACAAACAATAAAGATATCATGGACCCCACAGAACAGTAAAGCCGCCAGGGATCCCAACAAATAACAGTAGATACAGTGTATAAGGACCCAGATATGGGACCCATTTCACTGTATATAGATTCTTATAAAAATATTTCTTTTTTATTTAAAAGGTCTTTCAGTTTAGTTGAAAGACATCAGAAATTTTCATCAGAAATTTTAGGTACTCTCTCTCTCTTCTTGTAAATCTCTCTCATTATAAACCTCTTGTAATTTGATTTCAAGAATTGTTTCACTTGCAAACAGCCATCCATATAAGGTATATTTTTATTTTTATTTATTTAATTTTCTTTTAGTTGTGTCTCTCCTAGCCAGAACTATGTCCGGCTAAAAGATCTCATGTCTATGTTGAATAACTAACTTCTCTCCTATATAGACCATGAACGATCTAAGGTTTATTAAAATATAAAGAATTTTGTTATGGTTTCTCGACTTGGTTCTGAGATCGAGGTACAGTCGGATCTAGCACCACTCTTATTGGCTTTGCCTTAGTGGCTACGTCTAGTAAGCAGTGGACCAAAGCCCATTATTGAGGAGGGAAAAAAGGGCGTCTTTTCCCGGTTAGAACCACCAGACACATGGGCTCAATAAGAAATATGTATTAGATCCTTGACAGACCCTTTGCTCGGGTAAAAGTTTTACCATGCAGTCTGAGAAGCTATATGAAATTTTTTGTATATTTCAATTCTTGTGCATTGCGGACTATCGTTAGCTTAAGGATGCTGAGTTGCTAGATCTGGTCGTGCGGATTATCGCTGACACCCGATCCGGTAATCTGGTGCTCCTAGATTGGTTATTAATTATAAGCCATTGAATTATGGTTTCTCGACTTGGTTCTAGACCCGACTGTACCTCGATCTCAGAACCAAGTCGAGAAATCATAATTCAACGATTTATAATTAATAACCAATCTAGGAGCACCTGGCTCCTTTTCTGCAGCATTAGTAACATAGAATGCAGTGCATGACCAAGGAGATTTAGAAGGTTTGATCAAACCCTTTTGCAATAAATTATCAATTTTCTTTTTGCAAAATTCTACTAACTCAGCGTTCATTTGACAAGGACGTGATTTAGTAGGAATATTATCTTCCAAAAAATTATCTTCATACGGAAGGGTGACAATATGATTTTTTTCGATTCCAAAAAGCACTGGGGTGATCTGCACAGATATCAATGGTAATTTGTTGGGAAATTAATTTAATTTTTTTTTTACTTTCGCAGAATTTAGAGAATCAAATATATTTAGACTAAACAATTCTAGTTGCAAAGAATCTACATGTCTTTGCTTCATATCAATTAAGGCATTAATATCTCTAGTTACTGGATATGTAACAAAAGTATAACTTATTTCATTATCCTTATAAGTGGCAGAGAATTCTTTTGAGTCTATGCTGGTAAAAGGATAAATTGCATTTATGAACGGGGTTCCAAGTATAATTGGAGGGAATAACTGATTTTTAATCAGGAAAAAGAAATGAGGAATGCAGACTTTATTCTGGCAAATATTCGTATTAGGAAATTTATACACAGATTACAAGATCGGGAGTCAGCGGTAATCCGCACGACCAGATCTAGCAACTCAGCATCCTTAAGCTAACGGTAGTCCGCACTGCATAAGAATTGAAATATACAAGAATTTTCATATAGCTTCTCAGACTGCATGATAAAACTTTTACCCGAGCAAAGGGTCTGTGAAGGATCTAATACATACTTCTTATTGAGCTCATATGTCTGGTGGTTCTAACCGGGAAACAACCGAGAAAGGACGCCCTTTCTTTTCTCCTCAATAACGGGATTTGGTCCACGGCTTACCAGACGTAGCCACTAAGGCAAAGCCAATAGGAGTAGTGCTAGATCCGAATGTACCTCGATCTTAGAACCAAGTCTAGAAACCATAACAAAATTCTTTATATTTTAATAAAGCTTAGATCATTCATAATCTATATAGGAGAGAAGTTAGTTATTCAACATAGATATGAGATCTTTTAGCCGGACATAGTCCTGGCTAGGAGAGACACAACTAAAGGAAAATTAAACAAAAAAAATAAAAATATACCTTATGTGGATGGCTGTCTGCAAGTGAAACAATTCTTGAAATCAATATACAAGAGATTTACAATTAGAGAAATTTACAAGAAAAGAGAGAGTTCCTAAAGTTTTCAACTTATTCAACTTACATTTTGGTGCTATGTGGCCCAGTTTTCTACATGTATAACACTTGATTTTGGATAGATTCCTTCCAGATTGATCTTTGGTAAATCTAGTAGACTTACGGAAGCCTTTTCTAGCTTCACGTTCTTTCTTAGTCCTACGTCTAGATCTCCTTTTCTTGTGGGATCCTTCGGTTCTAGAGGACTTATAATACTTGCTCTTGTTCTTGCTATTAGCAGAAGGCTCGGTAAACCAAATTGGGTACAAAAGTCTCCTAGCTGAGATTTTTCTTTAAGCTTATCCATCTTAAGCTGTCTGGACAAAAGTAATTTATTACACAAGTTTAATCCCTCTTGCGTGCAAGCCCCTATAAGCTTACCATAAGTATAATCCTTATAAGAAATTTCACCGTGACTACCCCTCAGAATTTTTCTAACTCTTTCAGCAAATAAAGAGGGAAAGTCATCTATGAACTTAGCTTTTCAGTGTTCAAACTTATTTTCGGGTAATTCCATCACCCGACTCATAAAGGTATTTTTATACCACCTAAAATTAGATAAGATCTGACATTTTAGACCATTAAGGAGGATACGAACAGTCTCATACTAATTGGTAAATATACCATTAAAATGTTCTAATATGGTGAGAACAAGGGTATAAACAACATCTTCTCTATTTTTTATTAGAACCATGCCTAAGTTATCAAAACCATCATCAGTAACCACCACATTTATGATTGAAGCTTTCTCATCAATTCTCAAATAGTTATCCCACCAGCCTCGAAGTTGGCTAATAAACCAGCAATAATCATTTTGCAAATAGTTCTATCTGTATTTTTAACACTTTTACAGATAGTTGCATACATAAGAATTGTACGAACCAAATGGTTAATTGTCTATCAATCAAACCATCAAGATTTCATTCATAAATTTCGGAACCGCTATAAGAAGTATTCGTCTGATTCCAATCTCGTTTCTCTATCAAAACATCTTGAGGAAGACGAAGATAATAATAAGTATGCATGCTAGGTTTATTAGCATAACTATTTTTTTTCTAGGATAACCTCTGAGTTTATTAAACTCTAAAGAAACTTGATTTTTATAATCAACAGTTGTTTCTATTTTATCCGAAAAATCTTTCGATAAATCTATTGGTTTTATATTTAAACCAGAAATTTTTTTATCAAGAAGTTCTTCTAAATCATTTAAAGATTTAAATTTAAAATCCTGAATCTCAGGCGGTCTTTGAACATGAGTAGGGATAACCTGAGCGTCAATTTTACTAGCCGAAGTAGAGGCAACATTTATTATAGCCATATCAGCTTTTATACCTTTTATCAAGATTGTCAATTCATCAAGTTTTTTATGTTTCTATTTTATCCGAAAAATCTATTGGTTTTATATTTAAACCAAAAAACTTTTTATCAAGAAGTTCTTCTAAATCATTTAAATTTAAAATCCTGAATCTTAGGCGGTCTTTGAACATGAGTAGGGATAACCTGAGCGTCAATTTTACTAGCCGAAGTAGAGGCAATATTTATTTTAGCCATATCAGCTTTTATACCTTTTATCAAGATAGTCAATTCATCGAGTTTTTTATCAAGAGAACTAATATGTTCACCCAAAACTTTAACATATAAACTCAGATAATTATTTTGAGTAATAAGTTTATTAATTTCAGCAATGCTGACTGAAGCAATATCTTCATCAACGAATTTTTGAAATGCAGTAAAAGTAATACCTGTATTATTAGGCAATATAAAAGGTGATTGAGGAGGGTAGATGGCTTTTATAAGGCTATCACTACCATCTTTATAAGTTCTTTCTATAACCTTTACATATAAATGCAAATAAGTGGTTATAAACCAAGGAACAAAATACATAATTTGATTATGCAAAGCACAAGTTTCATAAAACTCTTGAGAGATATTATTCATATCCTCTTTACTATAAGTATCAAAAAATCATGTTTTAAACCGATTCCATTTTTTATCAAAAAAATCTTTTTGAATATTTTTTCTTGCCAGAGAACCTGGGCTAAAATCAAGAAGTTGTGGAATCATTAAGAATCGTTTGGGTCAAAATTCATTTCGGATATAGAAGGAATATCCGTATCAGAATTATCATCATTTACCTGAACTATATTTGTTCGGGGGTCAATTTTAACCTTTTCTACCATTGAGTTACTATCAGTTGTAATTGTATGTAATGAAGCAACACGATCTCGTGCTGGATCATAAACAGGTTCAACAGGGGAAATATGATGCATATGAGGCAAAAGTCGACTGGATAAAGAACGTCTATTATAAATAGGACTCATTGTATGCATTAAACTATTAGAAAATGACTGCCTATGAGGAGTATAGCTATTATCAGAAAACTGAATACAAACCCTTCCATCGGGATTTTGCGAAATATGAGAATAATCAGAATTGGTAACCGCATTAGTTACTTGACTTGGGGATATGATCGAATTTAGAGTCCATGTAGTTGGGAAATCAATTTCTTCCCACTTAATAGGTCTCCTGGTGGTGACCTTGGACCTTGCAAAATTGATTTCCACCAATAAAGTTTGATCAGATGTATCGTATAACTTACATCTTGGATTTAAAGTAGATAATAATTTAAAATAAATTCTATAAGATAAACTTATAAGTTCTGAACCAGGCATGTAATTATAACCATGCATTTTAACATTTAATGTTAATTCCTCAAGAATATTAACATCAGAAAGAGATAATTACAGATTGGGTTGCGTATTGAAATATACTGGACCATAAGCTACAGTAGATTCGATTGAACCCATTAAAGATTGTCTAAAATTTAAATTTCTAGCATCTCTTAAAGCTGTTAAAAACGTCTCAGGTAACCCTTTAAGGGTCAAAGGCTTAAATGCAATTTGAACTATACCGATATGTAGGTAGTTATACTGATTTTTATATAAATCGATATCACGTTTGTTTAACAAACGAATAGTCTGTTCAGATGAATTTAAAGCTAAAGACTGCTCAGTAGTCTTTATCAGATGTTTAGAAGAAAGTTTATCAAACCAACCATAATCATAAATAGTTTTAATCGGGACTTTAGGAATAGTCCATTTGTTTAACAAATCAAGGTTTTGAGGTATATCAACCTCTTCAAGTCTAGTACTTTTAGTACAAGTTTCTCCCAGATCCATATGACAGATCATAACTATGTCAAATACTTCACATCTATCTCATATATACCATGAAGGTTCTAGGCTCTGATACCAGATTACAGGATCGGGTGTCGGCGGTAATCCACACGACCAGATCTAGCAACTCAGCATCCTTAAGTTAGCGGTAGTCCGCACTGCATAAGAATTGAAATATACAAGAATTTTCATATAGCTTCTCAGGCTGCATGGTAAAACTTTTACCCGAGCAAAGGGTCTGTCAAGGATCTAATATATACTTCTTATTGAGCCCATGTGTCTGGTGGTTCTAACCGGGAAACAACCGGGAAAGGACGCCCTTTTTTTTTCTCCTCAATAACGGGCTTTGGTCCACGGCTTACCAGACGTAGCCACTAAGGCAAAGACAATAAGAGTAGTGCTAGATCCGACTGTACCTCGATCTCAGAACCAAGTCGAGAAACCATAATTCAACGGTTTATAATTTTCATCAAAAATTTTAGGAACTCTCTCTCTTCTTGTAAATATCTCTCATTGTAAATCTCTTGTATATTGATTTCAAGAATTGTTTCACTTGCAGACAACTATCCATATAAGGTATATTTTTATTTTTCTTTGTTTAGTTTTCTTTTAGTTGTGTCTCTTCTAGCCAGGACTATGTCCGGCTAAAAGATCTCATATCTATGTTGAATAACTAACTTGTCTCCTATATAGACCATAAATGATCTAAGCTTTATTAAAATATAAAGAATTTTGTTATGATTTCTCGACTTGGTTCTGAGATCGAGGTACAGTCGGATCTAGCACTACTCTTATTGGCTTTGTCTTAGTGGCTACGTCTGGTAAGCCGTGGACCAAAGCCCGTTATTGAGGAGAAAAAAAAGGGCGTCCTTTCCCGGTTAGAACCACCAGACACATGGGCTCAATAAGAAGTATGTATTAGATCCTTGACAGACCCTTTGCTCGGGTAAAAGTTTTACCATGCAGTCTCAGAAGCTATATGAAAATTCTTATATATTTCAATTCTTATGTAGTGCGGACTACCGCTAGCTTAAGGATGCTGAGTTGCTAGATCTGGTCGTGCGGATTACCGCCGATACCCGATCCTGTAATCTGGTATCATACAAAACCTGAGTCATACAAAACCCAATCTTAGCTTATGGTCCAGTATATTTCAATACGCAACCCAATCTGCAATTATCTCTTTCTGATGTTAATATTCTTGAGGCATTAACATTAAATGTTAAAACACATGGTTATAATTACGTGCCTGGTTCAGAACTTATAAGTTTATCTTATAGAATTTATTTTAAATTATTATCTACTTTAAATCCAAGATGTAAGTTATACGATACATCTGATCAAACTATAGTGGAAACCAATTTTGCAAGGTCCAAGGTCACCACCAGGAGTTCTATTAAGTGGGAAGAAATTGATTTCCCAACTACATGGACTCTAAATTCGGTCATATCCCCAAGTCAAGTAACTAATGCGGTTACCAATTCTAATTATTCTCATATTTCGCAAAATCACGATGAAAGGGTTTGTATTCAGTTTTCTGATAATAGCTATACTCCTCATATGCAGTCATTTTCTAATAGTTTAATGCCTACAGTGAGTCCTATTTATAATAGACGTTCTTTATCCAGTCGATTGTTACATATTATTTTATAATGTATCATATTGTATTGTATTATATCGTATTATATTGTTTTATTAAATACATTGCTTAGATAAAATTATATTATTGAAGGATAAACATACAAGAAAAATAGGGTATATGGTAGGACTACTATACTATCATAAAATGGTATAATATAAAAGATAAAACAAGATTATTAAATAATAAAATGAGAAAAACATATAAGGTAATTAGGCGATTACACCAAACCATTATACACTTTGAACCCTATGTGTAAAATCATGGATTTTAAAAATGAAACGATTCTTATAGAAACAAATTTTAGTAAGTCTAAAATTATAACTAGAAGACCTATTAAATGAGATAAAATTAATTTTCCTAAAGAGTGGGTGATTAAAAAGGCTATTCTACTAACAAGATTATTAAATAATAAAATGAGAAAAACATATAAGGTAATTAGGCGATTACACCAAATTAAAATAAACACGGTATTTAAACTTGCAAAACAATACAATAGCATAGATAACAAATTAACAACCATCCAAACACACTGTAAGGCAATAACGTGTCAGCGGTTGCTATGGAATTCCCCATTATACCCTCACTTCCTTCACCTATTTTCCCTTTTCCTCGTCCCCTTTCGATATACGAACAATACCATTACTACGGTCGTTTCTCTCTCTCTCTCTCTCTCTCTCTCTCTCATCCACCGCCACACACAAACCCACTTTCTCTCTCTAAATGCAAAATTGGAATGTAGAGAGCAGCAACTCTGTGTGCAACTCCGTCGATTCCGATGCCCCGTTCTCCGCAGAAAGCCCATTCACCTCTGGCGAAATCGCCATATCTTTCATCTGAGTTCTAGGGTTTTTCATTCGGTACAATTGGTGACTCTCGATTTCTGAAGACGAAGCAAGCATAGTTACAGAAACTCTATATCCCCAAGTATAGCTAGGGGTGTTCTTTTTTTTCCGGCTTTGTTTGTGATCGGAGGTATAGAAGACCCTTGTAAAGAGAGTAGTATATCTAGGGTTTTGATAGAATTACGGGATGGCTCCAGGGCGCAAACGTGGAGCTAAAGGACTGAAGACGATGAGCGAGTTGAGTCTGGGTGATCTTGTCCTTGCTAAGGTTAAAGGCTTCCCTGCTTGGCCTGCTAAGGTAAATAAAACTCCAATGCTGATCAATTTGTCATCTCAATCTACTTTGTAATTTGTAGACTGTTTTGCTGTAATCACAAAAATGTTTTATCAAGGGGTGTTTAGTTAAATGTAGTCAAGGATGTTGCTTTAATCTGAGTGTTTTTAACCTCGTAAGCCGGTGATCTTTTGTCTGTCACCTTTTTTTTTTTTGTTTCTTGAGCTTGATGATAATCTCATTAGATGCTTCTTGAAATGTGTGGAGTGAATTTAGTGGTGAAAAAGTATCAAGTTTCTTTTAGTTGATATATAGAGAGGGTTGAATGGTTGTTGCGACATATATGATTTAACTTTTGAGATTTTATCATGACTTCTCTTGGAAATTAGGCTTGGTTGACTTATGAATGAGGTTTCATGAGAAAACGGTAAAACTGGATATGAGTTCATATTATGGAGTTATATTGGTTTCTCTAAATAATGGATCTTGTTGGTTGTCTAGTATGTTTCAGTTTTTGAGGTTTCGGATGAGAACTATTTGAAAGGATGAAGATAAATCAGTAGTGTATGTCTATCTTAGATTTTGCATAGTTTATTGACCTCTTATCACGGGTATTTAAATAACCATGAATGTTTGTCGGTTTCCCCTTTGTTCGTATTGATGTAATCCGTGAATGCTTGTCGGTTTCCCCTTTGTTCGTATTGATGTAATCCATGAATGCTTGTCGGTTTCCCCTTTGTTCGTATTGATGTAATCCATGAATGCTTGTCGGTTTCCCCTTTGTTCGTATTGATGTAATCCGTGAATGCTTGTCGGTTTCCCCTTTGTTCGTATTGATGTAATCCGTGAATGCTTGTCGGTTTCCCCTTTGTTCGTGTTGATGTAATCCGTGAATGCTTGTCGATTTCCGCTTTGTTCATAGTGATGTAATCTGATAAGTTTCTACTGCTCCTATTGTTCCTGATATTTTGTTTCTACTATGAATTTTGTTAGAAAAGCTCTTTGTCATGAACTTGCGTGTCTATCCCTTTTTTGTGCTTTTGTTTTCCAAGATATGTTCACTGTGGTGTTCGTTCATTGGTTCCGTACACTTCTAACTGCAGTGTTTGTTTGTTTATTTGTTGTGCTCTTTGCCTTTTGACATCATGATATTTTGTTTAACAATCTCCTCATTGATTTCTGTTCCTCAGTAAGATTTCAGGGTTGCCCTTTTTGGTAGTACATGACATTCGGGAGATTGTTTTGTCTGGTTCTTTTGTCTCGGTGCTCGTCGCTTTGTCGTCTTGTCACGTTGTCGCTTTGTATTGTGGTTTATTTATGTTATCTTCAATTTTTCCAGATCAGCAAACCAGAAGATTGGCATCGAGCTCCTGATCCTAAAAAGTATTTTGTCCAGTTCTTTGGTACAAAGGAAATGTAAGTGCTTCCCTCATCTGTTTTCCCATGCTTGTTCATGGAGATAAATAGTTTGTTGTAGGATTTTATTTTTGCTTTCGCACTATAAGATCCTTTGTGATT
The DNA here is from genome assembly GCA_003996215.1 of Jaltomata sinuosa. NCBI lineage: Eukaryota > Viridiplantae > Streptophyta > Magnoliopsida > Solanales > Solanaceae > Jaltomata > Jaltomata sinuosa. Next base: position 125,554 of record QJPP01007298.1, on the reverse strand, counting down.
AACTTCATTGAAAGAAAAGGCAAGCTTTGTAACCATCTTCTGGTATATAGTGGTTCCTGTCGAGGCAAGTTATTGGAAAAGAAGGGAAAAAGATGGTCTGCCGACTGCCAATACTTTTTTAAACTCTGAAGCATCATTCTTTTTTCTCCATTAATAAAACAAGAATGATGCTTTATAAATTGTGTGGTCTAATTCAAAATCGAAAACTGGGACATCTTTCATGCTACTGCAGCTCAAGTTACTTCCGCTACCATTCTTCTAACTTGACCTTCAAACATTGCGCTCGTTGAGGTATGAAATATGAGGCACGGTTTAATGCTTTTCGGCATGTGCATAAGTTGTTAGAGAGGTTTTGTGTTGGTTACCTTGGAAAACGTCGTAGCTTAACACCTCCTAGCAGAACTAGTAAAGGTAATTTTTGACTTAGGGTTGTTTAGTCATTACTTGTGGATGTGTTTTACAATAATTCATATCGTCTTCTAGGTGTTGCCATGAGTATTGATGTGTTGTTCTCGGAGACAAGTCGTCATGCTCTTTTGGTTCTTTTTTCTCTTTCAGTAATCTAATTACATGTTTTTTTCATAGTTGGTAGTTGATCTGGCTGGTGCTGATTTAATTTTGATTATTCTGGGTGCTTTATGATCTTTCCATTTATTACATTCATTTTTAGTAACGTATTCAAGTAACCTAAAACAAAGCAAAATTGTGGTATTGTTGTAATATTTAAGTCTAGTTGTATCCTTTTTTGGACAGGTAACGTCCCTGATTAGTAGGTTTGGATATGATGATTTTGTGTTTGTATGCTTATTTAAGGAATTGTTAAGTGAATTTGGCAACAAATATGAAGTTGACTACAATTTGAATATCCTTATCTTGAAAACCATATTCTGCCTGGGTCAGTCCTTTTCTAAATTTCATTCATCATTGAAGCATGTTTTCTTCCCTTTCTTTTACCCTGTCAACAGAGCATTTGTCGCCCCAGCAGATATTACGGCATTCACCATTGATGTTAAAAATAAAGTATCAGCTCGATGTCAGGGTAAAACAGTAAGATTTTTTGCCCAAGCAGTGAAAGAAATCTGCGAAGAATTTGAAGAGTTACAGCAGAAAGATTCAAGTGTTTCAGGAGATGAGGCCTATAAAACAGCTCCAGGCTGTGGAGTAGCTTCTGTTGAAAGGGCAGCTGCTGCTGCTGAGTTGGACCAAATGGATGGGGATAAGAAGTCTAAGCAAGGCACAGATATCAGAAGCCTGGTAGAGGGATCTGGGTTAGAGCACTGCTCAATGATAAAAAATGATACAGCTGATTTCGTTTCACATGATTCAGAGGGTAATTTGCCGCCATTAATTTCATCTATAAAGAAGGTTTCAATTTCCAGTAGGATTGCTAATTCAGGAAAGGAGTTGGCTTCATTGCCTAGTCCAGAAAGCACTCATGATAGCCTAAGTGAGGAAAACAGAGATCCTGAGGAGCGTGATAAGCAATTGATCCACAAGGAGAACTTGAGAACTGCTGAGAGGAGTCATTTTCCTGATCCAGATATTCCTCCTCCTACATCATCTGATGATGTGAAGCAGCTTGATGGTGGTCGGAAGCAAATAAATGGACACAAAGCAATACTGCCGAAGAGGAAGCCTGGGGTTGTACATGAAGTGCAAAGAGTTAGAGATACTACCAGTGATCTGGCTGTTAAAAAAGCAAGTGCAAAAAAATTAGTGCCAGAGGTTAAGTCAGGTACTGATGGTAGGAAAAAGGCGAAAAGACAGAATGATAGAAAACCTGAGACAGTGGATGCTGCTCTCGACCATATTGAGGAGAAAAAATTTCAGTTGTCTAGCAAGAAATTGAAAGTTGAACCTGGACAGATGTTGCGACGCAATGAAATGGCTGATCCTTCTAAGAAGATGAAATGTGCTGATGGGGCCATGGATGCCGCTATGGTGAGCAAAAATTATGATGAGGTTAAAGTGGTGAAATCAGAGGTTAAAAAATCAATACCACTGGGAAAAGCCGAGGATCGCACTTCGCTGAAATTGCATGAAGGTGCTATTGGTTCAAATAATTGTGGTGAAGAAGATATTCTCCCACCATCAAAGCGCCATCGACGGACAATAGAGGCTATGTCTAGCTCCTCTCCTGTTCCTCAACTTCCTACTAAGCGGAGAGCTGTCCGTTTGTGTGAAGATGCTGAAAATGAAGAGCCCAAAACTCCAATTCATGGAGGATCTATTAAGAGGGATGCTATTTCTCGTGTCCCGAATTCGGAGAAGAAGCCTGACCTATCGTTTGGAACAGCTAGTAATGACCAACCGAGTGTGAAAGATTCAGGCACGATTGAGGATAGCTCTATCAAGGAGCATGCACCATCTTTCAGACTACACAAAGAACTTCCTGTGCGTATTTCTCAGAAAAATGTGGAGAAAAAGCGTATACCTACTGATACAAGTGTTTCATGTAGTCCTGGGAAATTTGGAACTCCTAAAACAACTTCTAGGGAAGGTAAAACTGATACTGTATCGCCCAAAAAGTCCCCTGTGTTCACTGCCAAATCAGTCTCAGAACCGCAAAAAGGTGCGAAATTACCTGGTAAACCACAGGGTGATCATGGAAAATTGATAGCTGAATCTAATACAGGCAATATTATTGGTGCTGATAACTTAAATCCTTCTCGTGATCAACCTATTAATGAAAGAAGTAAGATGGTTTCTACCAGTGAAAGGAAAAAAACAACCCCAAGGTCTAGTTCCTCGATGACTGAACCTGCTCTTGTGCCTGGTAATCCTGTTGAAAGCATGTCTATACGGGCAGAAAGGTACATTTGATATTTGATTTTCCTTTGATACCTGTTCTTGACAGTTCCTTCTGATGTGATGTTCCACTTTTGTTGGCAAAAGCAGGCTGGAAGCTGTGAGAGATGAGAAGCTTAATTCTTTGATAGATTCCAAAGTTCTGGACCAGGAAATGTCCATGAAACATCTTATAGCAGCTGCTCAGGCTAAAAGGCGGCAAGCTCACTTGCAGAGCATTCATGGTACTACCCTTGCTGCAGTGGCCTCCTATACTGAACCACAGGGAGGGAGCCCCCATCCAACTCTTGGTTCTCAACCATTAAGCTCTGGCATGCTGCATCCTGAAATACAAGTTTTATTTTCTCGCTCATCTCCTTCGTCTGAGATTCGGCAGTTTTCATCGTCAAATCCACCTGAACCTGAAGAAAGTGAGGAGAAGCGAGTAAGTTCAGGCCTGGGGGTCGGTGGGGGCTCACTCAGCGGTGGCACTGAGGCAGCTGTTGCTCGTGATGCTTTTGAAGGAATGATAGAAACATTATCACGGACCAAAGAGAGTATCGGACGTGCAACCCGTCTAGCAATTGATTGTGCAAAGTATGGCATCGCTAATGAGGTAAGCACCACTTTTCTCCCTTCCGCAACTGATATAATAACATGTTTCTCTGCAGTTTTTAAGGTTTTCGTGTTTGTTTTCAGCATTGATATCCACTAGGCAAATGTTATCTCAGTTCGTCCTTGGTATAGTGAAAAGTTGGGTGGCGAACTTGTTGAAGTGATAGTGTTTCATTAAAAAAAAGCACCAAGAAGATGCGTAATTACAAAACAGAAGAACAAAGTATTTGATAGCCCCCTTACAATTCGTCAATCTATCACTAAGGAGCTAACAAAATCCAAAAGTTGGTCAGTACTAATTGCAAGAGTTAACTTAATCCAGCAGAATAGGCATTTATCTCTGAGTGCGTGTGTTGGAGTTGATATTCCATCAAAACATCGTTGGTTCCTTTCATTCCATAAACACCAAAAAAGGTAACTGCAGGGGATCATCAACCAGATATTCTTGATGGCTTTATCAACTTTCCAAAGGCTCCAGCTTGCGTATGCCTCTCTCATGTGCTGTGGCATGACCCAGTTCAAACCAAAAAGACGGTAGAAAAAAAATTAGATAGAATAACTCCGACCTTGTCAACTGCTAATGAAAGAACGAAATCCGGGTATATACCAATACCTATTACGAGTAAAATGATGGAGATCGAAAGAAATAACTCACACGGTAGAAAAAATTCCCGGTAATGCCCCAAAGGATTCTCTTTTTGATTCTGGACCGCAAGAGTTATTTCTTTCGGTCTCCATCTTTTTACCCGTAATAGGTATTGGTGTATACCCGGATTTCGTTCTTTCATTAGCAGTTGACAAGGACGAACTTGTAGATGCCTAAAGTTTGCGGCAGCAGCGTGAGTTATTTCTCTCAGTCTCCATCTTTTTACCCATAATAGGTATTGTATATACCCGGATTTCGTTCTTTCATTAGCAGTTGACAAGGACGAACTTGTAGATGCCTAAAGTTTGCGGCAGCTTTTATCATAACAAAAAGTTTCATACAAGTAATTTCTAAATGTCATTATGGACTAGTCATAAGAAGTTCTGTGATATTGCCTTTTGGGCTTATTAAAATTCTCTTTGCATGAGAAAGTATCGACCTGGTCTATCCATAATTCTTTATGCAAGCATTTATCTGTCCGTTCTTCAACTCTTTGCGTGACATTGTGCTGATAAAGAATCGGGAGTGTTTATGGGGTCACGATATATAATATGTAAGTTTATTCATGATATGTTTGTGTTGTCCAACTTTTTCCATCTGCACGCCTTTTGTTCCCCTTTTTGATTCTTTTATTTGATGGGGTTAACGGGTGCACAGGTGGTGTCATTGATTGAGCATTTGCTTCTGCGTGATTGTTCAGAAGTTCTGTTTTCGCATTTCTCATTAATAGCTTTGTCTGCTAAGACCAGAAAATGTGTATAGGAATGACGGAAAACCTGAGAGTTGTCTCTTTGTGTGCATCTATGCATGATAAAATTCTCTTTTTGCTGGCCTTCCTGCTTGATAATTTTTTTGTGATGTAACACCAAGAAGGGAACAATGGAGGGAGGGAGGGAGGGCCGGACCAACAAGGGTCTATTGTGAAAAGAGAGGGAAAGAGAAAAAGAGAGGTGGGAAGAAGGAGAAGGTAATTTTTTAAAAGAAAAAGAAGGGAGGTGAAAATGAATTGTATTTTAAATTTTCATTTCTGGTGTAAAGAGAGGTATATATGATGCAGAATCTATTGTACAATTTTTGGAAGCCTTGCAAATGTTTCAATGACTGTAGCTTGTAAATACTGCAGCCAGCATAAATTTTTTGCTGATCAGTAAAATGTTACCATTGTCAAAAAAGGAAAAAGAAATTTTAACAATAGATCAATTCATCAAAGAAAGAGACAGAATTAGATAAAGAAAAGAGAGAAAGAGGAATAATCTGGTTGCATTAGAGTTGGTGAGTGTGTATGACATTTACATGGAAGTTTTAGGAGTAAACATCTGATATTCCCTAGCAATTCATCTTATGGAATGAGGTGTCAGTTGGTAATTGAGGTAAAAGTGATGGTGCGAGGGTTAAGTGACTAAAACAGTTGAGGTGCTTAGTGGTGAGTCTGATGACCTAATGAAGGTTTAAGAGCTTATGGTCATTTTCTCATTGTTGTTGATTCATGTGGGATGCTTATCATTCTTGTAAACTGGGAACAATTTTTCAAAATGGATTTTTAGAGTTTGGCTTCTTCTGCGAAAATCTTCTTTCTAACCTAAGTTTTAAGGGTTGGATAGTGTCATGAACCAGGAGAAACGATGCTGTCGTGTTTCCTTTCAAACCTAATGAACTATGGCTTAATTAAGACTTAACAGCAGAATAACTGAGTTAGAGGCTGGCTCCACAGGTACTACTAACTTTCTTTACTTGAAAATTTTAGTTTGTTTTATTCATCATAGCCGTTTCTGTAATATTGATCTGAATGATTAAAATAACTCACCAGTTAAAGTAAAGGACTTCTCTGCGTTGGCTAAAATGGTTAAAGATTGTGGTGAAATCTGGTACCTGGCCTTTGTCAAAGCTAAAAGAGAAAGGAAGGGTAGGGGTGAGCAGCGAGAAAATGACAAGTGAAATTGCTTTTGACTTGCCTGCTCAGAAACTTTTCTAGAATCTAACTTGCTACACATCTCATATTTTAGGCCTTCTTGGAAACCTAACAAGATTTAGTTGGCAAACCATTCTTTTCTTCTACATATTCAAGTCAAGTCAGTTTAGTATAGACAAATGTTTATCCGAAGTTCTTTCTTTAATAGGTTGAACCACTTATCTGAGCTTTGAGTCTTGCGTATTAAGTGAAATGTTGGTGCTGCTGAATGAGTAGGTAGGACTTAAGATTTTAACTTGTCTAACTTGTAATCATCATAGGTAACTCCCTGCTGTAGCAACTTTTGTGATGGGTGCATTTATTGTCACCTCCTGTAGTCTCTTCTTGAGCATTCAGTCCTCTTTAATGCAGGTCGTGGAACTTCTTACCCGGAAGTTGGAAAATGAGCCTAGCTTTCATCGCAGGGTGGACCTGTTTTTTTTGGTGGATTCTATAACTCAGTGCTCTCATAGTCATAAAGGTAAAGATTCTTGTGAAAACACACTACATTTATGATTCTTAATTTTGTTTTCATCTCCTCGTACTTTCTCGCTGATATCTTCTCCACTCACCTCCCTTCTCTAAGTGACATCTCCGAGTCCATTTCTACGCATAGTTTAGCGGGAGTGCACAGGTTGACAAGATCTTCCCTGATTTTTTTCTCTTCAAATCATTTTCTTGTTTTTGGGTATTTGCTATAGTATGAGGTACCGATACTTTACAAATTCCTTCTCCACTAATTCAGTTTGTGTGGCCAGGATGATTTTTTTTTTTTTTGATAAAGTTGTGTGGCCAGGATGATTTCTGGCTAATTTAGTAGCTACATTACATTTTGGGATTGCACATTGCTTACAATATCACTCCTGCACTTCCAGCGCCTCTCCCACCTTTTTTTCTATCTATCACTAGAAGTAGGCGGGTGGCATACCTCACTGAGCTATCGATCGCGGAGCTATCGCCCGGTTCAACCAACACATTGTTCCTGTTTTACCAAAGTGTTTAACTTATATACACTGACAGACACTATCAGGTCATAAAAAAATATCTACAGGTAACACTCCATTAATATGAGATTTGTAATCTTGTAAATAAGGCAGATTTCCTGCTAGAATAGAAGTCCTATGTTATTAGCAGGTCGGTTTGCAATTTTTTCTGAACTAAGAAGATAGAAAACAAGGATCTAAGTCATCTGCTCAAGTATGGAGGCGGTGGGAGTCCGGTTTATACCTAGAAGTGGATTAATAATGTAATGGTTGATTGACGAAATGGATCCAAGTGTATAGAATAAAGAGATTTTTAGATCCTAAGATCATGACTAAATTATTCCACACGTTGCACTGAGAACAAGGGACTGATCCCGCACCGCCCTACTGCCTTAGTTTCTTGTTGTGTTTTTTCATGCGAAGCTCTTGATTGGTGGATGCTTTCTGTGTTAAAATCAAAGCAACTAACTGTCCCAGTGGATCGAGTTTAGAAGTGTTATGTTTGTATTTTCTCAATCCTTGTACTAGCTAAAATCTGGTAAAATTGTGATATATGGTACTTGGATTAGATTTGATTCTCTTTGCCTTGCTACATGTATTTTTGTTCAGGTATAGCAGGAGCATCATATATTCCTGCTGTTCAAGCAGCATTACCTCGTCTTTTGGGAGCTGCTGCTCCACCAGGAGTGAGTGCCCGGGAAAACCGTCGTCAATGTCTCAAGGTGATTGTGCAAACACTAGAACCAATTAATCATTTAAAGAAAGTCCTGCATGATGTTGATTTTATCTCCTTTATAGGTTTTGCGATTATGGCTTGAGAGGAAAATATATCCTGATTCTCTTCTTCGCCGTCATATGGATGATATTGGTACAACGAATGATGATTCGTCTGGTGGTTTGTCCTTTAGACGGCCATCTCGAGCTGAGCGTGCTATTGATGATCCCATTAGAGAGATGGAAGGCATGCTTGTTGATGAGTATGGCAGGTTGGCAACTTACTTTCATCCTTGTTCTTGTGAAATACGTTTGGCTATGATTCTTTTTAAAAAGTTGCTATGAACTTTCATTTGGTTAGCATGGGCGTCTGGGTAATAGTGCCCCTTTGTTTTATTGCTTGTTTGGAAAAACAAAGCACTGTAACTTCCTATGCTGTTATCAGCGGCGCTGTGATTCATGATCTGAATTCAGTATAATTCTTTGTGTTGATGCTGGTGTGGACTTTAATGACGGTATTGGATGTGAATCTACAAATCACTTATGAATTTTAGATAGGGGATGAGACTATTTGCCGACCTCTTTGAAGTGGTCTGTCCCATGTGTAGGACCGTATACTTGTAATTCTCTTCTCCTTGGAATGGTTAGGAACCGGCACTAAAGTTGAAAACCCGTGTTATTAAATGTCAAGTCACAAAGAGATGTGAGCTAGGGGTCATTATTTTTCAGGATTACGGACGCAACTTCGAAGAAGCATGTGTTTTGGAAGTGAGGCGCAAAGCGCATGCTAAGACTTTTGCTTTTCGTTTCTTGCTTTAATGCCCAGGAACTTTATCTGCCTTTTGCTTTTCACTTGTTGAGGAACTGTCTAAAGGCCGTGGCCCACCCTTTTTCCTTGTTTTTCCCTTTTTTGACTTATGTGCTCCTCCGACTAACTCATGTGGATCATATTCTTCAAACCTTTTCAAAATGGGCTTATTTGAGTGTCGTCCTTGAGAGCACATTTGCAGCAAATATTTGGATATGTTAGAATTTTACTACATATTACTACCTATTGTCTCTTGTATTTTTATCCTGTATCTTTATTACGTCCTTTTTAGCCTATTTTTAGACTGTTTTTGTCTTGAGCCGGGGGTCTATCGGAAACAGCCTCTCTACCTCACCTCTGAGGTAGAGGTACGGACTGCGTACACTCTACCCTCCCCAGACCCCACGTTGTGGGAATACACTGGGTATGTTGTTGTTTTGTATTTGGATATGTTAGAATTGCACTGAATATATGTTGGTAGTTGATAAAATAATTTTACTATTTGCTGCGTGATGCTTCTTTAATTTGTTCGAGCCTTTCAATTTAATTTTTGATTCATGAAATAGGTATCGGATTCTTGTTTCAGATCCCAATTTGTATTTTAGGAGAATGTTTGAGACAGGAACCCGTGGTGCATATCTGTGTCAAAAAGGAGTCGGTGTGCATATATTTTCCTCTGTTTTTGGAAGTGTTGAGGGGTTTTCTGAAATCTGAATCCCTGTTTTACTCTGGGGTACAAATCTCAGAGATGGATTTTATGAAGCTTCTCCTTTTTCAAGTGTTTGTTTTTGGATCTGTACACACCACATGATTATTAAGCTTCTCCCGTTGGTGCAAATGGTAATCTCAGTGAGTGGCGCATATTGTGAAATCTTATTGGCTAGTTGCAGGAGTAAGACCTTATTGTTGGGTCATAAACCAATTTAAGAACAGTGTTTAAGATTGTAACTAACTGCAGCTGACATAGTTTCTTTTGTTCTCTTAGATTTGTTACTGATATAGCAAATGTCTATGTGGATCGTTTTGCGACAAACTCTGCCTACAATCCCATCAAAACTTCTGCTTTCCACATTTAGAATTATCTAATAATCTGTGGCATTTTGTTTGTGTAGCATTGGTAGCAAAGTTTTGCTTTTTTTGCTGTCATTGAAGTGATAATATTGTTATTGCTGCTGTTCTTACTTTAATCTGCATTTTCAGCAATGCTACATTTCAGTTGCCTGGCCTTTTATCTTCTCACGTCTTTGATGAGGAGGAAGAAGAAGATGCTCTTCGTAGTTTGCAAAACGAAGCTGCTGAGGAATTAGCAGTAGAACATACACCTGCAACAGGTGATAATGCTGAAAGATATACGGTCACTCCTAGTGACAGGCGTCATTGTATCTTGGAGGATGTGGATGGCGAGCTTGAAATGGAAGATGTTTCTGGTCACCCAAAAGATGAAAGACCTTTGCTTGCAGATGATGTAAACCAGTCTGGCTCAGATCGAACCCTGGAATCAGCTTTAGATAATATATCTGATTTGCCGCCTCTACCTATGGGATCCCCACCATTACCTCCTTGTTCTCCTCCACCCACCCCACCTTTGCCTTCGTCTCCCCCTCCATCACCGGCGCCACCTCCACCTCCATCATCTCCTTTACCACCTCCACCACCACCCCCGTTTCCTCTATCACAACCCCCACTACCTCCATCTCAGCCACATCCTTTCCCTCCACTGCCCGCTGGACCACCTCCGCTAATGTTCCCTCAACCTTCTTTTCCACTCCAACATGAAGTAGGGGCACAACACTTGCACTCTCTCACTCCATCAGTACCATCGCCATCACCTGTAGTGGCATATCCGCAACCTCCTCTTCCAAACGAGGTTGGTAGCATACCTAGTGTAAGGCTTCTTGCTGCGAGTTATTTCTGTTCTCTCATTATATGACACTAAGACTAATATTCTTTTACAGGGTCATCGGCTACCACAGGTAGCTGGAAACATGCCTCATGGTCCTCGTATCAGTGCTTCTAATAGGAACGAGGTATTCCCATTGCAACCACCTTCTTTTACGGCAGCAGGAGTTAGTAATTCGCGGGAATCTTCTGGATATAGTTCACGGCCTTTGGAATATGGTTATAATGATGCATATATAAACCCACCAGTTTCTCAGTCCACACAGAAATTTCAACCTGGTAATGCGCCTTTTGCCCCAAGGCCCATGCATCTTAACCCTCCACATCAAATCCCCTCCAATAGTTTTTCATATCCAAGGGCCCCAGTGCAGCAACATCCACAGCAAGCATATCCTGCACCATGCTCATTACCAGAGCGCCCTGATGGATCGAGGCGTTATATTGGTGATGAACAATGGAGGGTTCAATCCAATGAGTTCAATGGTGACCACCAGCGCGGTATGTGGATTGGTGGAGGAAGATCATGCCCTGGTCCAACTATTGCTCAGGAAGGTTTGACTCTTTCGTTATGCTTTTGTTGATTTACATGAGAAGCAAAGTGGCAGGAGTTTGGATATAAATAAATTTCTGTTAGCTCTTAATAGATCTCCAATCACATGAATTTTGGTAGGAAATATTATTCAAATTTTCAAACCTGCATATGCATCTTATACTGGCCATCTTTTGTCTGCATTGTCAAGTGGTAACGTGCATATAACTGGCACAAGCTCCAAATGTGGTATTAACTGTTGAACTTGATCCGTGGAAACATAAATCGTTCACTTGGCTTACCAAAATCTAGCTGTTGCTTTGTCAAGATTCGTTTGTTAGTCAGTGGGACATGTAATTGAATACATTATTGCTGCATATGCACCTGTGGCATTTGATTGTGCTCTCTTCGTAGAGTCATGTTTTTGTACGGCACTTTAGTTTTGTACAGCTTGTATGCGGGAATTCTCGTATTCATTCAGTAAAAATTAGTTCTTAATCAGAAGAAAGAAAAGTGATAGTGTATATGGCATTCCACCGCTACTAAGGTTGGTGATGCAGCTCTTCCATACACTTGCCGTGGTCAGCAACAACCATCAATGTATTCGGAGAAATATTACCGTGCGAAAATTTAACCTTCGATATTTATGACAGAAGCTCGTCTCAATCCCTTTTGTGGCATGGCATTTGAGTGAAATGTGTTTAGATGATTCATATGAAGGCATGACACTCATTTATAGTTTTAATAGGCACTGCCTCCTTCCTTCTTTTCTCGTTCCAATTCCACTCCGTCTCTTGTGTTCGGTTATAACGTGGTGGCTTCAAGTTGTGTCTGGAAAACATTTTGTTCTTTCTTCACATATCTGGGCCCACAATACATACCTAAGTTCTTTACTAGGTAAAATGTTGATGTTGTGACGTCTGTTAACAAAAAAGAAAACATGGAGCAATCTTGGATTTGAATCATCAATCATGGTATAGCCATTCTTTGATAGGCCACTTTGACGAGTGACTTTCATGGCAGGTTATTTCAGACCTCCTGATAGACCACCTGTAAATAATGTTGGATTCCAGCCTTCTGGATCAAATGCTTTCCCTACTGGTCCTCCAATTTCAGGTGATATATTGGTCAAGAATTTAATTCTGTTATAGTTGAATTTGCTTCTTGATTCTTAGTCTCAGCTTTGTGGGGGAAAGAACTGACTTACTAGTGTGGGTAGGTCATGGAATGCCTTGCCGACCGGATGTAACTGTTCTCAACTGGAGGCCAGCATGAGAGTCGTTGGGAGTTGGTTTTGATCTTCGGTGAGTTATTGGTTTGTCAGGATTTTTATTTTGGAGGAGTTAGTTGACATATCTGCACATCCGAGCTTTGTGCATGTAGAGTGCGCATATACTGCACTTCTGTCTTAAATTCTTCTTTCTTGGTGAAATATGACCTTTATTTTTGTTCTTTTCAGTATCTAATGGTGACTCAAGTAGGATACAGGACTGGCATCTGGACAAAAGACAGTCATTAGAGCAATTGCTGTAAAGTTGGGTGACCCTTGGCAGGATTTTGTACTATTGTAATTTTCCTGACAAATGCATCTCACAGACATATACTTAACAAAGTGTAAGCCCTGTTGACCCTTGTAGTTATTCTGACTATACTGAGTTATAGAGTTTGGTTCAGATGAGAAGTACTTGTATTAGCTGGTCATCATCCTTTTATTTTCTTACTAACATAGAAGTCTTCTACTTTTTCTTTTGAACTGGTTAATCTTGTTGAATTTGTTGATGTCTTTTAGTCTCCAGGTAATGTAGAGTAAATCCCTATCATATATTGGCTATGAGTTACTGGCTCTATCCATGTACAATGAGGGTCCTTCATAATTCGAAGAATATGTTTTACCACTGAGCAGCGTTATCAAAAGCAAAACGCGCATTTAGCTCCAAGGTCCGTTGGGGATTTAAGTGCAAAGCGCAAATAAAGCGTGAGCTTTAATGAAAAAAGGCGCAAAAGGAGGAAAAATACAAATATATATATGTTTAGTCCAAGAATAGAAGGGGAGCCTTGGAGTAACTAGTAAAGTTGCTGCCATGTGACCTGAGGCCACCGGTTCAAGCCAAAAATCCAGGCTAAGGTTGCGTACTATAGACCCTTGTGGTCCGGCCCTTCCCCGCAGCCCGCGCACAGCGGTAGCTTTAGTGCACCGGGCTGCCCTTTTTTAGTCCAATATTAATAATTATAAGCATGAATGACAAATATATGAATAAATAAATTTAATTTTTTTAATGATAAAGTGAAATATCAATTGCTTAGTGTTGCCTCTTTAGAAGAGGCTCAATGGCAAGGAGAAGGATGCCTTAGAACCTTGATGATGACACTGAAGCGCACATTAAGCGAGGCAAAGCGCTCAACACGTTTTGAGCCTTGCTTTAGGGCTTAAGCATGCTTTAAGCGCTCCTTTGACAACACTGCCACTAAATATTGATATAATATTTGCTGCGATACTTCATATGTAACTGGATGGAGATTTGGGAGGATGCATTACTGATATAGGCTAACCAGATTTTTCCTGTTTCAGATTCTTAATTTTGGGCATTTCCATGTTGGCATTCTTAACCCTTGCTCACATTTTAGTCAAATCTTTCTTGTAATGGTTAATAAGTTGGTCAGAGTCTTTTGAAGGCGCGTGATGCCTATGAACTGAAAATTTCTAATTGGACATCCACGTTAGCATTCGGGTCAGGGCTCCTGAGGTACCATAGGGCCAGCCCTTCGGGTGTCTCTTGATACAAACAAAGAGAAGTCGACGGTTTTTAACCTACCCTTTCAAAGCACCTCCTCATCTCCTGGATAGGAACATCTATGTAGATAGGATTGGATACATAGTGCAAATTAGGAAGCAAACATCTATGTAGATAGGATTGGATACATAGTGCAAATTAGGAAGCAAGTATAGATCTTCATTCATGTTTTTTGATCTTCATTGGAATATGTCCATCATCTTGGTCTTGATGTTGGAGAAATGTTTTGAAATTGCCTCATGTTATGTCTTATATGTAGATAACATTTTTGTTAATCCTATCAATTTTAGAGGGTAATATTTGTATATATCTAACACAACAATGAGAATGGGTAAGGGTAGAGTGATGCATTTTGTGGTGGGGGAGGGGGGTTGTGGTTGGTGGAGTGTGGGGGTAAGGTGGGTCGAGGAGCGAGGGGGGTGGGGGTGGATGGTTTGGAGAGTGAGAGGAGGCAATGCCATTTGTTTTTGCTACTTTCATAAGAAAGTCATTTTCCTTATTTTTTTTAAGACTGTGGTGTCCGGGCTAACTTTTGCGCACCTAGACTAATTCCACGGGATACCTGTCACCTCCCACCAGCAACAGGTACCAGGTAACTCTATCCACCAAAGCTAGGACAGATGGGAAGAATCACCTAATGTTTTTTGTCTCCACTGGGAATTTGAACCACCCCATGGTTCTTAACCCACTTCATTGACCACTAGGCCACACCCTTGGGTGCTTCCTTATTTTCAAGGAGCTTGTTTTCCTAAAGAAAATATTTTTCAAAAATTTTAACCAAACAAACATGAGAAAAGAGGAAAACATCCTCCATACCGAACACAGCCTTAGTCTTAACTCATGCCATCATCAATATTCATACCAAATGAAACTGAAAAATAAGTTACAATCTGTATAAATGATAGTAGTACCAATTGGAAGGAGAGAAATTCCAGGTGCTATGAGGGTATAGAGAATGATGTGCAGAAGATTAAGTTGAATTTTATCTTACGGCTGTGTTTTTGGTGTAATCAGATTTACTCTAATGACACTATGTCTATCATTGATGTCCTTGATTCATTATAGATAGAGATAGATGCACTTTAGAGTTCGTATGTAAATATGGTTTCAGTACTACCCAAGTACTGTTTTTGGATATAATACAAAGTTACCTTTCTCAAAAAATATAAAAAAATAATAGTAGTACCAATTATATTAAAAGTTCTCTATTTTAATTGGCATATAGAAAAGAAGGAAGGTAAAAGAAACAGCTGAGGCAAAATCTTAACAGACACTGTTAATGAAATGCTGTCATGCTACTTAATGCATTTCTTACCCCTCAGCCCATCCTTGGCCGCCTACTACTTAGTTTAGTCTTACCCGAACAGTTGTTCCAATTGCATAAATAGCACTTCTTTTAGCTTGAAGTGAGTGTAGGTTAAAAATATCTCAACTTTAATGTGATATTTTTTGACCAGCTTTTTGACTTTTCCCAAATTCAAACTATTGTATTAAACATGTATCTTTAAAAAAAAATTAAAAAATAAAACATGTATCTACAAGACTCGGTATGATAATTCACTCAAACATAAGGATGACCGATGAAGGGGTTTCATTTTTTTTGGCCTTGTTTATAGAGTTAATGTGTTGCCCCTTAGTTTGCCTCGACCATTGATTCCTTGGATAAATTAATATTGAATGGGAATCGTTAGAGCTAAAAGATTTGATTGGACTTTGGAATCCATTGAAGAAAACTATCACTTGTTCTGCAAACGACATTATTTTTGCAACCGAGCCGTAAGACAATAAAAATGGCGTATTTGATGTAGTCAATGAGTAGAAGTCTTTGTCTTCACATGATGTTCTTTCTATGGGCAACGAAATTCAGTATGACATCTGCAAGGCCTTTAATTTCATCCTAAGCCAACACAACTCATATAAGACTGCTTTTCTATTTGTTTGGTAATGCAATCTTATATTTTGGAATCTCATATGAAGTTGATTTAGAAAATATAGCCTAATAAATATCTTACCAAAGTTTTTGGTCAAAAGTGGACCATGCATAATTAGTTTGCGTAACATATCAGATTACGGTGATGATAAGTCACTGTAATCTGGTTCTTACTATCACCATAATCTGATTCTCAGAAGCTGCAGCTACCACCGTACTGAGGATTAGAATTGAACCTTCTGAATGGTTAGTGTATTACCTAATAATCCACTGTAATCTGATTCTCAGAAGCTGCTGTTATCACCATAGTAAATATTAAAACAAACTGTTCAGCAGTGTTTTGGAAGCGAGAGCAGAAAAAAGTGACGAGGGCTCGCTTCAGCGAAGTACAGAAGCAAGGAATAACATTGAAGTTGAACTAATAGATATTTCATTAAAGTGTGTGCTTTAGTTGAAAAAAGTGTGCTTAGTATGTCACCGAAGTACAGAATCGACAATTGCATAATCCTTTCATGAGAAACATATTATGTATTTAGGAATCCTGCAAATTTTGATGGTTAACAGACATTATATACCTTCATGGCTCGGGATCATTATCATATATTGTTCGACTCATGGTTGGTTATCTAGGAGATTTCTTCAATCACATCTTGTGGAAAGTACAGAAGCAAGGACGGTTTACCAGAATAGTGTAATCTGGCATCCTAGATTATTGTAGTTTGACATCTCGTGGTTAGAATGGGAAACCAACAAATATGATTAGGAGTATTTATTAGCACTTCACAACAGTGTCTTAATTGCCTCCCCCCCCCCAAAAAAAAAAAAAAAGAACTCTCAGTCTGATATGTGGCTTTCACTCTACGTAATTATCTTTTGTAGCGCTGGTTCAATGCATGTTTGCCATATATATAAAAAAAAAATCTGTGTACTTGTCAAAGAGAAACTCTCAAGTCTGTGTGAATGAGCTTATCGAAGAGAGGACAAGTCCAGAAAGGAAGGCCTGAGTAAGAGCAGAAAGACGATTCAGGATAATAGGGGTAATAGTCAGGTGAAACTATTTACTGTCTTTTTCAGGAAAAAAAAGCTATACGAAACCAACTTTGTTTTATGAGGAGAATTGTTATCAATCAACTGCACCTCAAACTCAAACTCTAGGGACTCCCCATGAAATAATATCTAGATTCCCAACTAACTTAAATGCGGGTATTGTTTATTACCACCATCCAAATGCTGCATTAGTTATGCAGGGATATTTCTTGTATGCCAACCAAATTTTACATTAGTTATGTGGAGATTCTTCTTCTTAATCCATCCAACCAAATAGTCTTATTTTATGCCGAGATTAATTTTCCTAATCCTTTCAACCAAACGACCTCTAAGTCAATTAACAAAATTTTGGTTTGGGAATTCTGAAAGAGATGTGCTTTTATAACATTTATATCAAATGTGTATATGAAGGAAGATGTGCGAGAAGCTAGATGTGTAACATTTAATATTCATTTGGCAAAAGAGCTTGTGAAGCTGTTTCTCTAATTATATGCATGTGCTCTGTGGAAAAGTTAAATTGGTGTTACTAAGGAAGCATGCCAGCAATGCCCTTGTGTAGTCAGGCGCAGCACAACTATCGGAAGCACATCAAAATGCTAACATGCTGCTTCAGCGTGCATATTTGGTAGTGTATGTTTATTTTCATGGATCAGATTTGGTATAGAGGTATGTACAATTGTTTGTAGAGCAGTAGAGTGCATGAACCAATTACTGCTTAAGCAACACTGCAGGATCTTGTTCTAATAAAAGACCTAATTGGGTGTTTTAGTAGGCACCATATGCTCTTTTTTTGTATCTACTGTACTGTGTGCATGGGTCTATTTGGGCATGAGACAGTTTGCTTTAGTTGGAAATGATAAATTTCTTGACTTGTTGCAGAAGAAAATCGGGCGCAGAGATGTTATTTTGCATAATCGCTCAACTTAAAAGATATTCCGTCTTAGAATGTATGGAATAATGGGTTGGTCTCGTCATCACAGACTGAGTTTTGTCTGTTAAAATTTCTCCTTTGCTGTTTTTTTTATCATCCTAACACTTGCCATCGAGGAGATTCTTGAAATATTTTTCATGCGGAGTTGGAATTTGCTATTGGCTATGCCCTGAAATGAACTTCACCCTTGCATGATTCGTTATGTGAGATAGGCCCAATGATCCACCTACTTTTATTACTGCACGGTGGAAATTCGTTAGTATTGCATGGTAAAGAATATAGATTGGTACTAATGTCATGATATAGGGTGTTTCGAATTATCTCTGTAAGATTTTGGCTTGTGATGTGTAACATAAAAAAGGCTATCTCATGTCCATGTCGTGTTGTATATTGGATGATGTCTGATCTGTGTTACAAAATGATTATTACGGTGTTTGTAGGGTTTTTATGCTTTCAGCTTGAGAACCCAGGTTCTATATAATATTAGATTGCAACTTATATTAAAATCGTCCTATGCCTACAGATAGTATGTTTGATCACACTGTATCTTGAGATTCGTAGTAGTTAGCTTCCAGCCCTGTCTAGTAATTATTTTTTAAACTGCTATTCAATATTGGCCCATGGATGGGAGGTGTAATGTTTTCAAATTGTAGAATGCTTATTTTGGAAATAGATTCTATCTTCTCCATCTCCCCATTCTCCTTTATTTCTTGTTGAGATAAATCAAATACCGCCCTTCGTTGTGAAAATGCTTGATGGGTACAGAATCTCCTCATAAACCTTGTTTATCACCCAAAATTCAATTCATAACGTTATAAGCCTTTTATATTGGAATAAGTGTTCAATAATTTCTTGGAGAGGAAGTGTTCAACAGAAGTCATGGGTGCTACTTCCGTGCAGTTGTATTTCAGCAAGCCTAGCGTGCTACAAACCTACCGGGAACAAGAGCCAAATCGAAGACATCCCTTTCATTCTTTTATACCCCTCTTCTTAGTTGCTCCTCTTTCTGGGGATCTAATGGTCGTGGACCACCTTCTTGTAAGTTGTGACTATGTTGAAGAATTCTTTCTTGTTTGTAGCGTGTGGGCCCATGTCTCCCCAACGATCATGGTACAGCCGCTCATCTAATATAAAATCAATGAGTAGATCTCACCTCCCCTTCCCCTTCCCCATACCATAGCTGGAACCATATTACTGTGCTCAGCTTAAAGAACATTATATTTTGCAAGTAAACTTGTCCTTGTAACTGCTACAGTTTAACCGACAAAGTCGACTGGACCCCAGGGTTGTACTTTTCTTGTTGCTTTGGAAGTTTTCAAAGAGGCAACTGCAACTTAATAATAGATTAGTTGCTGCACAAAATTAATGAAAGGAATGCTATAAGAGTAACTAGTTATTGCGATTTATCTGTTCTTCGTACAAGTGACTTGTGCATGCTTCCTTGGGGGAGTTCTAAACATTTATGCTTCAATTAGTTTCCTGACTTATCTGATTCTTGTTCCTAATTTCCCCCTTTTCCCCCCTTGGGGTTTTTGCAACAACATGAATATATCTCTTATTGTGTTTACATGATGGAGGCCATCTAATTTGAGAGTGATTTTGCTAGCAAATGTCAATTGTTTCAGGTATTTATGGAAGATAGCTAGTCAGAATGCAACATTGTAGCCCTTTATTGGTCAGCGGTACAATAAGATCTAATTGATCCTGGCAGATGGTTCTGCTGAAAAATTCTGAGGTAATTGTGTAGTCAGATTCCTGAACTGTAGCAGTGCGCCACTGCTTCCTTTTTTTGTCCATTTACCACAAAATGGTGGTCATTCTTGTGAAAGAACATTTGCAGTTCATACGTGGTGGTAGTTTATTTCAAGTAAGAAGAGTTATGTAAAATTTTCATGTATATCTGTCGTCGGATGGAGTTACAATTTTGGGAAAAAAAGGTAATGCTGTAAATAATTCAAAATATTATACGAGTTAGTAGGATATCTAGAATATTCATCCATCCACCCTCTAATTCTTTGCACTATGCCGTTGATTGACCAATTGACATCGTGCAATCTGCTATAGTAAGTTTTTTTTTTCTTGGAACTTTTTAGCAGTGATTTTGTGTAGTGGATGTTAATCTTACACACATCTGAGGTTCATTAACTGCAACTGTTTATGGACGTTGACTGGTCCAAATCGTGATGTTGTATTTGGAAGTCAGCATATGAAGTTTTCTTGATATTACAATCATCAGTTTAGGATGTTAATTCATTGAGACAATGGTAACTTTTTGGTTTATGTTTGTTAAAATTTGGAGTGCTCTGACTCACTCTCACTGTTATTGAGTGCCTGAACATTTAGGGATCGTTTGGTGTAGTATATAAGAATAGTACTGAATAGAGTGTATTAGTAATGCTGAGATTAGTTATGCTGAGATTATTTCTTATCCACTGTCTGGTTTGGTGTATTAAGGACAATTCTTCTTTAACCATATTTATCCATGTATTTATTAATAGCCGTTGTATTTACTAATACCATGGTTTGCTATGTATTAGTTATACACCTATAATACTGAATACGGTGTATGTATAGATCGAAAATCCTACCAAACAAAGTATTAAATAGTACCATGACTAATACATGTATTAGATTTTCTAATATATCCTACCAAACGACCCCTTAATCATAAGCTGACAGTCTGATGATCTGTGCTTATGTTGAAAGAACACGGAACATGGGTTTGTTGTTAAAGATCATGACTTCTGGTGAAAATGAAGGGGATGCGCCAAGAGAGTTGAGAAAGGAGAAACGTTAAGGTTGTGGATGGTGGGAAAGCAAAATGGCGAGTATTTATTTCATCAGTGTTGACCTACTTAAAAAATGAAAATATTTCTGTTGAAGACTAGCTTCTTGAAAGCTTTACCAGAGATGCATTTTATCTGCTTGAGATTTGCTGGAAAATTAATCTTTGGGTGCTGAGAAAACAAAGGACAATAGGGAAATGAAATTGTAGAGATATTTTTGCTGTATTTAAAAAAAAAAAGGTTTTTGTAATAATACATGTGAAGTGGAAGATCATTGTAGCTGAGGTGGACAATATTCAATGCTTGGACCCAGATTAACTGAATACTATGCGATCTGGAGTTGAGCGTTAGATGACGGTGCTTCTAAAAGGGTCATGCATTCATCGAGACAGTGGTATGGACCTCTTTTACTTAGTGTTCAAGTTGAAGCAAAAATAAATGTGGGTATTTTATCTTTACAATGATTATGATCGGAATCTGTTGCCATGACATTTTTAGTTTAAGTAGGTGCTAATTTATGTTCATACTTGTCCTATTCTGCTACATATTGCTCAACAAGAACCAATATGTTTTTATACCTAGTAGTAACTCACAGGCGCATTATCCCATTAAATAGGCGTTTGGATGATAATTATACTCCTCCCGAAATAAGTTTCTTTAGCAAAAAAATATTGTCCTAAAATGAGTGTCACCTTAAGAATTTAAGACAAAATTAGTATGTTTTTTCAACTATATCCTTGTATTAAAGAACTACTCCCTCCGTCCACTATACTATATATAGGTGTTCATCTTTACTTAGTTTGAACAATCAAGGGACAATTTATCATTTTATACCTATTTTACCCTTATTATAAATATTATTCATTTAAAACATTTAGATGTAGTAAAATTATCATTTATTTTTTGCTTCTTAAGGGGTGTGCCAAGTCAAATGTGGACAAGTAAAGATGGACGGAGGGAGTAGTTAATTGTACTTAGTTTTCAAGAAATATCTAATAAATACGAGTAACTTAGAGTATTATTTTTCTTAATGGGCCTGAAATAAGCTAAAGTAACACTTAAAAGAATAGACGAAGCATTTAATGTTTGATTGTTAGTAGTAAATACTTGGTAGTCCCTAGTTCTCATGCTTCTTTTTTCACAGGTCGTAAGAAAAGAAAGTGGAAAGCAACCCTAATTTCACCATGAGAAATGTACGCGGTAGGCACCCTTTTGTCTTATTCTCACTCTTTATCAAAAAGCATCACAACCTACTTTTCTTCCTCATACATATATCAATATCGTTCATAGTAGTGACAATCTTGAGTCCCTTCGTTTTTCTTTTTGTGTTTTGCTACTCTTTTTAACAGTGTTACATTTTATTAAGTTATTTCTATTAATGATATTTTGAAAATTTAAATTTAATTATAGCTATGCCAATTTGTTTGCCAAATGGTTAACGGGAAAATTTGAAAAAAAGAATCTCTTAATTTACTAAAGTGGATAAGTAAAAAGATTTTTAGTTTATACTCTCGTCCCATATTAGTTGGTCACTTTCCTTTTCACACGCATATTAAGAAATCATAAATAAGAAGGTAGATTTACAAATTCACCCTTAAAAACTTTTTTGAAACTTTACAAACAAGTATTAACACTTTCAAAAGAAATTAATTGTAAGGGTAATATGAAAAAAATTTAATTAATATTTTCTTGATTTAGTAAGGTGATCAACTAATATGGGACTGAGGGAGTGTTAGATAATGAACACACTGGTTGGGAATCGATAAGAAATGGAGTGGGCATTCAAGCTTGGACTCAATTTGTTTGGGATAAAGTCATTCCTACAATAATTAACATTTTTGCGTGGAAGCTCTTATTTTACTTTGTATGCGGAGATTTCAGAATCAGTTAAGCGAATAAATTCAGACGAAAGGTATAAGATTAGCAAGCAAATGTCAATGCTATTCGTTATATCAGAAGTATTACAAATATCACATCCAAGAGTGGTCCAGTAGTTAATGAAAAGGTTAAGAATCATGAGGTCTCAGTTCAAATTTCAGCGAAGACAAAAATATTAGGTGATTTCTTCCTATTTGTTCTAGCATTGGTGGACGGAGTTATTTAGTACCTACTGTCGGTGGGAAGTGCCGTATCCTGTGAAATTAGGTGTGCTCAAATTGGCCTGGACATCATAATTATAAAAATAAATAAAATATTGTAAATATGAATGGTGGTGGAAATTGGAATTAAGAAGTTTGCTGAGGAGATTTGTGTACATTTCAGCCATACGTCAAATTATTTTGGGATAATTTCAAATATGTACAATAAAGTAATTAATTTACAAATAATGTAGTCAAGTTTTCTTTAAAAAAAAAAGCCCAAAAATGAACTAGCCACAAAAAAAATTACAAAATAATAGCCGCATGTATATATAATGTATATGTAATGTATCAACAGTGTATAAAAGTTATGTAATGTATTAAAATTGTATAAATAATGTATAAACGTGTATCGATATTGTATAAAAGTTATGTAATGTATCAAAATTATATAAATAACGTATAAACGTGTATTACTATTGTATATATAGTGCACAAACGTGTACCAATATTGTATAAATAGTGTGTACAAGTGTATCAATTTTTTTTTCCAGTCATTAAGCCTTTAAATGGAAGCATAATAAACAATAAAACTTTCAACCATTAATACAACCTCTCCAAACAAGTTTTTTCAATCCTGATCAACTCAAAATCTCTTCTAAACAGTCTCAAATTTTAGATATGAGCTCCTCTCAACGTTTCGAGTCTTTTGGTATATAATTCACTCAAAATGATTCACGTTTATGGTATATTAAATTTTTTTTTTTTAAAAAAGCAAGAACGAAAAAGAAACAAACGAAGAAGAAGCATAAGAAACAGACGAAGAAGCAGATGACGCAGAAGAAGCATAAGAAGAAGAAGAACGCAGAAGAAGAGGAAAGAAGAAGGAAGCAGGAAGAAGAAGAAAAAAGAAGAGCCATTAAAGAACTTGACTTTCAAGTTCTTTCAATCCCGATCAACTCAAAATCTCCTCTAAAAGGTCTCAAATTTTAAATATGAGCTCCTCTCGATGTTTCGAATCTTTTAGTATATAATTTGCTCAAAACTATTCACGTTTGCGGTACATTAATTTTTTTAAAAAATAAAAAAGTAAGAAGGAAGAAGAAGCAGACGAAGAACAAAGAAAAATTGCAAACGAAGAAGAAGAAGCAACGAAGAAGAAGAAGAAGAAGAAAACAAGGGCGGCTAGTTTTTTGGTAAATAAATTGCCCGAGTGGCTATTTTGTTTAATTACGGGTATTTCTTAGGCCGAAAGTGGTACGAGGAAAAAATATATATTTAAAAGTTGATCGTGTAAACTCTAAAGTAGTGGACCGGGTTGGTTCAATTTTTTCTTAAAAATAATAAACCAAATTATTAATACAAATATATATAATTTGTGCTTCAAATATTTCTTTAGTCCTAGCAAGATATAATTATCTAAGGTGTTTTTAAAAAAAAATACAAAATATGAAATGATTGATGACAATAAAATGTTCAACAAAAAAATAATGAAATCGCATAAAATAAATAATTGTATATTAATAAGTCATAATAAAAATAATTATAATTTAAAAGTATTAAGTCATGTTAAAATAAATCTAATAAGTATTAATTAAATGACTAAATACTAAACAGAAAAAAAATTAGGTTATATATTTATGTATAATATCGAGTTGGTTTGAATTAGTTTGACTTTTCTTAATTAAAATCAAATCAAATTAATTATAATCATTTTTTTTCAATACCAAATCAAAACAAAACAAATCACTAGTCAAATTTTTTAAACTCGGATTGTCGATTTGTTTTCTAGCCTTTTATAAAAGTTTTTTAGTTTTATGACCTTTTTACAAGAGATTTTCATTTTTTACAAATAAGAGATTTTATTTTTACACATAAGAGATTTGAAAAGATCATTTTCTTCTATTCAAATTGTAAAAAGGCAAGAGATCTCATTTCCTCCCTGCCTCCACATTCTCCATTAAATTTAACGTCAAATATAAGAAGTGCATGTGTGTGTTTTTCTTTTAAAATTCGAATATTTAATGTTTGCCCCCGATCGAAACTTTAATGTTCCATATTCACGGGTCAAGGTGAGTAACATCTTTTTTTTTTTTCTTCTTATTCAAGAGTGAGAGGTGCACTTCCCACCCATATAAGTATCTGATAATTTTAAGTCAAAAACCTCATTTCCAAGATTAATGGATTTTGCAGTAGACACTTGGAAGAATGAAGGAATAAAAAAGGGCTGAAGCAGGTTTTGCTTAGTTTTCTTTACCTGCTATGATTGCCACCTCTTAGGCTATGCAAGCTTGCTTGCACATCCTTTTAACAGAGTTGGACAACAAAGGTATAATGATTATTATAAAAGAAATACATTAGTTGGCTGGCATTTAAGTATTATGATGCAATAATTGTCAAAAAAAGGAGAAAGGAAAAGGTGACGAAAAAACAACCAGTCTCTTACACTGAGTCATGATAAAGGGATGGTCGCAAATCGCAATCCAATCATTTTAGTTGCAAAAGAAAATGTAAAATGCTTAGTGGCTTATATTCTTGGTAACAATCTTTCTTCAACTTCTCTGTGTTGATCACTCTGGCAAAATATTAGTTGATAATTAATCTGGTAAAAATAGTAACTAACCTGCTATCAAATTCATCGATAGTGTTAAAACGGTGTATTTGAGAACAATCTCATCAGTCCGAGAAGAAGAATATATAAGTATATACCGGCGCTAGGGAACATTAATGGACTAATGAAATAGAATTTTCAACCTCACTTGCCGACACTGTCAATCTCTGACTATTGGATCTCAATAATCACGACATTGAGGCTTCTTCAATTTGAAAATATACTATAAAATTTGAGTCTAAAAATAATTATCAGAGGATCAAAATAAAACACAAACCATGTCAAGTGATCATATAATACATACATGTATGTATAAACAATATCCTCCTCTCCCCATTTCAGATCAATCAACTTAATTGAATGCCTAATATACATCTGCTATAGCAAAAAACGATTCTTCAGCCAAGTTCGGTGCTGCTATAAATCTCAACTAATTCTGAGGACATTTCAACCTGATGAACATGCCCCAACAAAAATTCATAAACCAAAGGAAGTTTATTTTACCATGAGATAGCCAAAGTGTTTGCTTCTTCTATCTTCAATTCTCCATTTATAACTTCACCAGAGGATGCTCGTATTGAAGAAATGAACTTCTAAGCAGTTAATACAGAAAGAATAAGCTAATCGAGCGCAGCCTTGTTTCTTCGACCTGTGATTGGTTTAGGTAGGCCATCAAAGATTGGCTTAGTAATCGCTGCGGTAGAAATTGCTTGAAAATCTGGCTTCAAATTCCACAGGGAAGACAATGTACCGCTATCTGGATCCTGCAAATTTGATGTACTTGATGACTTCCTAACTACGGACGCGCTATCGTTTAGTAAAGAATCCCCCAAGCCAATAGGAATAGGACTTATTGAACTTGCTTCAGCATCCGCTCCGGAGAGAGTTCGATTTGCTGACTTGGGTCTCAAAGCTAATCCCTTCCCACCGACGGCTGAAAACCAGCCACTGTTGCTGTTATCTTCCTTCAACAGCATTTCTGGAGTACGCGTGAAATCAGTCTCCGACTTTTGACGCCTTCTCACTAATTTCTCAAACCATCTATCCGAACCATTGTCTCTGGAGTCCTGTGTTGATAGATGATTGGCAGGAACTCCATTCTCTGACATAAAACCATTAGCTACACTCTTAGATTTTCTCTGAAGACTAAGTGGTGGATTTGAAAGAGGAGAGGATTTGTAAAATGGGCCATCTTCTAAATAATGTGATCCTCCCTTACGATACACTGCCATTTCAAATCCTTCAGATGCAGCTTTCTGATCTGGCAGCTTAAGACCATAATATCCTTGTAAGCTGCTCATGGCTGGTGAAACTTTTGGTTGGAGAGAGGATTTCAGTTTCAGGGACTGAAATGAATCAAACAAATCAGAGTGTCGACGACTTGAAGAGGTCTGGTCAGAGCTGCTAGGTCTGCAAAGAAAGAAGTCACACTAAGCCTCTATTGCAGATCATAGTGTGCAAGGGTATAATAACCAAGGGACAAACTTCCGTACATGAAAAGAAGTTTTCAGGTTCTTGGCGTTGAATAAGCCAAATAAAATTAAGTCACTTTGCATGTAGTTACAGTCATACAAATACTCAACGTAGAGGTAAATCAACTTAATAAAACCCCCAAACATGTAACTTCAACAGGTCCGTATAACAGTTCCTGCTGAAACTTGTAATTTCAAAAGCATGAGCTTCAAGCAGAGTTCACGTTCCTCCTCTTAGCTTGTCTAGGACAGATTACTGATAAAACCCCTATGATCTCTCATTATCACATAGCATTTATTTTTTAGTCACTTTGAATTCAGAACCTGAAACTGCATAGAACAAGTTTCCTACATTTTCCAGGGCCCAAATGCCATCCGCGTGTAGTTGTTAGATGACATTCATAGCTTGTTCTTAAAGGTGTCTCATGTAAGACGGTAATTCTCCCTTCTGTATTGGATATTGAGGAATGAACTAACTGAATTGTGAAGGTGTACGACAAGACAATAGTTACACATGCAAGAAACTTGTCATGAGACAACCCACCAGGTAAGCTTATCAATCTTGAAACAGGAAAAAACAAAAGCATTCTTTTTGTGATTGATATAATCTCTGATATTCTCTTCAAGACTAAGGACAATGAGAAAATCATCACTTATTAAGCATGATTCATCAATAAATGAATGAGTCGAATTAGTCATTCATGAACCACTCGATCTCTACTTGTTTGTATAGCTAGGGGTCAAAGTGTACAACTATTTAGTATTTTCCGGGAAACAGATTGAAACCACAATGGGAGATCCATTACTCCAAAATATGCATTGGAAAGAAAGATTAGAATAGCAATGGGTGATGCATAAACAAGTAATAAGAGTGGGAAATAGATGAGAATACCGTTGAGCATTTGATATGAGTGGAGAAGGGGGATGCCTCCCAGGTAAGGGTATATTAAGTGTTTTTAGAGCAAACATTTGGAGATCTGATACGAGGCCATTTATCCTTTTAATATCAGCCACCTGACACCATTGTATATAAAATCATCATAAGGAACTTTACTGCACAGAATCATTCATCAGTATTTAAGTGTAGAAAAGTACCTCAACGCCATATCTGATAGCTACGCCAGCAAGGGTATCAAATTTGGAAACTGGGTGTTGTATATAACTCAATCCTCCACTCGACGAAGACGAAGACGAAGAGGAGGATGTCAAATTATAATCACCTTCTCCATTTACTCTCCTTTCCCAATCCATCAAAAAACTCAAAGGGTGTCAGATCTGGTAGATTGTGTTTCCCGTGAATGGCAAAGGATTATGCCTCTTCTCTCTTTTTATGACTCTTTCCACTCTTCTTATTTCTTTCCCTTCTTTTTTCAACAATCTCTCTCCTTTTTTTTCTTTTTTCTTTTTCGAACGGGGCAAATACACCCCCTCTAACTTTGTCATTTAGATTCTACATATCTTTCTTGATACATATATACTCCATAGTTCATGGTATATATATATTTTGAATTAAAAAAAAATTAAATTAATTTTTTAATTTTAAAAATATTATGTGACTTGAAAAAATTACTTTATCTATTTTTTTACCCCTTCAAACCTGATCAGAACTCGATTCAAATGAGAAAAACTCAATCTCTATTTTACTCAGTTATAAATTGAGTTTGGATTTTGTCTGAATAAAAAAAAGATTGAGTATTTTCTAATTGGATCAGGAGGGTTAAAAAAATGGGTGAGTTAATTTATTATAGCTACGTTGCATTTTTAAAATTCAAAAAAATCAATTTTAAATATTTTTAAAATCATATATATTAATAAAAAAATAAATATGCATCATTTATTAAATAAAAAAAGTATATATATATATGCCATTTATTAAATGATAAAGGTATAGATTACCATTTTTTTAACAAGAGATATGTCCACTCGAAATCACATAGTTGTGAAGTTTTTTTTTTTCTAATACATAATTGAGAAGTTTATTTACACCTTCTCCCTTGTTTTTTTCCGCTAATAGTAGTTTAACTCAAATTACAAAGACAACCTAGGAAGTTCTCTATATTGCAAAACAACACCTTTCTTTGAAAAAACAAAACAATTTGTAGAAAGAGAGTGTCATCTACGTGTTATATAAAAGAATATAGAGTATAAAATAAATTTAACGAGGTTGGACTTTAGGGGGGGAAAGAGTTATTACTACTCTATTAGCCAATGGGATATACTAGTTTTAGTGCATAGATTGGGTCTAAATGCAAGTAATGTTTTTAATGCTCAATATATTGATTAGTTCTTAATCTCTTTATTACAACTCTCGTTCATAGTATCAAGAAATTTTAAATTTATCTGTTGGCTTAAAAACTTATCCAAAAAGCCTAAAGAATTAGAAGCTAAAGAAAATTGATGTATATGAATTTTCTACCACTTTCCAAATTTAAGATCTCCTTTTGATGAAAACAAAATTTCAAACTCTTTGCGTTTCAAAACAAGATATTAGAAATATGTTAGGGGGTTATTGACCATCGATTAGTTTATATCTTCCTTGAGAAAACATTTTAGACTCTATTTATATGATATTTTTTCCCATTTCAAAAGATTCTTCCTTAAAAATAGAAGTATTAGACTCTAATAAGTTTTTTTTTTTTTCATTTCAAAAGGTTCTTCTTTATTACTCACCCGTTCTTTTTTAATTGTCATGTTTTACTTTTCAAGAATAGATTTAACTAATTTTTGGAGCTAAATTAAATTATATTAATCTAATATAAAAATATAAGATATTAATCAAAAGTACTTTAATTTACAATTTATTTCATATTAATATGATGATAACTATATCTTAAAATATTAATCAAAATTCATATAATTTAACTCTTAAAAAGTAAAGCATGACAACTATTTTAGAATGAAGGAAATAATTGAAATATTTTCCCTTGGATATGTGACAATTTTACTCCTACCTAACAAAACAACTTTTCAAGTCTCTAATATTAATTGGGGAAAAGAAAAAGTAAGGGCCTTTACATATTTTCAAAAAAAATATATATGCAATTTCTCAATCCGTTTTCTAAGCTAGGAAGAAATATTCATGAAGAATTTTTAGTTCTCTTTAAGTTTTTCCTTTGCCCTTTAGACAAAGTTGACTTGTAGTTGGAGTCAATTTGAGGTAAAGATAAAGATAGTGATTAAGGGTGTGTTCGGCGGAGAGATTTTTTTTTTTTTTCATATTTAGAATAAGTTTCTTATATATAATATTTATTTATATATCAAATAAATAAATAAAAAATTACTTAGTTTTTCAAAAAAAAAATACTTTTCAAAAAAATATACTGCATTCATACCGAAAACACCGTAAATGGAAATGAAAGGGGTAGAAGTCATAATAATCCGTCGCAGTTGTAACATTTTACTGATAAAGAAATATCAATAGGCTGAAAGTCAAGTAGAAAGGTTTGGCTTTGTGTGATTGGATGGTCACCGACAACTTTCCGCGTTCGAACTCGGAATCCACGAACCAGCTTTTCTGATACTCCACGTGTTCTATTAATTAAGCCAACCTTGTGTTATTCCTTCAACATGCCTCTTTTTCATTTTGAACTAAATACATGTTAATCTCCGTCCATCTTTAGGCCCAGTTTGGAAAGCCACCCTGATAATTAAATTTAGTGTAATTGAGTGTAATTGACAGGGGTAATTATACTTTTCAATTCACAAGAAGAGATGTGAATTGCTGGTAATTACATGGTGTAATTATAAGCTCATTACTTTCTAATTTTGTCCTTTTATTTCTATTTTTTATTTTTTTTGTTTTAATTTATTTTTTATTTCTATTATTTTAAATTCTTTTTTATTTTTATTATTATAATAATTTTAAAAAATATAATTTTTATTTTATATTATTTATATTTCATTTCCTTCTCATTTCAAACCTTGATTTCTTGTAATTCCATGTAATTGTTCATATTATTTATTTTATATTTTTTTATTTAGCATAATTTAGTTAGTATTCTAATTTTTAAATTAAAGTAGAATTCATTGTTGAATAAGGTTATATACTTAGGTTTTTCTTTTCTTTTGAATCATACTTAGATACATTATATTGAAATTTGATATAATAGTATTATGTTAACTTTTTTGTTTTGAATTTTGAACTTATGTTATATTTTCAATTCCAATTTATTTTTTTTACTAGTATTGACTTGATATTTCACATTGCAAGCCATTCATTTTTAGTTAGAATTGATAGATTATCTTATTGTCAAATGTTTTAATAATTTTATGACATTATATTTATAATATTAGTATTTTTGTTAAACATGCATTTCATGATGTTCTTAAAAATCATATACTTTAAGTTTGTATGATTAATTTAATTAAAATATACTAATTTAAAAAATCTAAATTAATTATTTTTTTATAATATTAGTTAAGAATATATGTTTATTAATTAATATATTTCAAAAAACAATATGTATATCTTAAATATTTAATTTAATATCAATTATAAAGGCCCTTATTTGTTTAGTATAAATTTTTAGTTTTTGATAATTATCTTTTATTTTAAATTTTTAATATAACCATGTGATTACACTTGTGCAACCAAACAGTACACTTGTAATTTACACTGTAATTACATTGTGGCAACCAAACAGGTCGTTGTAATTACTAGGCTGGTAATTACTACCCTAGTAATTACACCAATTTCAATTACCAGGTGGCTTTCCAAACAGACCCTTATTCAATACATTAAAAATAGTAGATGTATAACAATACTTGTTCAGTTTAGAAAATCAATGAATAATTTGTCATTTTGTATTTATTTTACCCTGATATTAAATACTACTCCTTGTTAAGATTTGCCCTGAATTTCGTATCTTATTTGGATTCTAGACAATTGTGTTCTAATTCAAAAAGACTTTCTTGATGGAAAAGGTTCTCTTGATGAAAAAGAACTCTACAATATTATTCTTTTCAGAAGTCTTGAATTCTATATGAAGGAAAATATTTTATTCATCAACTAAAAATACTTCTCTACTTACATGAAATTATGTAATATGGACTAGAAAGCCAAATTAAATTAGGACTAAAAAACCTATTCCAATATAAATTAGGATAAATAAATCCTAGCTAAACTTGAATTAAATAAATACCAAAAATCAAATCCTAAACAATTTGGGATTCCTACTCCAACTTTGAATTATTATTTTCAACATTCTCCGTAATTCAAAGTTGTATGTTCTTGCCTTTTTTGTTGTCGTCATGATTGTTGTATTGGAGCACTTTTCTCCAATCTTCAATTTCTTGTTTGTGTAGGAGAATTTTTCTCCAATCTTCAGATGCACTTTCTCATCAAAATTCAATTGTTGAAGCATTTCACTTCAATCTTCAACTGTTGGAGCACTTCTCTCCAACTTTCAATAGTTGAAGCACTTCTCTTCAACACCCGATATTTTTTTTCTTGGTTGTGCTGGAGCACTTCTCTCCAACTTCCAATAGTTGAAGCACTTCTCTTCAACACCCGGTATTTTTTTTTCTTGGTTGTGTTGGAGCACTTCTCTCCAACTTCCAATAGTTGAAGCACTTCTCTTCAACATTCTATTGTTGGAGCACCTTCTCTTCAACTCTCGTTGATGCACTTTGTCACCAACACTTTATTTTGTCGATTCTCTTATAATCAACTTTTTTTTTTGTTTGTCCATTTCTCTCCATCTCTTAGAAGAGAATTTTTCTTCTCTTGTGCATGTTTGCTAGCACTTCTTTAAACCTGTAATATTTTATCATCCCTACCTCTCAACATGATTATTTTTCATGCATATATCATTGGTTCGACGTTTGTCAACATATCATTGTTGGCCAAACGAGCGATATATAGGGGTTATAGCCACCCGCCGACAGTGAAAGCTCTTTGATTCTCTATCAAGATCGTAGAGGCTCTGACACCAATTTGAAGAAAAATATTTTATTTATCAACTAAAAATACTTCTCTACTTACATGAAATTATGTAATATAGCACCCCTATTTATAATACTAGAAAATCAAATTAAACTAGGACTAGGAAAATCTATTCCAATATAAACTAGGACAAATAAATCCTAACTAAATTTGAATTAAATAAATACCAAAAATCAAATCCTAAACAACTTGGGATTCCTACTCCAACTTTGAATTATTATTTCCAACACTATAAATAGAAGACATGTTCTTCTCAAACATATAATACAATAAAATCTACAATTTAGTCATTTAGAAAGTTTTACTTAAGAGGAGATTTATTCTCCTAATAATTTTAGAATATACTCCCTCCGTCTCAATTTATATGAGTTATTTTAATTCGACACAGAGTTTAAGAAAGAAAGAAAGACTTTTGAAATTTGTGATCTAAAATAAGTCAAAGATGTTTGAGTGGCTGTAAATCATTTCATTAAGAGTAAAATAGATATTTTAAAGTTAAATTGTTACTAAATATAGAAATGTGTCATTTTTTTTGGAACTGACTAAAAACGAAAGTGAGTCATATAAACTGGGACAGAGGTAGTATATATTTTTATTAGCATTATCATATGTAGGTCAATTGACCGAATTCATATCATATATCATAAAGTCTTTTTTATAGCTTTTTCTTTGTTCTTGAATTTATCATCAAAAAATTTATTTTTTTTGCTTCCGCATGATGTCCTACCAATTTTGATCCCAACAAGTGGTATCAGCGCTAATGATTCATCAATGTTGAAGACAAGCTCAAGATGGGTTCAAATCAAGTTGCAAGCAATTTGATGATAATGCAATTTTTGGTCAAACAAAAAAGTTGTCTGAAGTACTACATGTGGAGAAAAAAAAAAATTCAACCATATTTTCAACAATCCTGCTGTTGATCCATCTTTAAAATCAAAATCAGTTTTCAACTCATGCTTATTTTAACGCGTGAGTTCCAACTTTCAGTCCTTTCTAACTTTTAACACTTGAATTTCTCTCAACTCTTGCATACTTTTAACACATGAGCTCCACTTTTAACCTGTGCTCACTTTTAATGCAAGACTTCAATTTTTAATTCTGCTAACTTTTAACATAGGGCTCCAATATTATTAACCAGTGCTTACTTTAACGCACATGGCCTCAAATTTTAACTTATATCAACTTTTAATTGTGGTAAGCAACAGTGATATATGAAAATTGTGTGTGCAAAAAGAGAAATCAAGATTATTTTACAAGAAAATTCAGGTCAAGGGGAGATTTGTTAGGGTTTGCCCTGAATTTTCTACCTTATTTGAATTCTAGACAATTGTGATCTAATTCAAAAAGGTTTTCTAGACGGAAAAGGTACTCTTGGTGAAAAAAAACTCTACAATATTTATCCTTTTCAGAAGTCTTGAAATTCTCTAAATAGAAGACATGTTCTTCTCAAACATAATACAATAAAATCTACAATGTAGTCATTTAGAGAGTTTTACTTAAGAGGAGATTTATTCGCCCAATAATTATAGAATATATATATTTTTATTAGCATTATCATATGTAGGTTAATTGACCGAATCCATATCACATATCATTAAGTTTTTTTATAGCTTTTTCTTTGTTCTTGAATTTATCATCAAAAAATTTATTTTGTTTGCTTTCGCATGATGTCCTACCAATTTCGATCCCAACACTCCCTATGTCCCACTTTATATGATTCACTTTCCTTTTTAGTTAGTCTCAAAAGGAATGACAAATTTCTATATTTAGTAACAATTTAACTTTAAAATGCCTATTTTACCCTTAATGAAATGATTTACAGCCACACAAACATCTTTGACTTATTTTAGACCACAAATTTTAAAAGTCTTTCTTTCTTTCTTAAACTCTGTGTCGAGTTAAAATAGCTCATATAAATTGAGATGGAGGAAGTATTCATTATCCAATGCATTTTCTGAAGCATTAAATTTATTAAATTTAAAAGGTGATATAGTAAAATTATCATCATTATTTATTATTTCTTAAGGTGTGTGTTAAGTCAATAGTGGACAAGTAAAGATGGACAGAGGGAGTATTCCCTTCGTTCATATTTACTTATCAAGTTTAGAAAATCAAGAGATAATTTTTCACTTAGCTTCTAATTTAGCCTTATTATTAATAATAGTCATTTTCTAATGCATTTTTCAAAAGCATTAGATTTATTATATTCAAACGGTAATATATCAAAATTGTCATTCTATTTGTTGCTCCTTAAGGGGAGTACCAAGTTAATACTGAACAAGTAAAATGGATTGAGAAAGTATAAAAATTGTCTGAAGTACTATATGTGGAGGAAATGGAGAAGAAATGGGCTATGTTATAGCAGTTTAAGCGGAAGATTCGATAAATAAGCAGAAGCAAGGACATAAGGAGAAGAAAATAGATAACAAGATCAATATAAACAAAGCGTAATCTAAACCAACCCAAAATCTGGTACCAAAGAGTATAAGAGCCGAACTACATCAGGAGTATAAGGTCCAAAAGTAATATATACAAGATGTCTCCAAAACTATAAGAGTACAAAATACAACAAGGATAACCAAAGTCAAGCTCTGAACGCCAAGAGCTCACCCTCAGCCTGGATGATCCAAAATAGCACCCCGCACGAGTCTCCGGCGTGCTAACGGGCGATGGCCCACACTTAGATCTGCACCAGAAGATGCAAAAGGTAGGGTGAGCACCAAATGCGAAGCATAAGGTACCCAGTAGGTATCATAGGCCGACAGGGCACATATAAAGTAAAAGAGCAGTAGCAGACAGAGTAGAAATAAACAGTCACAGGAATCAATGAAAAGTACACATGAACTAGCCCAGAGGGAAGACAACAGAAACAGTATATATAAGGCTAGCAAATAGAATACATACACACAACAGGTACAGGTAAAAGTAGGGATGACGCACCTGTGATCCTTGTAAAAATGGTATATATAGATAAGTTCTAGAAATGGACGGTATACCGGTAACCTCAAGTGTAAAGAATAGGAGAGAAGGATAAAGTAGACATGCTCGAAGAACAGTAAACAATAACCACACTAACCACGACAGTCTCAGTCTAGAAACCAACTGCCCTACAGTAACCAATTTCATGCTTAAGACCGAAGTAACATAATAAGAGTCTACCTACAGTCCCTCGGCCGCCCATACAATCGAGAAACGCAATCAAGTGAAGACAAATCCTCCGGCATCCCATACTACCGGAGCGTACAATCAACAAACAATAGACAAGGGTGGTATCTCACGCAGATGAATGATATGATGCCATGCTAAGCAAAAGTGATAGTAGTACCGTATGTCACCCACTTCCGACGACCTGTAGGGCCCATAAGACAGGATCCATGGAAGGTCTCACCCGTATACTACTACTACATCGTATACCCTCCCCCGACACCCGCAGCTCACAGCGTCTGGTCTGGAATGGCAAGGTCCATGGAGGCCCCCGACCAACATACTAGATGCACCGCATCCTCAAGACAATCCCCAAGTAAAGCTGCCTGGAGGATATCCAGATCTAAAACAGTAAGTCCAAAGTTTCCAACACACGGCCCGGCCTGGTCCAGCATCACCCCAGAAGCTGTAGTATATAAGCATGACCCTCGACCCCGTCGAGCCTAGAATAAGTGGAACTATTGATAAAAATATGTTTTAAAACTTTCCTCACCCCAAGAAGATCCATAAAATAATTCAAACCATTTCTAAATCATTTCCGTCGAAAATGGGCCCTGGGCCATGCAAAGTTTAGAAAATTGTCTCAGTAGGCCCAAAGCCAAAATCGTAGTAAAACGTGGAAAAAATCTCTTTATATGCATGGAAATGGTATGATCAAACACACAATAGCTGCCCCGCAGTTCACGATCACCCTAACGACTCTTCACAGGCTCCAAAATTACTCAGCAAGCATAACCAGCCTAGAAGGATATTTCTATGTCCGGGACTCGCGAACATTCCCAATGATCCCACCGTCTATGTTCCAGAGTCAACAAGGCCCCCATGGGACCACAAGGGTAATAATATCAACAAATCAGAATACTACACTTTATGGAGGAAAGAAATGGGACGAATCATGGAAGAGCGGTCAAGGTCTATGGTATCAACCTAAGAACCCAACCCAAAGATGCCAACTAGTACAATTTTACCCAATATATGCAAAGTCTAGGGAGTTAAACCGTAACCTACCTGTCGTCCGATGATAAGCTGCAGGAACGACGATATCAGAGGCCAAGCTGCTCCGAGAAGCTCCGAATGAGAATCAAACTATCAAATTCATGAATAAAATGTTAAGACGAGTCTAACGACACCCATAATGCTACAGTTGTAGCCAGGTCAATATCCGGGTCAAAAGCGGCCCCACAAGGCTCATACCCAAAACCAAAAATGAAAAGGACCACGATGACCCCAATGGTTCCAAGAAGCTATGCTCCAAATTTGAGCACAATTGGCCAAGAGGAAGGGCGCCAAAACAACCCGCAAAAGTTTGGGTTTAAAGAATGGAATTTCGGAAATAAAAATGGAAATTGGGCAAGAATTACTTACCACAAAGATGGAAACTCAAGTCAAGAAGGATAATTCACCACCCCTGCGAGCATGCACCAGCTGGACGGGCAGAATTTACAAAGAAATTTTCAAGCTTTAGAGAAGAGCATCAATGGAGGATTTAAGAATTTCAAGTGAAGAAGGAGCTTACCAAACAACTTAGAAGCGCGAAAAATCCACAACTAATCGACTCCCCAAGTCTTAGAATTGATTTAGAGCAAATTCTTGGGGAGAAATTAGAGTTTTAGAGTGAGAAAATGAGAGAACAATGCTGGAATGATGAACATTCTGCATTTATAGCAGCTGGAAAATGGCCAGCGCTAGGCCAGCGCCAACGACGTTGAAGGGAGGCAGGCGCCTCGGCGCTATCGCGCTGGGAAGGGCTTGATTGCTCTGGGAGGGGCGCGATCGTGCTGGCTGCCGGCAGGCGCTGAGGCGCAATTGCGCTGGCCTTGGCGCGATTGCGCTGAAGGCTGGTCTGCAACTATTTTCTACAACTTTTCTAAAACTCCATGGGGTATTTTGGGCATAATAGGAAATCGATAATCAAAAACCAATAATTCTAACAGAGTGGAAACGACGTTCCGGACTCAACAGAATTTATGAAACTTCCATACGAGGTCATTTCAGATTAATGTTGACCCAAGTCAACACTAACGAAAAGGAACTCAAAGGCTCGAAATGAGTCCAGCTCACGCGAAACCCAAACCAACCACCTTCCTAGTCCAAACTCAACATTTTGGAGCTGATGGAATCGTCGGATTTTGAATCTGACACTCTGATCATTGAAAGTCACCCGAGGTTACGCTTTCAACTCCAAATGGCCTGAAAACTGAGAAAATGACACAAAACCCACACCGAAAGTCCTCAGGCCTCAACTGAAGGTCTAAGTAAACTAAACTCATCGCTCCGGAGCTAACTAAACTATTAGAATTAAATTCCGAGAACGTTAGCTAAGAACTTTAACTAAAGTCAACGATATTCTAAGTTTAAGCTCTAAAACATATAAACGGCCAAAACGACCAAATGAACGACCAGGGCACCGAACTACCGATCCCAGCAAGCCATAAATGACTTGGGGCCACTACAGGAAGGCTCTAAGAGTGCAATAAATGCGTAAATGCGAAGATGACCGGAAGGATCATCACACTGTTCATCCATCTTTAAAATCAAAATCAGTTTTCAACTCATTCTTATTTTAATGGATGAGCTTCAACTTTTAATCCTTGATAACTTTTAACACTTGGGTTCCTTTCAACTCTTGCATACTTTTAACGCATGAGCTCCACTTTTAACCTGTGCTCATTTTTAATTCACAAGGCTTCAATTTTTAATCCTACTCACTTTTAACACAGGGCTCCAATATTATTGACCTGTGCTTACTTTAACGCACATGCCCCCAACTTTTAACCCATATCAACTTTTAATTGTAGTAAGCGGTAGTGATATATGAAGATTGTGTATGCAAAAAGAGGAATCAAGATTATTTTACAAGAAAATTCAGGCCAAGGGGAAATTTGTTAGGGTTTCCCTGAATTTCCTGCCTTATTTGAATTCCAGACAATTGTATTCTAATTCAAAAAAGTTTTCTTGAAGGAAAAGGTACTCTTGGTGAAAAAGAACTCTATAATATTTAGCCTTTTCAGGAGTCTTAAAATTCTATAAATAGAAGACATGCTCTTCTCAAACATAATACAATAAAATCTACAATGCAGTCATTTAGAGAATTTTACTTAAGAGGAGATTTATTCTCCCAATAATTTTAGAATACATATATTTTTATTAGCATTATCATATGTAGGTTAATTGAACGAATTCATATCATATATCATAAAGTAGTTTTTATAGTTTTTTCTTTGTTCTTGAATTTATCATCAAAAAGTTTATTTTATTTGCTTTCGCATGATGTCCTATCGATTTTGATTCCAACACTCTCGCTGTCCCACTTTATATGACTCACTTTCCTTTTTAATCAGTCCCAAAAAGAATGACACATTTCTATATTTAGTAACAATATAACTTTAAAATACTCATTTTATCCTTAATGAAATGATTTATAGCCACACAAACATCTCTCATTTATTTTAGACCACAAGTTTCAAAAGTCTTTCCTTCTTTCTTAAAGTCGTGCCAAGTCAAACTGGATCGTATAAATTAGGACGGAGGGAGTATTTATTATCCAATGCATTTTCTGAAGCATTAAATTTATCATATTCAAAGGATGATATAGTAAAATGATCCTCATTATTTATTATTTCTTAAGGTGTGTGCCAAGTCAATAGTGGACAAGCAAAGAGGGACAGAGGGAGTATCCCCTTCGTTCACATTTACTTATCAAGTTTAAAAAATCAAGAGATAATTTATCACTTAGTTTCTAATTTAGCTTTATTATTAATAATAGTCATTTCCTAATGCATTTTTCAGAAGCATTAAATTTATTATATTTAAACAGTGATATATTAAAATTGTCATTCTATTTGTTGCTCCTTAAGGGGAGTACCAAGTTAATACTGGACAAGTAAAATAGATTGAGGAAGTATTTGGCTAATAATAAGTGTATTTTATGTCAAAAACAAATAGAAGATAAAATTGCACTATTTCAAATATATTATCATTAAATTATTGTCACGCCTCGAACCTAGATCAGGGCGGATCGATATTTGGTGCCTTAATTTGATTGAGTGAAGCCTCCTACATGAACATGAAGATACCACATTTTCATGAACTCATATTTAGAAACGAAATAGTAAGTGTGAGTCACATAAAAAGCAACTCTCTATCATACGGTGGAAACATAGAAGTACAAGTGAATTAAAATCTACGTAATTTAACATAAGAAATTCTTTAAACTTGTACAAAGTTATAAT
The DNA here is from genome assembly GCA_003996215.1 of Jaltomata sinuosa. Taxonomy (NCBI): domain Eukaryota; kingdom Viridiplantae; phylum Streptophyta; class Magnoliopsida; order Solanales; family Solanaceae; genus Jaltomata; species Jaltomata sinuosa. Next base: position 85,598 of record QJPP01007298.1, on the reverse strand, counting down.
CCATATTAAAGACAACATAATTTGATTTCAAAACATATGCATGACTTAAGTACGCTAGTCTATGAAGCCTTTAATACATTATGTCAAAATAAAAATAGAGAGATAAGGCCCTGACGTACCCATAAAATCCAAATGCATCAAAGATATAAACAAGCTCCAGATAAGAAGTGGGGCTCACCAACTCCAGCTGAATACGAACTGATATGTTTATCAAAAAAACTTGTCATCCCGAACACCTAAACCAATATCGTGAAATATAGTGCCCCCAATAATAATGATGTGAGTACTGTGAAATATCACTCGTAGTATGATAAGACATAAATAACACAATAAAAAATAAAAGAAAAAAAATATGGAAGAAACAGACATACCATGACATGATAAGATTGTTATGAGACAATATAGCAATAACATTTGACGATAAGCAATCTTTTAGTAAGGCATAATGAAAATTGATATCAATAATCATATAAGCTTTAAATAAATATCATAATTTTAACTTGGACATACATATAATCTTTAAGTGGGAGATTTATCTTTTAGAGAGAACCTAGCTCTTCCATGGTACCTACCTTTAATAAACTTATACTAATTCAAATTAAGTAAATATGTCAATCTTTATCTTGAGGGCGCAAATCCATCATTGGACGAGGAAGGAAAGAAAAGGAAAGGAAGATCTGTACAAGATAAAAAGTGAATTAGAAAGCATTTACTATGCTTGAATTGACATGGTTGTCCCCCTTAGCTAGTTCAGGATCGGTCTTTGACTCCGCTTGCCTCTACTTTTTATGGCAAGCGTACAAGCCCCGACAAGTAGTTCACCACTTTCACATGGCAGAATCTATCACAATACAGGGAGTTTGATGTCCATATACACTCATATCTCGAAGTTATTGGACGAACTTTCATCAATTCTCTTTCTGGTTTGATTTTCAAGAGGTGTCAATCATAAAAAAGATCATATCCTACAAAAATCAATCTATCAATTGCTTAAGTAAGGTAGTCATTTTTTATTTTTTTATAAATATCATAATAGAAGAAAGAAGTTCATGCAAGCCATTCTTCGAAGCTGATTTAAAAATAAGACACATTCTATGATGTGAGGCTCCAACTTAAAACTTTGAAACTATACCAAATCATACTAGACAACTAAAACATGGAGGAGATCCTAGTCACTGACATACATAAATTCACAATAATCACTATGTATATGGCATGATGTCTAATCAACATTCACAGACTAGGCCATCTTCACTATGATTGTCGTGTGAATTGACAATGATATGTATATAAAAATATTTTGAGTCATAATCCTGATCAAGTGGGAGATAACATCATGTATGAAGTTGTTTTGTGTGACACACTTTATTGTCTATTTTGCATATGATGATACTCTTACTTGTGCTGAGTGTGCATTATGTTGATATGAGTTCTAAGGGGATAGGTGATCAGGTGGTAGTTTAATTTTTTATGATCATGATACTATCTTGGGAGTGGTCTAGTGCTACAATAGAGGATCAATTGTGTTTCATGTTGCGACACGCACAAGGCCTGGTGCGAACCGCATCCCACTTCGCATGGTAATTAGAAATTGGCCAAGTTACTGCTTCACTTGTGTGGAGCTGCACAATGTGACGTGCGAAACACACATTGCGCCGTACAGTTCCCAAAGGGTATTTTTGTCCATTTTGATGTGATGATTTGGAAACATTCTACAACTCAATTTATACATAGTTTTCAATAGTTTTTGATAGTTTTCAGTTTTTGAAGCAAGTTTCTCTCCCAAGGCAAAAAAGAGGATTTTAATCCATTCTCTCAATCTTCAACCATGGACTTGTAAATTTGAGCTTGGATATTGGATTCTTGCTATAATTAATGAAAAGGAATTTGAATTTCTCTATGGGTAGACTTTTGTCTTCCTTTAGCATGAGTGACTAAGTTTCCTTGTATATGGATGTGTTGATGATGAGTACTTGATAAAAGGGTATGGGTCTTGCTTATTTGTATTTATAATTGCTAATATGACATGGGTCTAGTGATTTCACCATATTTTAACTCTAAAATTGGTGATTGCAAACATTAATTTAATTTACTTGATTATTTTCTTGCTTAAGAAAGGGGTTCATAATTTCGGATGTGAACTTGCTAGTGGGTACTTGGGATTCCACTTAGATTGAGGCTAGAAATTGCTCAATTCGCAAGAAATACCCATTTAAGGGTCTAAGCTAGAGATAGCGTGACCTTCCCAAACCTATATTGGTTGGTTTATGCCTAAACAATGGTGCTTGAATAAAGACCGTTGGATAAATGATTGTGTGATCGAGAGATTAACAATCATGCCTAAAACTAATGCTACCTATGTTAGTAAGAATTTATGCTAATGAGCAAGTACCTTAACCCGTGTTTGAGTCCCATCGGAAGCATGTTCTTAGTCGTTTCCTCTCTCTTGTTTACACCTCGCATTTACTTTATTGTTTGATTTGGAATTGAATTGTGACAGATTTTCAGTTCTCCCCTTTTTACATTATTTGTTATTTGGACAATCTACTCTCATTGTGAAGTATTTTCAATAATCTCTTTGGCTAAGCTACAATTCCCTGTGGGATCGACTCTGACTCTCATCGGGTAATATAAATTTTGGTTTGCTTAACGATCGCCGATACCTTCATCTTAGAGAGTATATTTGAGCGTTATCAACATGCTTAGTACATTCAATGTACTGATAGCATACTTCTTTGTGCTATATTATTTTATGATATCAGGTTTAGGTTCTCAGTTTCAGCATCATGGTTAGTACGATCCAGTGTCACCTTAGCGACTACTACTAGTGAGTCCTCATCATCAGAGGACGAACTTTTTTGATGATTTTTTTTAGTACTTTCAGTTTTTAGTATTTAGAGTTAGCTAGGGACTTTTTCCAGCAGCTCGTCAGTAGTAGAGGCTTTTAGACATAGAGTCAGATATTCAACTTATTTCAAATTGAGTTTTATCTTCCAGACTTAGTATTATTTCAGAGATTTCTCCGTTAAATTCTAAAACTTATATTTTATCAGTTTAGCTTCTGCTTAGTTTTAAATGTGTGAAATTTTTAGTATTATGCCATGCCATGGGTTAGCTTGGAGTCGCTTGTGACTCTAAGTACCATATTACATTCTAGGTGTAGGCTCGAGTCGTGACATTAGTACTGTTGATTTAGGGCTTGAGGAGTTCGGATGTGTTTTGAGTGGTTGGTTGTAAAGTTGGAAATTTTAGAATAGTATTGACTTCAGTCAATATTCATTGAAAACAATCTTCATTGGTAAATCTGATAGTTCTATTGAGTCTGAAATATTAATATTTGTCTAGTAGCATAGTTAATTTGTGTTCACGGGGTCCCAAATGAATTTCGAGGGTCCATTCGGGGAATTTTTGGTTGACTTGGTTGCTGGTTCAGAAGTTGCTAGTGCAACTAATATTTCTTCTTTGCGTTTGCGAGGCACTGGCCGCATTCGTGGAGAAGGAAAAGTTGGACCATTGGGAATGCAAGGAGGAGGCTGCGTTTGCAATGAAGAATTGGTCCAAGTACGGTTCAGGTTGTCTTTGGCCTCTACAAACACAATTGGTCCGGGTCGGGGGTCTTTGTAAATGCGATGGGAGTCCTGCATTTGCAAAGAAGGAATCACTAACAGAATTTTAAAATTCCATTTTCAACTCAAAACCCCATAACTCAATTTTTGAAGCTTTGGAACTCAATTTTGGGATATTCAATAGGGTATTTTCGTGGTTTATTCATTGGATAAGTTTCTTATACTACTTTTACACATTTACGATGATTATTCCATAATTTCACCTTCAAATCTTTGTTTTTCAACTTCAAATTTTGAGGTTTCTCGATAAGGTGAAAAATAGTTTTTCAATAATTGCAAGATTGATTTTAACTCCATTTTTGATAAAATTATATATTTGAACTTCTTAATCTTTGGGTAAATAAATTTTCAAATAAAATTCTAGTTTTGTCCTTGTGGGCTTGGGGTTGACTTTTAGGTTGACCCCCCCATATTAGAACCTTAGTAATATGAGTGTTGTTGGACTCATATTTATGTGTAAAATTTATTTTTGATAGATTGGGCACGTCCAAAGCTATTTGAAAGGGGAATGCTCATTTGTGATTGTCGGAGTAATGCATTTGAGCTTCAAGGTAGGTTATGGCTTAACTTTCTTTAGGCTTTACTTAGATGGAGAGTTATCGTGTAAAGCTTCTATGGGTTGGGTGAATTAGTATCTTATAGTGAAAATGTTTGAGATGAATTATTATTGTGATGCCTAAATTGGGGCTTGAACATTGATAACAGATGAATTATTATTGCAATTCCCGAATTGGGACTTATACAGTGATATTAATGCGAATTCAAGATTTCTAGCTTGATATTGAAGCTTGTAATTTGTGCTTATGAGTTGACTAATATCTTGAGATTTTGTACATATCTATTGTGTCAGAATCATCATTTTATTTTGAGAATGAATATACATTCATCTCATGAATCACTGGATTGTACTATTGAGGAAAATACTGATTTTTGAAAAAAATGAACAACCATATATTGAGTTAGTTTGAGGTAAGATCTCAGATAGAGAATTGTGATACTTCTATTGCTTTGGTTTGAGGTAAGATTTTAGACAGAGACTTGTGATACTTCTATTGCTTCAATCTGAGGTATGATTTTTGACAGAGTTTATTTCATCCGAGGTAAGACTCCGGGCGAAGTATATGGACTTTGCGAGAACCCCATGATCCCACCTCTCAGCAAAGATTGAAGAGGTTGTGTATACCGATAGACATTAGCCATTGCATACCGCTGCATATCATTATATATCATTGTATTGTATTATCATTAGGATTTTTATTGTGATTAAGATAAACTGTACTATTTATTAATATTAAACTGCTAGAACTTTTCTGCGTGCAGGTTTATTTTAGTATTCTTTATTTATTATTGTATATGCTTAGGCTTGTTGACACCCAATTTTGGCCCTCCTTTTTCCCATAATTAATTTTTATATGCTTCTTAATCCCGAGGACCTTTCCAAAATAATTTTCTTATTTTTATATTAATTTTTTATAAATTTTGGCACCAATAATCATTTTTAAAAAAAAATGATTTCCTTTACTTTTTGTAATTATAATTACTCATAATATTATATCTTATAAATCACCCCAAAAATATTTTATAATTCATATTGGTATAGTAACTTTTATTTCAAACTCTAAATGAAATTTTGTCGTATCGCTATAGTATTTCCCAAATACAGTCCTATCAATTGAGGATTGCGATTACGCATATCAAAATTATTTCTTAAGTCATCTATATACATATTTGAAAATTAATTAGGATAAAAGAAGCATCGTTAAATTAATTAAGTGGAAAAACGATTAGGGAAAATTAAATCTTCCTACAAATTAATTCATTTACCAAATTTTGGGCCAAAGCCCTATTTGTTTCAGCCAAAAAATTACTAGCCCATTACCCAATTACCTAACCCAGCCCAATTTCTCCTAGCCCACTACCCAATTCGCCCCACCAGCCCAAAAACCCACCAGCCTAATTACCCAAAACCCAATCCCTTTTTCTTTTCTCTCCACTCTCAACCAAACCAAACAGACCCCTCACCCTCTCCAACCAAACCGACAGCTCCCACCCCCCAAACCCTTTCGCCCGTCGCCTCACCTCCAAAGACCCGCCGGGTTTTGCGTCGTACCGGTGGGCAAACGGCGGCGGTGCCCTCTCCCGTCACCTCGCGTCATCCTTTCTCCTTTTTGGAGGTTTTACAACCTCGAAAAGGTCGCCTGCCGCTCGACCACCGGATAATGGCAAAATCCGGTGGTCTTCACCCTTCTCTCCTCCACTTTTATAGCCATCCCCTCACCTTTTTGTCAACTCAAAAATCAAAGTTGTAAAGCTTCCCCCCACCGCCGGCTGCATACCTCGGAAATGAGGAGAAAATCAAAGACCCGTCGGATTCAAAGTGTTATCCGACGGGTACGAGTTTAATCCGACGGTCCGAGTTCTACACCTCTCCCGTCACCGTCTCTTTTGAATCAGCCTGAAAAAAGGTAGGCATCTTCTTTTCCTTCTCTGTTTTCATCATTTCCTCTTGCAACTTGGCTTTCCAAGAATTCAAATTTTGAATTCTTGGAAAGAACGTTGGAGCCTTCAAAACTTTGGCTATAAAAGGAACCCCTTGGGTTTCCATTATGGACAGAGAATGAATCACCAAAAAAGGTAGAACGAACAGCCTCTCTCTCAATTTCTATTCATCTTGTTCTCTAATTTATTTCTCTCTTTTTGTTCATCTCGGAATACTTCGAGTTGAAATCGAAGTCGGAGTAGCTAGCTTGGAACTCGACACTCGACGGCCTCAATCGCTGCCCAACACAAAGTAAGAAATCATTCCTTTAGTTTAGTTTCTGTTCTTCTTCTATTTCTTATGATACGTTTCCCGCAAGTAAGAGTATAAGAATATCTCGTTTGGTTTGTTGTTTGGCCGTGTGTGGCTGTTTACGCGATGTATATGAAAGACGGAGTTTCATTTTTTTTTTTGCTGTTTTAGGCGAGCGAATTTAGTAGTGAAGTTAGTCGATTAAATCATTAACTTAGCCTCGATCTTTGTATTACGTTCGTTATCATCTTCTTTGGTTTGTTGGCTGATTTTCGTTTGAGTTTGTAGAGCATGTAGTTATCTCGCCTTGCCTTGTTCATAACTACGTAAGGACTGCCTTTAGCATATAAAATTATATGAGTTTGGTTTGTTGTTTTCGGATTACTAATAGTTTTGTTTCACTCTTGTGAAAGTTTTAAAGAACCTTTACTATTAGCCGTTTAAATAACTACGGAAGTAGGTATCAACGGTTTTACTTCATTTTGCCTATTCTTGTTTGAAGCTTTCAAAAAATAGTTCCAAGGACTTGCTTTTTCTCGTAATATGATAGGAATCGAATTTGGGGATGAATCATTTTGTTATAACATTGTACATGGCTACCTTTGTTGCATAACTAGAGGTTAGGATCAATGTTTACTCTTCATAAAAGTTGAGTTTTCTTGTTGCTTTCCTTTACGGATTGAGTTGTAAGAGTATGTAATCATCCCGTCTTGTTTTAATCACAACTAGGGGGCTGATTTTGTTTAAATCGGAAAAGGTATATGTATGCTATGTTTGAGTTTCTTGAAGTTTAAATTCTTAAGGTAAAAGTTTCAATAGGTTTGTCATTTTTTTTTAGTACCGAAAATGTTTGTTTAAGATAGGAATATACATATTATGATTATATTTCCAGCGTTTGTTAAATATTGTGGTCGCTAACTTTTCTTTAAACACCTTAATCCTAGTAAAAAGTGGTCAAATTAGTGTGCATTGTTAGAAAAAGAGGGCTGCCCGTATTTTCACTATTTTGGTTTTAACTCGGGATCAATTTCGGGAATACTAGCTTAAGGAATTTATCATGAGCTAATGTAGTAGTTTGGTTCCCTTTTGATCCTCCCGTCACTAGTGTTACCTTACTTTTTGAGGTGATTTGTTCATAGCTACTTATTTAGTTAAAGTGAATGAAAAAATAATAAGGTTTTATATTGCTACTTGTTGTGTACTTTGTTTTCTCCAATAATCGACTAGTGTTGAAGATGTTCATTTTGCCTAAGTTCTTTTCGGATATCATCTCATGTTAGTTCGTTTTTGCTCTAGTCAAATAAATTTGACCGTTTGCTTAAAAAATGAAGCAAAATATGGTTACATGTCGTCTTTCATATATGCTTGTGTATTTACCGAATAGCATGTTTGTTTTCCTTATCACTTTATTGTTAAGCTTGGCATATTTCTACATTTTGTAAACTTTGTTATGCAAGTTACTAATCCTTATCATTTTTTTTGTGTTACATGAAACAACCGGAGAGCTGGAGTTCTCACTTGAAACTCACTTTCGGCCCCAACAAATATTTGGGTCGAGCAGCTATTAGGAGCTATCACGGTGCTCAGAGTCGTTCTTTAGAGACTTAGTTCCTCCAAAGGAACTTGGCGCATCTAGCCCGTTACATTTTTTTTATTGCTTTCCTTTATGCTTATTTGAAATGTTTTAACTAACCTCGTATTATTCGCATACGCATTTTGTGTGATTTGGATTAATGTTTATTTTTCGCTCACAACTTTGTTGAGTTATCTTTATTTAATTTAAAATTTTGAAAGTAAGTTTCCTTCACTCTTTTAGTTTAGGCAAAAGTTTTGGATTTCCTTTTTTTGTAATGCTTTAAAATTAGTGGTTAAACACTTTCAAAAATAGTAATAAGAAATGGTAAATAGTGCAGAGTTTTTAGGATTAATTAATTTAGGCTTTGTTTCAAGAAAAACTTGTTTCAAATAACTCGCGGTAGATTTTCAAAAAAAAAAATCAAAAATATTAATTAGCGATTCAATTTATTTTCAAATAAATTTTAGTCATTCTTAGGCCTTAGATTATAGAATGCTTTTATCTAATTTAGGCAAGCCTTCTTTATATATATTAATAACTTATGTATTCTCTTATTCTAACCCCAATATTTTACAACTATTTTACTATATTCTATATATATATATTTTGAGATTTTCAGATTTTTTAAGGCCTCAAAACGCAAGGTATATATATGTCATATGTTATCTACTACAAGGTATATTTATATTTTACTTACTCTTCTTCCTACTTAAATTATACGTATATTATTTTTATCACAATTACATTTATGTACATAATACTTTCTTTCATATTCAATGTATGTTTATTTCTCACTTTTTGAATAAAAGTCTTCTTATATGAAACAAATAATTTTCATTCTCTACGCAAGTCTTCAAATTCTTTCTTACATGAAATATATTTATGAAATAAATATGATTTTCTTTATATTTTTCTCTACTACCGGTATACTTATTTCCTACACTTTTTTACTTGTCCAAATCCTTTTAAATAATAAACTTTTCACATGATTTCTTATATTTTAAATATACATACATCACCTTTATTCTCTTTCAATAAACATGTCATAAACTTTTTCCCAAAAACTCTAAAACCACATATATTTCTTACTTTACAAAAAGTATATTTGTATAAATAACATTCTCATTTCTTTTACATAGCCCTTTTTAAGTATATATTCTTATAAATCACAAAGTTCTACCTATTTTAACGATAAAAATATTTGCTATTAAACTTTCATATATTTTGACATGAACGTACATATGTTTCATCTTTTTACCATAAGTATATTTTATATCTTTGCCTATTGTAGTGGCATGTTTCATATACTTTGAGTTTTTCTTTAAATTATTAAAACACGTTTTTATCACCCCTTTTTTAGCAAATAATGAGCAAATAACTTTCCCAAATATTGTTTCTAAACTGAGTTTAAGGACTATCTTCGGATAGGCTCTGAAGGGTGCCTAACACCTTCCCTTCGAGTAACCAAAACTCTTACTCAGAATCTCAAACGTTTTCGCAGACTAAAAACAGAGTTTTACATAAAAAATGGTTTCCTAAGTTTCCTAAAATTTAGGTGGCGACTCTAAACCCTTTTCCAAAACAAAGGCAGAAAGAGCCGGATGTTGCAAGCATATTTTGGCCAGTTCAAAATAGGGCGCGACAGCATGGCGACTCTGCTGGGGATTATTAACTTATGTTTTTACCTTAGCATGCTTAGTTTATGAATATTATTTGGAATATTTGTTTATTTGCAGTACATTATTTGCTTTATTTATATCGTTCTTTGTTTGAAAGGACGCAAGCCAAATCCAAACTTGCGCTCTTTGTTTGATTGATAAACACTACTTGTTACTGCTTTCTCACTTGCATTTCTCTATCGAGTCTTTGGCCGTACACATTTCACACACTGTGGTACACGCGGAGGGTTTTATGCCCTCCCAAACCTTCTTTTGGATTCCTTAGTTTCAGGGTCGGTGCATTTAGGTTAGTGTGCCGTCTCGCAGTTATTCAGTCCACTCTCAAATCTAGGAAAATACTCTTATTCTAGAAATAAGTCATGTTGCATAGCCTTAGGCAGGACGATCCCGGGGATTGACACTGCATTTAAGGAACCACCCTTATTGTCAACGGGTTTTTCATAAAACCCAACGACATATACTTTGTGTGTGATTGATGTAAATGATCCAAACTAAAACACATGATGGATTTGGGATAAACAAACTTATCATACCCTTTACCTTTTTTCTTTCAGATGAATATCAACCAAAACTTACCAAACATCCAGATGGTTATCTCAGCACCCGACAACCTAAAAAAGTGGTGGCGAAACATCCGCGTAGCGCATGGGGGTAAGGTACGGGAGCAGCTGGGGGCTTTGATGTCGCTTATGGGGATCCAAGCTGACAAAACCCTCACCACTTTATTAATGGAATTTTGGGACCCAACCACTGTGACCTTCAAATTTCTAGATTTCGAGATCACTCCTACCTTGGAGGAGATTAGTAATTTTGCTGAATTACCACTAAGGGAACGAGTGCCGGTACTCCCATCACCCATAAAGAAGGCAGACTTTCTGAGGCTGTTAGGATTACACATTTTTCCATCACTGAGAAATGTGGAAGGAGGAAAGGTGAAGTTGGATTACCTCTTCGAAAGATATGGTCGTCTCGAGAGTTTTGACGAACACCAAGGTGAATTTGCCTGTACCCGCAGACAGTGGGTATACATGCGACCGAGGGTTTTTGTGTTGGCTTTTTTGGGAACTATGATCTTCCCGATGAGGTTTCATTGCATCGACCTCAATATCCTGCCAATAGTGATGAACGTCTTTGCAGAGCCGCAAAGACTTACCTTGGTACACATGATCCTTGCTGAGATGTTTCGATCGTTGTCCGCATGCACACGGGGACACAACTTCTTTGGACGCTGCAATTTGTTATTGCAAATTTGGGCTGTAGAACACTTCTACCGCCGCCACCCACAGATGGACTACTGTATCGATGCACGCAACAGGATTCAGACTCATAGAGAGCGCATGAGATATTGGACATATGCACCCACCGGAGAAGAGGAATGGCGCACATTCTTGACTAACCTTACCGGAGATTTCATCCAGTGGAGATATCCCTGGATGACAGGATTGGCCTTCATCAGAACTCGATACTTGTATTTCATCGAGTTGATAGGACTGGGAGGCATCCAGCCATATGCGCCTCTCCGTGTTTTAAGACAGTTCGGCTTGGTCCAGGACATACCTTTGTGGTCAAACATGGCGTTATATGAGGACAGTTATGGTGCCGTGATACCGACGGTAGAAATGATGAACTTGCAGGCTGAATGGGATTATATGATCACATTACACATGGGAGGAGACAAATGGTGTACGCCGGAATACTACGCTTGGCGAACGACCGTGAGCCACTTAGCTCAACCGAGCGCAGAAAGATCCAGGGATTTGGCAGATGTCCAGTGGGTCAGATGGGTTAGGGAAGAGGTGCTTCCCCGCATGGAGATCACAACACCAATGTACAACCAGATTGTCCCAGACTCCGTCAACTACTTGATAACAAAGGTAGAGGAAGATCCCGAGGATCCAGAAGAAGATCCGGAGGAGGAGCCAGGAGAAGATCCCGAGGATCCAGAAGAAGATCCGGAGGAAGAAATGGGGGAAGACTTGGAAGAGGATCCGGAAGAAGACCCTGAGGAAGAGGATCCGGAAGAAGATCCCGAGGAGGTTTCTGAGACCGGCTCTAACTTTTATGATCCTAACGATGGAGGAATGATGGAGACAGACTCAGAGCCCAGGTATCATCATTCTGCTGGATCTCCAGAGTATCATCCAGCACCACAGGATGATAGTGATGACGGTCCTACGTGGCCCTAGGTTATCTTTTCCCATTGTACCCCTTTTTCATATTCCCTAAAGGTGCCTCATGGCCCATCCCTTTGTACGCCCTAGTGGCCATCCCATGTCTTTCATTTTTCAGGCTCCCATCAGCCTATCTATTGTAAACTTTCAAGACCACATTTTGCTTAATGAAAGTCATGTTTATCTCAAATCCTAAATGTGTTCAAAATGGATCATTTATTATCAAATTGTATGCAGCGTAGGCCTACGTCTGGCAAAACGAGGCTCCATATTAGGACGCATTTTTGTGTGAATATCGCCAACTTGGCGTATATATTTGTTATATATTCCAACATTTCCCAAACTAACATAGTTTCCTTTTTCTTTCCTTTCTTTTCTTTATGTTTATTATCAACCCCCCAAGAAAGTTGATTTGTGTCGATTTGCAAACTGGCGGAATCGCAATACAACCTCCGATCTAAAGGAAAAATGAGCGAAGAATCTAACAACGCCTCGATGATACCAGTAGATGGCGCCGAAAGTTCTCAAAAACTGATGGACACTCAAAACGACGAACAAATGGCCAACATGGCACAAGAAATTGAGATCTTGAAAGAAGAACTACGCCAAGTGCGGGATTTGACTAAGCTTACAGTTGCTACCTTCCCCGCTCAATTCCAATTTCCAAATGCTGAGTTGCGGTCGGTCGCTCCCGCCGACTTAACAAACGCACCTAAGCAAGCACCACCCGTTCCCACTTATGCTCAAGATCTACTTACTCGCCCGCCCGCTGTTAGGGCTGCGCCTAACCTTTCCTCGCCTACGCAGAACTTTACTGTTCCAATTCACCCAACAATGCAGCACATACCAGAGGCACATGTCACTTGTGAAATGCCTGTTCCACCGGTATATGCTACTGAAGCCCCTACTTTCGCAACATCCACGGCTGTCAAAGTACCATATGAGGTCGATCAGTACGTAGGATTGGAGAGAGATGTCCGGTCAAATGAAGATAGGTCGAAAGCAGCTCAACTTGAAAGTTTGAAAAGGGCTTTTAAAAGCATGCAAGTCACCAGGGGAACCGAAAGTCTGGACTATGATGACCTATGCATCCACCCAGACATCGATATGCCGGTCGGGTACAAACCACCAAAATTTGATGTATTTGATGGAAAGGGCGATCCCCACGCACACCTAAGAGCCTATTGCGACAAGCTGGTCGGCGTAGGAAGGAACGAGAAATTGAGGATGAAACTGTTCATTCGAAGTCTGTCGGGAGAAGCTCTGACTTGGTACACTCGCCAAGACCCTCGCAAATGGCGTGATTGGCAAGAAATGGCCGAAGATTTCATGAGTCGTTTCAGGTTTAATACCGAAATCACTCCAGACAGATTCTCACTTGCTAACATACAAAAGAAGCCATCTGAATCATTTCAAGAATATTCATGGAGATGGAGGACCGAGGCTGCTCGGATCCAGCCCCCACTTGACGAAAATGAACTCTCTAAGTACTTTATCCGAGCTCAGGAAGGCATCTACTTCGACAAAATGATGTCAATGATGGGCCAAAAGTTCGCTGACTTGGTCAAGATGGGAGACTTCATTGAGAAAGGTATTAAGTCTGGGAAAATTCAGTCTATGGTCGCACTACAAGCCGCAAGCAAGGCCATACAGTCAGGTTCCATTGGTGGTATCAAGAAGAAGAAGGAAGACATCTCAGCCGTCACGCCTTACTACCAGCACGGAGGATCATCCTACCGATACCCTAACAACTCCCAAATTATCGCACATGTTCCAGTATATAGTACCCAGCCACACTATAATCCACCTCGAGCTCCAGCACACCAAAATCCACCGAAGCCGTATGCCCCTGTCCAAGCTCCAGTTCACCAAAATAGGCCAGCATATGCACCAAGACCACGTCCTAATTTTGAAGCCAGAAATACCCGCACCTACACTCCTATTGCCGAGCCTTTGGCTCAATTGTTTGAAAGGTTGAGGGTAGCAGGTTTGTTGCAGCCGATTGAGGGAAGAATCCCTGATCCGATACCACGAAGCTTTGATGGAAATAAGCGATGTGCATACCACTCGGGAATCCAAGGACATGACACGGAGGAGTGTTTTAGCTTGAAGAACCAGATCGAGTCTCTTATCAGAAAAGGAGTAATTAAATGCACCGATACTCCTCCAAATGTGAACAACAATCCTCTACCAAATCATGAGAATCGAGGAGTCAACATGATTACCCTAGAGGAAGAGTATGACCTGGAAGGGAATATCGTGCCTATCTGGAACACAGAAGAAGTTGCCGCCACATCTCCAGCGCAACCCTTTATCACAGTTCAGTTGAGAGAACCTTTGACTATTCAAACCTACCTACCGAGAGTTGTGGTAACCACTATAGCCACTGGAAAACCTGACTATGATACTAAAGCAGTCCCATGGGACTATCGGACGGGAGCCAAAGGCAAAATGATAGACGCTGCTGTGACTCACGGAATGACTAGGTCGGGAAGGTGTTATACCCCGGAGGATCTAAATCGAGGGGTTCCCGGGAAAGAACAAAATCCAAAGAAGAATGTTACTGATGCAGAAGCCACAGAATTTTGGAAGAAGATACAGTCTAAAGATTACTCAATCGAGGAACAACTAATGAAGACACCAGCCCACATTTCCATTATGTCCTTGCTAATGAGTTCTGAAGCCCATAGGAACGCTTTGGTACAAGTTTTGAGCGGAGTTAGCGTACCAAAAGAAACTACAAGTGACACATTGGCTGCAACAATTGGGAAAATGGTGGAAGTGAACAAAATCTCTTTCCATGATGATGAATTACCAGCAGAAGGTGTCGGCCACAACAAAGCACTTCACATTGCGGTCAAGTGCTGCGATAAGATCGTGACTAGAGTTTTGATCGACGGCGGTTCTGGATGCAACATTTGTCCTTTCACCACACTGAGAGATTTAGGTGTGAATATGGGAGAGATAAGGGAAAGTCGTGTGAAGGTGAGAGCTTTTGATGGCGCGCAGAGAAGTGTCATTGGAGAAATTTATCTCACATTGCAAGTGGGTCCAGCTGAATTCCCCATCTTATTTCAAGTAATGGATGTTACGTCCAACTACAACTTGTTACTAGGAAGGCCATGGGTCCATATGGCAAGAGCAGTTCCCTCCACGCTTCATCAGTGTGTGAAGTTCGAGTGGGGTCGCACCGAAGTTACCATTCACGGGGAGCTCAGTCACCCCATCTATTCCGTGAATTCTGTTCCAATCACCGAAGAATTGGATGGAGCCGCTTTCCATGCTCTGGAGATCATGCAAGCCGTAAGAATTGATGAGAAGGTAGAGCCTGTAAAGATGGAGATGTCGAGAGCAGCGAAGATGGTTGCGTCAGAGATGTTGAAATATGGGTATAAACCAAAGACAGGGCTCGGACCTAAGGCTGACGGTATAATTGAACCAATCCAGCTAAAACATCAGAAAGGTACCGCCGGGCTAGGGTATAAGCCTGCTTCAGGAGGAGTCCACAGTGCAAAGTTTGGGGCAGTAGTGTTCGTGCCAGGACAAGTCCTAATCCCAGATGAAGCAGTTGATGAAGACGTCATTGAGGGAATAGGAAATCTATTCGTGGCCATGACCGACGATGGACTGGAGAAAGACATCAAGAAGCTGACCATCCGTGATGCCGAGCCTGGAGAAGTCTTGCAGAACTGGACCATCAGCCCGTCCCTGTTTCGACAGGAGTCCTGGTAGTGTGGAAACGTAGTTTTATTTCAAAATGTTTTTGCATGATCAATTGAGGCTTGAATCATGCCTAAGCCCTTTTTGCTACTTGCCTCTTCTGAAAAGCTAGACTGCTTTTTAATAAAAAGTCTTTATTTTTCTTAAAATTTAAAATAACTATTTATTTTTTACTCACCTTTCATACTTTTCAGCGCTAATATTAGTAAAAATCATCGTACAACGGTTATGACATGTAACGAATCCATTGAGAAAAGTACGAGTCATGAGCAGGACTATGAAGAATACGATGAAAGCATGATGCCTGAAAATCTACCTCAGGAGATCGAACAACTTGAAAGTCAGAAAAAGCCCAACATGGAGGAAACCGAGGTTGTCAACTTGGGAAATGAAGAAATGGTGAAAGAAGTACGAGTCAGCATACACTTGGAAGACGAAGAAAGCAAGAATTGATTGAATTGATCAAACAATATGTTGATGTGTTTGCTTGGTCCTACGATGACATGCCAGGATTAAGCACCGATATCGTCTCACACAAGCTGCCGACTGATCCTTCTTGCCCGCCTGTGAAGCAAAAGACTAGGAAGTTCAAGCCTGATTTAAGTTTAAGAATCAAGGAGGAGGTAACTAAGCAGATCCAAGCAAATATTGTGAGGGTTACTAATTACCCCACATAGTTGGCCAACATCGTGCCAGTGCCAAAAAAGGACGGGAAAATCAGGATATGTGTAGACTATTGGGATCTTAATAAAGCTAGCCCCAAGGATAACTTTCCTCTCCCAAACATTCATATACTCATCGACAATTGTGCAAAGCATGAGTTGCAATCGTTTGTCGATTGCTTTGCGGGGTATCACCAAGTCCTGATGAATGAGGGTGATGCAGAGAAAACGGCATTTATCACTCCATGGGGAGTATATTGCTATAGAGTGATGCCATTCGGACTCAAAAATGCTGGCGCAACCTATATGAGGGCCATGACTACCCTCTTTCATGATATGATTCACAAGGAGATCGAAGTGTACGTAGATGATGTCGTTATCAAGTCCAAGAAGAGTTCAGACCACCTACGGGATTTACAGAAGTTCTTTGAGAGGTTGCGGAGATATAATTTGAAATTGAATCCAGCAAAGTGCGCATTCGGAGTTCCCGCCGGAAAGCTACTGGGGTTCATCATCAGCAGGAAAGGCATAGAATTGGATCCATCAAAGATCAAAGCGATTCAAGAGTTACCTCCCCCAAGGACCAAGAAGGATGTGATGAGTTTCTTGGGGAGACTCAATTACATCAGTCGTTTCATAGCTCAGTCTACAGTGATATGTGAACCCATATTCAAGTTACTAAAGAAGGATGCCGCCACAGAATGGACGGAGGAATGCCAAAGAGCTTTTGACAGAATCAAGGAGTACTTGTCCAACCCACCAGTATTGGTTCCACCAGAGCCCGGAAAGCCATTGCTGCTGTATCTATCCGTCATGGATGGAGCATTTGGATGTGTGTTAGGACAACACGATGACACGGGAAAGAAAGAGCAAGCTATTTACTACTTGAGCAAGAAGTTTACACCATACGAGGCAAGATATACCTTGTTAGAACGAACGTGTTGCGCCTTGACTTGGATTGCGCAAAAGTTGAGGCATTACCTGTCGGTATACACCACGTACTTGATCTCAAGAATGGATCCACTCAAGTACATCTTTCAGAAACCGATGCCTACGGGGAAATTAGCAAAGTGGCAAATTTTGCTGAGTGAGTTTGATATTGTGTACGTGACACAGAAGGCCGTCAAAGGACAAGCTTTGGCCGATCACCTCGCAGAAAATCCGGTGGACAAAGATTATGAACCGCTCATGACCTACTTCCCCGATGAAGAAGTATTTTTTACAGGAGAGGATATCTCAGAGTCGTATGATGGATGGAGATTGTTCTTCGATGGGGCATCAAATTTCAAAGGAGTCGGAATCGGAGCAGTTTTGGTTTCAAGAACGGGTCAGCACTACCCAATCTCAGCCAAGATTAGATTCCCTTGCACAAACAACATGGCAGAATATGAAGCATGCATTCTCGGACTTAGGATGGCTGTGGACATGAACATCAAAGAGCTTTTGGTAATAGGTGATTCTGACCTATTGGTTCATCAGGTACAAGGAGAATGGGCCACCAAGAATGTCAAGATCCTTCCTTATCTGGAATGTGTAAAGGAGCTGAGCAAAAGGTTTACAAAGATTGAGTTTAAACATGTCCCCCGGGCTCAAAACGAGTTCGCTGATGCTTTGGCTACTCTTTCCTCAATGATCCAACACCCGGATAAGAATTACATCGACCCTATTGAAGTGGAGATACGTGACCAGCACGCATGCTGCTTTCACGTAGATGAAGAGTTTGATGGAAAGCCATGGTATCATGATATTAGAAGATTGCTCAAAGCAGGAGAATATCCGGAAAATGCCGGTAGCAAGCAAAAGCGGACTTTAAGGAGAATGGCCAATCATTTCTTCCTTAACGGCGAAATCCTGTATAGGAGAACCCCGGATTTGGGATTACTAAGATGTGTCGATGCAACAGAAGCAACAAGACTGTTAGAGGAAGTTCACGCAGGGACATGTGGACCCCACATGAACGGATCCACTTTGGCAAAGAAGATTTTGAGAGCTGGATACTTTTGGATGACTATGGAGAGGGATAGCATCCGGTATGTACAAAAGTGTTATCAGTGTCAAGTTCATGGCGACTTCATACGAGTTCCGCCAAACGAGCTCAATGTGATGGGGTCACCATGGCCATTTGCTGCTTGGGGCATGGACGTAATTGGACCCATAGAGCCTCCCGCATCAAATGGACACCGTTTCATCCTGGTAGCTATCAACTATTTCACAAAATGGGTTGAGGCTTCAACGCACAAGGCAGTAACTAAGAAGGTGGTAGCAGATTTCGTCCAAAATAACATAGTTTGTCGTTTTGGAATTCCGGAATCAATCATAACAGACAACGGAACCAATCTTAATAGTGATCTCATGAGAGAGACTTGTGAAAGGTTTAAGATCTCCCACCGGAACTCCACAGCATATCGACCACAAATGAATGGAGCAGTTGAAGCCGCGAACAAGAATATCAAGAGGATCCTGAGAAAAATAATAGATAGTAACAGAGAATGGCATGAGAAGCTGCCATATGCTTTGCTCGGCTATCGCACCACAATCAGAACATCCACTGGTGCAACCCCCTACATGTTGGTCTACGGTTCGGAAGCAGTAATACCCGCTGAAGTGGAAATACCTTCTCTAAGAATCATCCAAGAGGTTGGTCTGGAAGACGCGGAATGGGTTCGTAGCAGGATTGAACAGTTGATGCTCATTGATGAGAAGAGACTGGATGCAGTATGTCACGGCCAACTCTATCAAAACAGAATGATCAGAGCGTTCAACAAAAAAGTCAAGCCTCGACGATTCACACCAGGGCAATTAGTATTGAAGAAAATATTCCCTCACCAGATTGAAGCTAAGGGGAAATTTGCGCCAAACTGGCAAGGCCCTTACATGGTTCACCGAGTGCTCTCAGGCGGAGCAGTAATCCTTGCAGAAATGGATGGCGTCGTGAGCACAAAGCCGATCAATTCAGACGCTATCAAGAAGTACTACATTTGAAGACAGAGAGACTAGTTGTTGTTTCCTTATACTTTTCACATTTTTCTCTAATGTAACAAACTACGTATTAGCCTGACTTCCCACGGCGGGATACGTAGGCAACCCATATCGGGTCCGGTTTCCCTTAGAAAAACCAAAAACATCATCTTTCATGTATTCAGAACTACGATTGACCTGACTTCCCTCGGTGGGATACGTAGGCAATCCTCGTCGAATTCGGTCCCTTCATATTTTTCATTATCCCTAATGTATTTGAACTACGTTCTGACCTGATTCCGTTTGGATACGTAGGCAGCCTGAGTCAGGCTCGGTCATTGCATTACATGTTTTTATTCTTCCTAATGTATTTGAACTACGTTCTGACCTGATTCCGTTTGGATACGTAGGCAGCCTGAGTCAGTTTCGGTCAATGCATTACATATTTTTCATTCTTCCTTGATATCCCCCGAACTACGTACAGACCTGATTCCCATTCGGGGATACGTAGGCAACCTAAGAGGTTCGGTCACACCCTTAGGATAAACCTTCCCCCCTTTTTATTTATACCTTCAGAGTGATCACAACATCTACAGAGAGATAGAAAAGCGTCACCAGAAGCCGGAGCCACGAGAAAAGTACATTTGGACGTCCTCAACAAAGGGGAAAACTCGATTGGATTTCGGAACATGTCATAATCTAAGGAACGATGAATAATCACTATATATATGCGCCTAGTATACACAAAATATACTTATTTTCTAAAAATATATATACATATTTTCAAAATATTTCACTGCCTTTCCACCTACCGAGCCTTCAAAATAGGAAGTCGCGAGCAACCAAGGAGGTTTTGAAGGGATCCACCATACCGAGTCTCTGGGATAGGAAATCGCGAGCGGCTGATGAGATTTTGTAGAAATCTAGTGGCAAGGCCGGGGTCCGCAAGCTGACACAAATCAACACCCCTCCCGAAACTAAGAATTTTCCTTTGAGCGCAGGGAAACAGGAGTCAAGACAGGATGATGTCAAGTCAAGCTCATGGACATGATCGGAGAAATCTTTCGGCTATCCCGACACCGTAAGCCGAATATTCTTCCCCAATTCTATATTTAAAATACTGTATCCCGATTCTTACAATTCTTAAAGAGTTTTCATCTATGTTTTTGCAGGTACGTACGAGATCCGGATCGAGTATCGAAGACAGAGAGCTCTCATAGGAAAATAGGATAGTTTATCTCTTTCCAAATAACTCCGCCAATCGGAGATTGCCATCTAATTACGTCAAATAACTCCGCCGATCGGAGAATGCGGACTGACTTCATCAAACTCCGCCGATTGGAGTTTGTACATAGGCAAACAAAATGACGCTCCGCCGATTGGAGTTTGTGCATAGGCAAACAAAACGACGCTCCGCCGATTGGAGTTTGTACATAGGCAAACAAAACGATGCTCTGCCGATCGGAGCTTGTATATAAGCAAACAAAACGACGCTCCGCCGATTGGAGTTTGTACATAAGCAAACAAAACGACGCTCTGACGATTGGAGCCTGTACATAAACAAGCAAGCGACGCTCTGCCAAATCAGAGAAATGCATATTAGCAAGCAAAACATACTCAGCCAATCGGAGGCTGCATCATAGCAAGCATCATCATAACTCCATCAATCATAAGCATGCGTGCCATCAACATCCTCATTTTGCATTAAAAATCACGCCCACCCTCTAATGCGGGAATTTACATTCAAGCACATTTTACAGGCGCCCACCTTCTAATGCGGGTATTTACATTCAAGTACATTTTACAGGCGCCCACCTTCTAATGCGGGTATTTACATTCAAGTACATTTTACAGGCGCCCACCTTCTAATGCGGGTATTTACATTCAAGTACATTTTACAGGCGCCCACCTTCTAATGCGGGTATTCATTCAAAGCTCCGGCACACAAACCGGAGCATGCATTGAGATCTTGGTACACAACCCAAGACTCTATTTCATTAACGCTTCGGCACACAAACTGGAGCATGCATTGAGATCTTGGTACACAACCCAAGACTCTATTTCATTAACGCTTCGGCACACAAACCGGAGCATGCATTGAGATCTTGGTACACAACCCAAGACTCTATTTCATTAACGCTTCGGCACACAAACCGGAGCATGCATTGAGATCTTGGTACACAACCCAAGACTCCATTTCATTAATGCTCCGGCACACAAACCGGAGCATGCATTGAGATCTTGGTACACAACTCAAGACTCTATTTCATTAACGCTTCGGCACACAAACCGGAGTATGCATCAGGATCTTGGTACACAACCCAAGATTCCATTTCGTTAACGCTTCGGCACACAAACCGGAGCATGCATCATAATCTTTCTTTTCCAGCAAGTACACGATTTTGCATCCCCAGCATCTCACAGCTCGACATTGGGGCAATTTTGAAAGAGACATTGGGAATATCATTGCCCCGCCAGTCGAGAGACTTTATCTTACAGCATTGCCCCGCCAGTCGAGAGGCTTTATTTTTACAGCATTGCCCCGCCAGTCGAGAGGCTTTATTTTACAGCATTGCCCCGCCAGCCGGAGGCTTTACTTCCCAAGATTATTTCACCTACAATACATCCACTCCACAAAATGGAGACGTCAACAATCATTTGGATATCTACACTCTACTCTTTACATTACAATTTTAATTTACATTTTTTAGCCTCAACAGGTACTTTGTAACCCCTTTTTACCTATTTTGCAGGATGACACACTACAACGTGGAACTACCTCTAAGCAGCGATTGAGGCAATGCTTGATGAGAAATACCAAACTCACAAGCCAGAGTTTCAAGACTAGCACTCCGACTCCAATTCCTACAATCAGTTGTCCATATTTCTAAATCAGAGTACACCTGCTCTCACAAGCATCGATACCCCTTTCTTTATCTCCTAGAGTTCCCACTAGAGGATATTAAAGGGACTACCTCCATCTAGCAATTCGACGTGATCTTATGGGGATGCGACATGCGCCTAGTAGAGTCTCGTTTATGGGTGTGTTGTGCACCACATTTATAATCGGGAGGCTGTGAAAGTGCACCCATTTTGAAAAGATTATTGTCATCTAGCAAATGATCTACCGGCAATTCCATAAAACTCTTTCCAAGCTCAACTAAGAGACCAGTGTCAACCATAAATCGTACACTGGGGCAAATTTTGAGGACTGCCTCAAAATTTACCATAATCCTCTATTCAGGACTGCAACCGCCCTAATTCCCATTTCCTTAGGGATACGTAGGCAGCTCAACTTCGAGCATGACCGTACCCACTCCATCTGTGTCAAAATCATCTTCCCCTTTTACCGCAAAAAATACCAGTGTCGACATAAAACCAACACTGGGCAAATTTTGAGGACCTCTCAAAATTTTTGAACTACATTGGCCTGATTCTCGTGAAACCCGAGATATGTAGGCAACTCGGAGACCAGAGTTCGGTCGAATTCATAATGACAAATAACCTTTCTCTTTCTAGGTACGACCTTTCCAAAATTTGATTTTTTTCCAGTCCAGACAAAATTGGCTTTACGTCAACATCTTCGCCCAAAGACTCTTTCATCATCTTTGTTCGAAGAGGGGCAAGTTGTTGACACCCAATTTTGGCCCTCCTTTTTCTCATAATTAATTTTTATATGCTTCTTAATCCCGAGGACCTTTCCAAAATAATTTTCTTATTTTTATATTAATTTTTTATAAATTTTGGCACCAATAATCATTTTAAAAAAAAAAAATCCTTTACTTTTTGTAATAATAATTACTCATAATATTATATCTTATAAATCACCCCAAAAATATTTTATAATTCATATTGGTATAGTAACTTTTATTTCAAACTCTAAATGAAATTTTGTCGTATCGCTATAGTATTTCCCAAATACAGTCCTATCAATTGAGGATTGCGATTACGCATATCAAAATTATTTCTTAAGTCATCTATATACGTATTTGAAAATTAATTAGGATAAAAGAAGCATCGTTAAATTAATTAAGTGGAAAAACGATTAGGGAAAATTAAATCTTCCTACAAATTAATTCATTTACCAAATTTTGGGCCAAAGCCCTATTTGTTTCAGCCAAAAAATTACTAGCCCATTACCCAATTACCTAACCCAGCCCAATTTCTCCTAGCCCACTACCCAATTCGCCCCACCAGCCCAAAAACCCACCAGCCTAATTACCCAAAACCCAATCCCTTTTTCTTTTCTCTCCACTCTCAACCAAACCAAACAGACCCCTCACTCTCTCCAACCAAACCGACAGCTCCCACCCTCCAAACCCTTTTGCCCGTCGCCTCACCTCCAAAAACCCGCCGGGTTTTGCGTCGTACCGGCGGGCAAACGGCGGCGGTGCCCTCTCCCGTCACCTCGCGTCATCCTTTCTCTTTTTTGGAGGTTTTACAACCTCGAAAAGGTCGCCCGCCGCTCGACCACCGGATAATGCCAAAATCCGGTGGTCTTCACCCTTCTCTCCTCCACTTTTATAGCCATCCCCTCACCTTTTTGTCAACTCAAAAATCAAAGCTGTAAAGCTTCCCCCCACCGCCGGCTGCAGACCTCGGAAAAGAGGAGAAAATCAAAGACCCGTCGGATTCAAAGTGTTATCCGACGGGTACGAGTTTAATCCGACGGTCCGAGTTCTACACCTCTCCCGTCACCGTCTCTTTTGAATCAGCCTGAAAAAAGGTAGGCATCTTCTTTTCCTTCTCTGTTTTCATCATTTCCTCTTGCAACTTGGCTTTCCAAGAATTCAAATTTTGAATTCTTGGAAAGAACGTTGGAGCCTTCAAAACTTTGGCTATAAAAGGAACCCCTTGGGTTTCCATTATGGACAGAGAATGAATCACCAAAAAAGGCAGAACGAACAGCCTCTCTCTCAATTTCTATTCATCTTGTTCTCTAATTTATTTCTCTCTTTTTGTTCATCTCGGAATACTTCGAGTTGAAATCGGAGTCGGAGTAGCTAGCTTGGAACTCGACACTCGACGGCCTCAATCGCTGCCCAACACAAAGTAAGAAATCATTCCTTTAGTTTTGTTTCTGTTCTTCTTCTATTTCGTATTATACGTTTCCCGCAAGTAAGAGTATAAGAATATCTCGTTTGGTTTGTTGTTTGGCCGTGTGTGGCTGTTTACGCGATGTATATGAAAGACGGAGTTTCATTTTTTTTTTTGCTGTTTTAGGCGAGCGAATTTAGTAGTGAAGTTAGTCGATTAAATCATTAACTTAGCCTCGATCTTTGTATTACGTTCGTTATCATCTTCTTTGGTTTGTTGGCTGATTTTCGTTTGAGTTTGTAGAGCATGTAGTTATCTCGCCTTGCCTTGTTCATAACTACGTAAGGACTGCCTTTAGCATATAAAATTATATGAGTTTGGTTTGTTGTTTTCGGATTACTAATGGTTTTGTTTCACTCTTGTGAAAGTTTTAAAGAACCTTTACTATTAGCCGTTTAAATAACTACGAAAGTAGGTATCAACGGTTTTACTTCATTTTGCCTATTCTTGTTTGAAGCTTTCAAAAAATAGTTCCAAGGACTTGCTTTTTCTCGTAATATGATAGGAATCGAATTTGGGGATGAATCATTTTGTTCTAACATTGTACATGGCTACCTTTGTTGCATAACTAGAGGTTAGGATCAATGTTTACTCTTCATAAAAGTTGAGTTTTCTTGTTGCTTTCCTTTACGGATTGAGTTGTAAGAGTATGTAATCATCCCGTCTTGTTTTAATCACAACTAGGGGGCTGATTTTGTTTAAATCGGAAAAGGTATATGTATGCTATGTTTGAGTTTCTTGAAGTTTAAATTCTTAAGGTAAAAGTTTCAATAGGTTTGTCATTTTTTTTTAGTCCCGAAAATGTTTGTTTAAGATAGGAATATACATATTATGATTATATTTCCGGCGTTTGTTAAATATTGTGGTCGCTAACTTTTCTTTAAATACCTTAATCCTAGTAAAAAGTGGTCAAATTAGTGTGCATTGTTAGAAAAAGAGGGCTGCCCGTATTTTCACTATTTTGGTTTTAACTCGGGATCAATTTCGGGAATACTAGCTTAAGGAATTTATCATGAGCTAATGTAGTAGTTTGGTTCCCTTTTGATCCTCCCGTCACTAGTGTTGCCTTACTTTTTGAGGTGATTTGTTCATAGCTACTTATTTAGTTAAAGTGAATGAAAAAATAATAAGGTTTTATATTGCTACTTGTTGTGTACTTTGTTTTTTTCAATAATCGACTAGTGTTGAAGATGTTCATTTTGCCTAAGTTCTTTTCGGATATCATCTCATGTTAGTTCGTTTGTGCTCTAGTCAAATAAATTTGACCGTTTGCTTAAAAAATGAAGCAAAATATGGTTACATGTCGTCTTTCATATATGCTTGTGTATTTACCGAATAGCATGTTTGTTTTCCTTATCACTTTATTGTTAAGCTTGGCATATTTCTACATTTTGTAAACTTTGTTATGCAAGTTACTAATCCTTATCATTTTTTTTGTGTTACATGAAACAACCGGAGAGCTGGAGTTCTCACTTGAAACTCACTTTCGGCCCCAACAAATATTTGGGTCGAGCAGCTATTAGGAGCTATCACGGTGCTCAGAGTCGTTCTTTAGAGACTTAGTTCCTCCAAAGGAACTTGGCGCATCTAGCCCGTTACATTTTTTTTATTGCTTTCCTTTATGCTTATTTGAAATGTTTTAACTAACCTCGTATTATTCGCATACGCATTTTGTGTGATTTGGATTAATGTTTATTTTTCGCTCACAACTTTGTTGAGTTATCTTTATTTAATTTAAAATTTTGAAAGTAAGTTTCCTTCACTCTTTTAGTTTAGGCAAAAGTTTTGGATTTCCTTTTTTTGTAATGCTTTAAAATTAGTGGTTAAACACTTTCAAAAATAGTAATAAGAAATGGTAAATAGTGCAGAGTTTTTAGGATTAATTAATTTAGGCTTTGTTTCAAGAAAAACTTGTTTCAAATAACTCGCGGTAGATTTTCAAAAAAAAAAATCAAAAATATTAATTAGCGATTCAATTTATTTTCAAATAAATTTTAGTCATTCTTAGGCCTTAGATTATAGAATGCTTTTATCTAATTTAGGCAAGCCTTCTTTATATATATTAATAACTTATGTATTCTCTTATTCTAACCCCAATATTTTACAACTATTTTACTATATTCTATATATATATATTTTGAGATTTTCAGATTTTTTAAGGCCTCAAAACGCAAGGTATGTATATGTCATATGTTATCTACTACAAGGTATATTTATATTTTACTTACTCTTCTTCCTACTTAAATTATACGTATATTATTTTTATCACAATTACATTTATGTACATAATACTTTCTTTCATATTCAATGTATGTTTATTTCTCACTTTTTGAATAAAAGTCTTCTTATATGAAACAAATAATTTTCATTCTCTACGCAAGTCTTCAAATTCTTTCTTACATGAAATATATTTATGAAATAAATATGATTTTCTTTATATTTTTCTCTACTACCGGTATACTTATTTCCTACACTTTTTTACTTGTCCAAATCCTTTTAAATAATAAACTTTTCACATGATTTCTTATATTTTAAATATACATACATCACCTTTATTCTCTTTCAATAAACATGTCATAAACTTTTTCCCAAAAACTCTAAAACCACATATATTTCTTACTTTACAAAAAGTATATTTGTATAAATAACATTCTCATTTCTTTTACATAGCCCTTTTTAAGTATATATTCTTATAAATCACAAAGTTCTACCTATTTTAACGATAAAAATATTTGCTATTAAACTTTCATATATTTTGACATGAACGTACATATGTTTCATCTTTTTACCATAAGTATATTTTATATCTTTGCCTATTGTAGTGGCATGTTTCATATACTTTGAGTTTTTCTTTAAATTATTAAAACACGTTTTTATCACCCCTTTTTTAGCAAATAATGAGCAAATAACTTTCCCAAATATTGTTTCTAAACTGAGTTTAAGGACTATCTTCGGATAGGCTCTGAAGGGTGCCTAACACCTTCCCTTCGAGTAACCAAAACTCTTACTCAGAATCTCAAACGTTTTCGCAGACTAAAAACAGAGTTTTACATAAAAAATAGTTTCCTAAGTTTCCTAAAATTTAGGTGGCGACTCTAAACCCTTTTCCAAAACAAAGGCAGAAAGAGCCGGATGTTGCAAGCATATTTTGGCCAGTTCAAAATAAGGGCGCGACAAGGCTCAGTCAGCCTATGATGCTTACTGAGTATAAGTGAACCATACTCACACCTACATTTCTGCATCCTTCTAATATAGATCTAGTACGAGTAGACCCCGCAACTAGAGTTCGCGCTTCTGGATATTATTTGAAGTTGTGTTGAGCTTCTACCTTCAGAGATTGACCATGTTTCTTCTATCTTTTATTTCTGTCTTATCTACTTCTTGGACAACTTTGTATTTTAGCTTTTACATTCAATTTTAAAAATCGCTCTTATACTTGTGATAACTGAGTCTTGAGATTTCTGATGTACTATTTCATATCCATTTGAGAATGTTTAGAGTTATTATTAAATATTTGCATCAATGTTTTACATTTTTCCTTTATTTTGATTTGATTGTACTTATCAAGTTTGACTTACCTATCATGGTTGGGTAGGGGTTGGTGCCATCACAACCATCATTATTTTGGGTCATGATAAGTTGGTATTAGAGCCATGTTCACCAGTCTTATAAGTACAAGAGCAAGTGTCTAGTTGAGTTCCGCTGATTGGTACGATGACATTCGTACCTATCTTCAAGAGGCTATGTGATATTTTAAGAAAAATTGTATTCTTTGACTCCTTATCGTGTGACGTGTTCACTCCTTGAATTCTAAATTTTTGTTTCATTTTTTCTACAGATAGTGAGAATGAGATCAACTGCTACTGATAATGGTGTGCCTTCACCCGCTGCTAGGACCCCAGCCAGGGGTCAAGGCCATGGCAGAGGTAGAGCACATAGTGCATCACCAGCTAGGGGTCATGCTAGGGTGGCATCTCCTGCGCCAGAGGTTGAGTTTGAGGAAGAGGCTTATCAGCCAAAGGGTATGGGGCCTATTCAGGTTCCATAGGGTTTTGTAGCCACTCTAGTGTTATAGGATATTATGGTTCAGATCTTGAGCTTCTTAGAAGGTATGGCTCAGATAGGAGCTCTACCTATCACTCCTGATGAATCATAGACTATAAATGGGGTTCAGTCTCTAGAGAGAGTACCAACTCAGTGTTCCTAGACTCATAGAGCACAACTTGTTGTTAGTGTAGCTCCAGACATTAATGCTTTGCCAATTAGACTAGTTTCTCCACCGGTTGTGGCTAGGCCAGTGATAACAATTGAGAAACAAAAGATATTTAACAGATTATTGAGATTAAGACCTCCCAAGTTCACTGGTGCACTTGGAGAGGATGCGTATGAGTTTTTGGTCATTACCAAGAAAGGTTGTATAACCTTAGTTTGGTTGAGTCTCATGGTGTGGATTACAGTACCTTTCAGATGGTAGGAGTAGCAAAATAATGGTGGAGATTGTATCTTAGTTGTAGACCAGCAAGTTTGCCTTCTATGATATGGATACAGTTCTCTGAGGCTTTCTTTGGAAGTATGTGCCTCGCAGCTTGAGAGAGAGTTTAAGAGATGAGTTTGATGGCTTAGAGCAGGGTACCATGACAGTTATTGAGTACGAGACTAGGTTTTATGCCTTGTCTAGGCATGCCTTGATGAGTATTTCATCATAGGAGAAGGGATTGGCTACTCCACTTAATTTGGCTACAGTGCAATTGGTGACTACTGGGGTACCTTTCAGCAGATACTGGATCATTCTAGGACTGTTGAGGGCATTCATCGCGATACCTATAAAGGTGGTGGCAAGAGAGCTCATAGTCACTGTGGTTTTAATGGCTCACCATGGGGCAAAGGCTTCTTAAGTAGGGTCATCATTATCAGCCTAACAGGCCAGTTTAGGCAGCATTATAGACTTTAAATGGTGGTCATGCTGGGTATAGTGGTCATGGAGACCATTTTTCAAGACAAGTGTCTAGGAGTCCTTATTCTAGGCTTTCAGGTCATGGTGGGTACTCTAGCTCATACGGGCAACCACAACATTCTTTTCCAGAGCAGAGGATGTTTTGATTGTGGTGACTTGGGTAACTTTATGAGGGATTGCCCCAGCCGTGAGTAGGATCATCCATAACATGGTTCTCAAATGCAAACTCATCGGGCACTAGCATTACCAGCTAAAGGAGTTACAAGAGTAGTAGAGGTGGTTCTCGGGGCACTAAGTGAAGAGCCTAGGTGGCTCATAGAGGTGGTTTTGGAGTTACTCAGTTTGAAGGTGGGCATGGATATTGTTATGCATTCCTAGGTAGACTCGAGGCAGAGGCCTCCAATGCTATGATTACTGGTATCATCCTAATTTTACATTGGCATGCTTAGTACTATTTGACCCTAGTTCTACTTATTTATATATGTCTGGGTATTTTACTTTGGGTATTGAAATAGTGTGCGAGTCCTTTGTTGTACCTATTCATGTTGCTACCTCAGTAGGTGATTCTTTAGTGGTAGATCAGGTGTACTAATCTTGTGTTTTGATTGGGGTATGATACTTTGGTGAATTTGATTATTCTAAATATGGTAGATTTTGATGTCATTTTGGATATGGATTTTCTCTCTCTGTATTATGCTATTATGGATTGTCGTGCTAAGACAGTTATATTAGTTATACCAAGTGTACCGAGGTTGGAGTGAAAGGGCACTCAGGGATTGTATCCTAAGAGCATTATTTCCTTTTTTCGGGCTCAATGGATGATGAAGAAGGGGTGTCTTACTTATTTGGCATATATGCGTTATACTAGTGTTGACACACCTTCTTTAGAGTCCGTACAAGTGGTTAGGGAGTTCATAGATATGTTTCCTATGGGTCTTCTAGGTGTTCCTACTATCAGAGACATCGATTTTGCTATTGACTTGGAGTCAGACAGTAAGTCCATTTTCATTTCTCCTTGTTGGATGGCTCTGGAAGCGTTGAAGGAGTTGAAGGACCAGCTTCAAGATTTGTTGACTAAGGATTTCATTAGGCCCAACTTTTCACCTTGGGGTGCTTCACTGTTGTTTGTGAAGACGAAGGATAGGTCTATACGCATGTGTGTTGACTATTGACAGTTGAACAAGGTGACTATCAAGAATAAGTGTCCTTTTCCATGCATAAATGATTTTCTTGATCAGCTTTAGGGTGCTTTAGTATTTTCAACGATTGACGTGAGGTAGGGGTACCATCAGTTAAGGATTAGGGCTTCGAATATTCCTAGGATAACTTTTAGGACCCGGTATGATCATTATGAGTTCTTGGTGATGTCTTTTTGGTTGATTGATGCCTCGATGACATTTATAAAGTTGATGAATGTGGTTTTTTGGCTGTATCTTGATTCCTTTGTGATTATGTTCATCGATGACATCTTGGTGTATTTCAAGAGTGAGGCAAATCATGTGAAGTATTTGAGGATTGTGCTCCAGAGGTTGAGGGATGAGAAGTTGTATGCTAAGTTCTCAAAGTGTGAGTTTTGGCTTAGTTCTGTAGCATTTTTAGGACATGTTGTGTTCAAGGATGGTATTATGGTCGATTTGTCCAAGGCTGAGGTGGTTTGAGATTGGTCTAGGCCTACCTCACCTACTGAGATTAGGAGTTTTGTTTGTTTGGATGGCTATTATAAATAGTTCATGCAGGGTTTCTCTTCTATTGCAGCTCCTTTGACCAAATTGACTCAGAAGAAAATTATTTTTCAGTGGCCCGATGATTGTGAGGGGAGATTTCAAAAGCTCAAGGCTTTGTTGACTTCAACACCTATCCTGATCTTACCTGTGGAAGATGAAGGTTTTACTATGTATTGTGATACTTTGGGAGTTATCCTTGGTGGTGTTCTTATGTAAAAGGAAAAGGTGATAGCTTATGCTTCAAGGCAATTGAAGACTCATAAGAAGAACTACTCCACTCATGACTTGGAGTTAGCGATGGTAGTACTTGTTTTGAAGTTGTGGAGGCATTACTTGTATGGAGTTTATTACGAGGTGTACACCAATCATCATAGCCTACGATATATCTTCAACCAGAAAGACCCGAATTTGAGACAATATAGATGGTTGGAGTTGTTGAAAGACTATGCCATGATTATTCTCAATCATTCGAGCAAGGCTAATGTAGTAGCAGATACCTTGAGTAGGAAGGCGGTGAATATGGGTAGTCTTGCTTTGTTGGTGGCTAAGGAGTGACCTTGGGATGTGGATGTGTAGTGTTTGTCTAATAGCTTCGTGAGACTTGATATTTCTGATCCTGGTAGAGTTCTTGCTAGTATTGAGGCACGATCTTTGTTGCGGGAACAAATTAAGGATAGGCAGTTTGAAGATAGAAAGTTGTGTATCATTCGGGATAAGGTGTTGAGTGGTGAAGCTAAGAAAGCGATTCTTGATTTGGAGGGTGTTTTTAGGACTAAGGGTCGGATTTGTATTCCTAGAGTTGGTTACTTGACTAGGTTGATCATAAAGGAGGCTCATAGTTCAAGGTATTCTATTTATCCGAGTAAGACCAAGATGGATCTTGACCTGAAGAAGCATTATTGGTAGTGTAGGATGAAGAGGGACATTGTAGAGTTTGTGGATAAGTGTTTGAATTGTTAGCAAGTAAAGTATGAGCACCAGAGACTGGGTGGTATGACTCAAAGGATGTCTATACCTGAGTGGAAGTGGGAATGTATCACAATGGACTTCGTGGTTGGGTTGCCTCAGACTTTGGGAAAATTTGGCTCTATTTAGATGATTGTAGATAGATTGACCGACTCAGCTTATTTTGTTTCAGTGAAGTGAACTACAATGCAGAGAAGTTAGCAAAAATCTATATTCAGGAGATAGTTCGGTCACACGGTATATCAATTTCCATCATTTAAGATAGCGGCACTCAGTTCACTCCACACTTTTGGAGTTCTATGCAATGAGAGTTGGTTACTCAATTGGAGATAAGTATGACTTTTTATCTGCAGAGGGATGGTTAGTCGGAGAAGACTATTTTAGGTTTTGGAGGATATGCTTCGAGCTTGTGTGATTGATTTTGGTGATCATTGAAATTAGTTCTTGCTTTTGGTGGAGTTTGCCTATAACAACAGTCAAATTTCCAGTATTCAGATGGCACCATTCGAGGCATTGTGTGAGAGGAAGTGTAGATATCCAGTTGGTTGGTTTGATTCCTTTGAAGTTAGGCCTTGGGTATGAATTTGTTACAGAATTCGATGAATAGAGTGAAGTTGATTCAGGACCGGCTTTTGACAGACTAGAGTAGGTAGAAGAGTTGTGCTGATAGGAGGGTTTGTGACTTAGAATTCATGATTGGTGAGTAGGTCTTGTTGAAAGTATCACTTATGAAGGGTGTAATGAGGTTTTGGAAAAATGGTAAGCTTAACCTAAGGCTTATTGCCCCTTTTGAGATTCTTCAACGTATTGGGAAGGTGACCTATGAGTTGGATTTGTCTCCGAGTCTTTTAGCTGTGCATCTATTTTTTCATATTTTGATGTTGAAGAAGTACTATTTCAAAAAAAAAATCATGTGATTCGGTGAGACTCCATGGATTAGGATCAGAATTTGATTTTAGAGGAAGAGCTTGTAGTTATTTTGGATAGGTAGAATAGGAAGTTGAGATATAAGGAGATAGCATCAGTGAAGGTTCAGTGGAAGCATCATCCAGTTTAGGAGGCTACATGGGAGATAGAGTCGGACATGCAGAGTAAATATCCTCAGCTTTTCGATAATTTAGGTACCTTTCTTATTCTTACGTTTGAGGATGAACATGTATTTTAGTGGTGAATCGTGTAACAATTATTATATTGAATTTTGGATTTTTATGCATTTTGACTATTTTATCCCTCCCTATAGTTATATTATGGTATTTGTGATCTGCGAGAGTGAGTTACATGATTCTCAAGGTTATTAATTGGGTTTTATGCGATCTTTTCATTTTGAAAGATTTTGAAGTTGAAGTGATTGACTTTGATCAACATTTGAAGAATTAGACGTTATATTAGAATTTCATCAGTTGTGTTAGCTCTAGAATGTCATTTTTGGACTATTAGCACTGTTGGTTCGGGTTCTAAGACATTTGGATGCATTTTGAGTGGTTAGTTGAAAAGTTAGATATTTTACCTTAGTTTTGACTTTGGTCAACATTCATTGATAAAACCTGATGGTTCCATTGAGTCCGGAATATCAACTTTAGTCTAGTAGCATAGTTGATTTATGTTCACGGGATTCTGAATGAATTTTGAAGGTTCATTCGAGAAATTCTTGGTTGACTTGGTTGTTGGTCCAGCAGTTGTTGGTGCAACTAATTTTTCTTCTTCGCGTTTGCGAGGCACTAGCTGCGTTCACGAAGAAGAAAAAATTGGACCATCACGAACGCGAAGAGGGGGCCGCGTTCGTGAAGAAAAATTGGTTCGGATCTGGTTGTTTTTGGCCTTGCCAATGCAATCGGTCCGTCGCAAATGCGATGAGTCCGGGTTGGGGGTCTTCGCGAATGTGATGAGGGTCCCGCATTCCCAAAGTAGGAATCGCTGGCAGTGTTTCAAAATTCTATTTTTTGACTCAAAATTCCATAACTTAATTTTTGAAGCTTTGGAACTCAATTTTTGGAGATTCAAAAGCGTTTTGGGGGGTCTTCATTGGGTAAGTTTCTTATACTACTTTTACACATTCCACGGTGATTATTCCATGATTTCGCCTTTAAATCTTTATTTTTCAACTTAAAATTTTGAGGTATTCCTAGTAAGGTTATAAAATGGTTTTTCAATGATTTCACGGTCGATAATAACTCCATTTTAATAAAATTTTATATTTGAACTTCTGAAGCTTTGGGTAAATTAATTTTATAATAAAATTCTAGTTTTACCCTTATGGGCTCAGGGATGACTCGTGAATTGACTTTTTGGACTCAAATTAGAATCTTAGCAATATGGATATTGTTGGACTCATTTTTATGTATAGAACTTATTTTTGATCGATAGGGCGGCGTTTCAAAGCCGTTAGGAAGGGGAAAGCTCATTTGTGATTGTCATAGTATTGAATTTCGACTTCGAGGTAGATTATGACTTAACTTTCTTCAAACTTTACTATCTTCATGATTGATTATTGATCCAAATAAAATTTAAGAGATATTCATATATTCTTCAAGATGAAAAATATAAACAAAGTAAACAACAAAGAATTACATAAGCTTTATTTATTTACAGGACTATAAAAATACGATCATACTAGTTTATACAATCAACATGAACGAAAAATATTTAGACTATTACATATTCATTACTGATCAGGTGATCTATTTTTTCTTTAGGATGTTCAAAGAAATCTGCTACATCTAGATGCATGAATTTAACATTATTTTCAGAAATAAATTTTGCTTTTGCATTATTATTCATCTTCTTTGGAATACTTGAAAGAGTTCAACCAGGTACTTTGACGTATGATAGGTACATAACCAATGTCTTTTTTCTTCACATCGATAACATTTATTTTTAAAATTTTTCTTTTGAATCGCTTCATGTTTTTCATCCTTCTTCTTACACTGCTGGTGGTGAAGGACATTATTTGATGGAAGACGATCATCATGATTTTCTTTCTCAAACATGGTCATGATCACGACTAAGGTCACGATATTTTTCATGTATAAATTGGTGAAAATTTATCTCATTCACTTCAGAGAATGAAATAGAACCAGTAGGTCAGCTTTCATGATTTTTCATTATCAGGTCATTGTGTTGTTCAACAACAAGAAGATATGAAATTAATTTAGAATAATTTTAAATCCATCTCTCGATATTACTGTTGTAGGAGCATACTGGAGGCGGAAAAAATGGAGAATATTTTCTCCAACATATCATGGTCAGTGATATTTTTTTCGTATAATTTTAATTGTTAGATAATTCTAAACATGAAAGAATTATACTCATTAATAGATTTAAAATCTTGTAACCTCAAACGAATTCAGTCATAATGTGCCTGCGTAAGAATGATCATCTTCAAGTGATCATATTTATCTTTTAAATTATTTCACAGCATAAGAAGATCTTCAACAATGAGATATTCCATCTTTAAGCCCTTATCAAGGAGATGTCAGAGAAATATCATTGCCTTGATATAGTCTTGATTTGATGCCTGATTTTTATCTTTGATGGTGTCTGCAGACACATCACATCCAGATAAATTTTGACATTCAGTGTCCAAACTAAGTAGCTTGTGCCCGATATATCCAGGATAAGAAATTCAAGTTTATAAAGATTTGACATTAATTAAGAAAAAAATTCATACTTTTAATATTTTTAAAATATTTGCTCGAGATGACAGAATCTCGTGTTGATAAAATATTATAAAATAAAAATTAAGTGGTAAACCTAAAATTAAAAAAAAAGACCGAGAGATGATCAAGATGAGTATATGAATACTTTCTTTTCACTTTTAATATGTTTCTTATTATAGTGAAAATGCTATTTATAAGCTTTGAACACTTGGGCACAAGTATTTACTACACTGATAATACTTGGGCATCAATTTTGTTACAACGTACAGGTCACACGGCCATCTATTTTTATAACAGTAATGTCATTTTTAACGTTGCATACTTATGTTATCTTTTGTACTCTTCTGGTATAGATTTTAAATTACTCTAATTTTTTTATTATATAAACGAATAAGGGTTAAATATATCCATGTACTATCATAAATAGTTTAACTATAATCCTTGTTATACTTTTGCATCAAATATACCAATTTTATTATAATTTTGATCTAAACATACCCCTTTTATTTTACTTTGACTCAAATTTGCCTTTAGCTTTAATGGAGTAACACGTAGCTAGCCCAGAAAAATAAATCCCCCAATTTTAAATACCATTTCTTTAGAAACCCACCTGTTTAACCCATCTGAATGCATTCCCTCTCCTTTGATTTCTTCCCATTTTATCTTGAATTTTTTACCTAAATAGTGTATTTTAAAGGCATTATTATCCTATATGATGCTACTTTCATTTTAATATGGATTATAGTGTAGTTTTACCCTTAATAGTTGATTAGTCACACTTTCCTCCTTGTTCTCCATCCTCAATCCTTTCACTGTTTTTCTGGTGAAATCCCACCGCACCACCACCAAACAATCACCCTCGCCACTGTAGAACTCCACCTCCTCACTCTTGTTATAGATCTGAAAAATGCCATATTTCACGAAAGAAATGGAGCTCTGAGCTCCAGCCAAAAGAAAAGGCCCACCGCCGCTCCTCTTATCGTCCACTCCTTTCATTTTTTCATTTTTTTGGGCCAATCTCCACAATTAAAATGCCATAGTCACTTTCTATTCTCAGCCCACCTTCTCCATCCATCGTCACCTCACACCGGAGCTCCGATAAATAAAAATCAAACAGTCCTCTTCCTCTCTTTTCCTCTTCGTCCAACTCCGATGAACTCATAACGCTGGAGAAATCAAACAACCACCACAAATCCACCATACAATAATTTTTTTTGTCAAATTCGAGCTCTTGAGCTTTAAAATTGAATTTCAATGATGATTTCAATTTGGATCTTCACGAGTTAGCACTGAACGTTGCAAGAAAAAAAGATTCCTAAATCTATAGTAAATTAATACTCCAAAATTCAGTAGAGTGTTAAAGTTGTTAGTCGGAGGTGAGTGATTTGTGAGTTTCGCTGGAGAAGGAGATTGTTAGGACGGAGGGGATAAAATAGGGTCTGGTGGTGGTGATTAGAAAAAGATGAAGCTTTTAAAAGTTGTATTAAGTTTGTATTAAAACTATATTAAATATAAATGATAGTTGTAATACAATTTAAATTCAATATTATACATTGTTATGAATTCGATGTTGTTATTTTCGAATAAATGTAATATATTTCTAACAACGTAAACTAATTTAAGTAGTACATAATGTTTGAAATTCACATATAATACTTATAATATAGAGAAAAGTACATTCATGCCCCATAGGAGCAAACTATTTACACCTAAATACCCCTTTACATAAAATACCCCCTAACTAATTATAGAAAATGCCCCCTTCCCTTGTAATTTTAGTTATGTATCTCATTTTTAATTCCTTTCATTTTTATTTCTCTACTTGTTCTCCTTTTTAATTCTTTTTTTTTCTTTTTATGTTTCTTTGTTCATTTTTTTTAATATTATTTTATTTTTTATTTTATTTTACACCATAATCGAATTCGTACTCAATTTTTATTTTATATACTCTTTTTCTTCTTCTTTTTTCTTTTTTTTCTTTTTCTTTTTTTTCCTCATTTATTTCTTTATTCATTTAATTTTCTTTCTCTACTTCTTTTTTTCTTCTTTTTTTCTGCTTTTGTTTTTCTCCTTATTGATTCCTTTTATTTTTGTGTTTTTATTTTTTATTTTCTCTTATTTTTTTTTATTTCTTGTTCCTTTCCTTTTCTTTTTCTTTTTGTCATTTTTTTTATTTATTCTTCATTTTTTTTTCAAACCATAATATTTTTTATTTTTTAATTTCTTTATTTCTTGTTCTTTTCCTTTCCTTTTCTCCTTCTTCCCTTTTTTCGTTATTTTTTTCATTTTTTTCTCAAATCATAATATTTTTTATTTTTTCACTGTACCACAGTCTGATTTCATATTTTTGATTCTTTTTATATCTCTATTTTTTATTTTGTTTATTTCTTATTTCATTCAATTTTCTTTTTTTAATTTTTTTTATTTGCTTCAGTCCATAATAATACCATCACAATATATCTATATACTGTTATGGTATCATGGTTTCATTAATGCTTGCTTCAATCCTTCAGTGAGACCTCCGTGATATCACACAATATGTCTATATACTAACGTAGTATCATTGGGGCTTGCTTCAGTCCGTAATGATACCATCACAGTATATCTATATATTGTCATGGTATCATTGATGTCTGTTTCAACCTTTTAGTGAAACCTACATAATACCATCACAGTATATGTATGTACTATCATGGTATCATGATGTCTGCTTCAACACTTCACTGAGACCTCTATACAATACCATCACAGTATATTTATATACTAACATGGTATCATTTGAGTTTGCTTCAGTACGTAATGGTACCATCACAATATGTTTATATACTATCATGGTATCATTGATGTCTGCTTCAATCCTTCAATGAGACCTCCATAATACCATCACAGTATGTTCATATACTAGCATAATATCATCCTTCAATGAGACATTCCTCAATCATCTATGATACCATCATAGTATATCGATATCCTGTGATGATATCATGGAGGACTATTTCAGTCTTTTAATGAGACACTCCTTAATATACCACCACAGTATATTCATCTATCGACATGGTATCATCCTTCAATGAGACACTAAACAATCCTCCATGATATAGTATCTATATACTGACATGGTATCATGAAGGACTATTTCAGTCCTTCAAATGAGACACTCATCAGTCCTCTATGATACCATCACAGTATATTCATATACTATCATGGTATCATTGAGGTTTGCTTAAGGCCTCAATTATACCATCATATTATATCTATATACTGTCATGGTATCATTGATTTCTGTTTCAGTCCTTCAGTAAGACCTCTATGATACCATCTCAGTATATCTATATATTGTCATGATATCATTGATGTCTGCTTCAATTCTTTAGTGAGACCTCCATGATACCATCATAGTATATCCATATACTAGCATAATATCTTCCTTCAATGAGATATTTATCAATCCTCCATAATAGCATCATAATATATCGATATACTGTGATGGTATCATGGAGGACTGTTTCAGTCTTCTAATGAGACATCCTCAATATACCACCATAACATATCTATATACTGACATGATATAATCCTCGAATGAGACACTTCACAATTCTTCATGATACCATCATAGTATATTGATATACTGTGATGGTATCATAGATGATTGTTTCAATCCTTACACTCCTTATTATACCACCAAATTATATCTATATACTGGCATGGTATCATCTTTTAATGAGACACTCCTCAGTATACCACCACAATATATCTATATACTAGCATAGTATCATCCTTCAATGAGACACTCCTCAATCCTCGATAATATCATGACACTATCTTGACATACAGTGATAGTATCATGGAGGATTGTTTCAATCTTTCAATAAGA
Source organism: Jaltomata sinuosa (assembly GCA_003996215.1). NCBI lineage: Eukaryota > Viridiplantae > Streptophyta > Magnoliopsida > Solanales > Solanaceae > Jaltomata > Jaltomata sinuosa. The sequence goes on along the minus strand of QJPP01007298.1, from coordinate 46,144 downwards.
CACTTCTCAATTTTCAATGATACCATCACAATATACTCATATACTGTTATAGTATTGTTGAGGTCTGCTTCAGTCCTCAATGTTACCAACACAATATATGGATATACTCTGATGGTATCATAGAGAAATGTTCTAGTCCTTCAATGAGACACTTATTATCATTCTTAATTATTTATTATTGGATTTATTTGTTATTTTTTTAATATTTTGATTAGTCTAAAATAGTAAGATAATATCTTTGTCTTTATATTTTATTTTATTATTAAAAAAAATTCTTAAAAAACACTAAAAAATAATTAGTGGATATATTTTATTAAAATGTAGAAGAAGTACAAACAAAAATGTAAGTAGCAAAGCAAAACAATAAAGAACAAAAGTCAAAAAGTAAAAAGCATAATACGAAAACAAAAGAAAATAAAGTAAGATAAAGAAAGAGAAAAGTACAGAAAATTGAAAAGGTTTAGGAGCCGCAATTTAAGGAAGGAAATTAAAGAAAATGGCGCCGCAATTTATTGAACTGGCGAAATTAACTCCCTTTTAAAGGGGCACACGCTGTAATTAATATGTTGCGCCTGGACATTTTTAAAGTTATAAAGGGAGGGGGTATTGGGATGTAAATACTTTAGGTTTTAGGTCCATTTTGTGTACTTTTTCCTATAATATATTTATATTAAAAATGCATTAGTTATGTATTCACTACGTGCATTGAAATATGCATATAATATGTATAATATATCGAATTAAAAATGTATTACAATTATTATTTATTTTTTCTCTTATTAATGATGTTTAAAATGTATTATACTTGAATTTCAAACATTGAAATACTATTCAAATTAATTTATGTGTTACTATATTAAAATTGTGTTAGAAATGTATTATATATGTATTTAGCTATTTTTGGTAAGAAAAGTAAGACTATAATCCGTAAGAGTAAAAGATGTGCTATAATTCTTAAATAAGGCTATATAATATATTATTTATGTAAATAAAAAGGCCTTTTATCTTCTAAACTAGATATATAGGAGTCCGTGTTAGCACATACCCAATATATTTACTTTTTTTGTCTTAATTTATGTGACACAGATAGAATTTAGATAATCAATCATATTTTTATATGAGTTTTACATATTTTAAGTTGCTAACTATTGTAATTTATAATACTTTTTACGTAATTTTCAAATAATATATGTTATTCCCTCTGCACAATTTATGTGGCATTGATACAATTTCGAGAGTCAACTAAATTTTCTATATATCTTTTAAATATTTTAAATTGTTAAATTATTGTGATTTATGATACATTTTCTTCTGTCCCAATTTATGTGGCACTGATAAAATTTTGAGAGTCAACCAAATCTTTTGTGTCTTTTAAATTGATTATTATTGTGATTTGTAATACTCTTTACATAATATTCAAATATATAACATATTAAAAGAAATAAATAAATTAAAACGGAAAAAAAAAAAAAAAATATCCAAGCAGGTACGTAGACCTCGTGCCTGCTTATCGTCCTTTATAGCAAACTAAATTTTATATATATATATTTTAAATATTTTATGTTATTAATTATTGCGATTTATAATATTTTTTCTTTTATCACAATTTATGTGAAACTGATAAAATTTTGAGAGTCAACCAAATTTTTTATGGCCTTTAAATATCTTAAATTGTTATTATTGTGATTTATAGAATTTTTAAATATATAATAAATTAAAAAGAAAAGTAAGATAAATAAATTAAAAAAAAAAAGTATAAATGAAATATCGAACCACGCATGTCGACCTGGTGGCTGGTTGTCCTATAGCTAAGGTAAACCATAAAGTACTACTAATTTTCCCATTATATAAGCCCTAATAAGAAATGGAGTAAACCCGGCACTCTAAAATCGAAATCGCGATGGGCAGCTTAATTGGTCGGAAAGTGTGGAATGGAATGGGGAGAAGGTGTTTGAATGGAAATAGTAGGAGATTGTACGGTGTAATTCCGATGGTAATAGAGCACTCTTCCCGTGGAGAGAGGGCTTACGACATATTCTCAAGGCTGCTGAAAGAGCGTATCATTTGCATCAATGGACCCATTAACGATGACACTTCCCATGTTGTTGTCGCTCAGCTTCTTTTCCTTGAGTCTGAGAACCCCTCCAAACCTATTCACATGTACCTCAACTCTCCCGGTGGCGCTGTTACCGCTGGTAACTCTCTTTTTCATGAAATTTGGCAGCATTGTGTTTGAATGTAATCTTATCCCTGACGTTACCTTCTCTTGTTATTACATTACGTATAGGTCTTGCTATCTATGATACTATGCAGTACATCCGATCTCCAATTAATACTATATGTCTAGGTCAAGCAGCTTCAATGGGATCCCTTCTCCTAGCTGCTGGTGCCAAGGGTGAGAGACGGTCTCTACCTAATGCTACTATCATGATTCATCAACCTTCTGGTGGATATAGTGGCCAAGCTAAAGATATGACAATTCACACCAAACAGATTGTTCGGGTATGGGATGCTTTGAACCAACTATACTCTAAGCATACAGGACAACCAGTGGAAATTATTCAAAAGAACATGGATAGGGATTATTTCATGACAGCCGAAGAAGCCAAGGAATTTGGGATAATTGATGAGGTTATCGATCAAAGACCAATGGCTCTGGTAACTGATGCGATTGCTAACGAGGCCAAAGATAAAGGTTCAAGTTAGAATTTGTGGTAAGACTGAAGCTTACTTTAAGAGAGAGAGAGAGAGGTAAAAGAGAAAGATAGAAAGAACGAATAAAAGGCTAAACTGTAATATTGATTTATAGTTTTTCTAGAGATACTATTTAGCTATAAGATGTAGAAAATCACCTGTGGAAAAAGAAGAAACATCTGCTATGCACTTTATGCAAATTTTTCTTTGCATTGCTTGTGTATTACTAATGTGTAGGAAAAAGATAACGTTTTCTTTGTAATGCTTAGGAATTCTCTGGATTACTTGCTGGTGTTAGTACTTGACTACTTGTGAGTAAGTTGGATGAAGTGATGGCTCAGTTCTTAATTTTTCCTACTTTTAGACCTTAGTAGGTTTATAAAAGCAACTTAATATTTTCTTAAAAACAAGAGTGCAAACTATGATGATTACACGTATAGATGCAAAATGTTCTCTTAAGTGCATCTTTAAGCCTAAAACCACTTTTGTGTTTCAGTCTAACAACAACCAAGAGCTAGTGCTTTTCTGCCTATGCCCTTCAGTTAGTTTTGGACTAATCTTGTGAGGACAAGTCTCAGATAATCCTGAAAATTTCCTAGCAATTGTCCCTTAGGGGACGTCCGATAGAAAATTCTGAACAAGTTACTTGAGTGAATTCTTTTTCCTTACATCAGAATCTTTTTCCTTGCTCAGAGTTGTTATGGAAAAGTCTTAAATTTGACGGAGGCGAGAAGGCTTTAACAAATTCCCAATGAAGCTAAAAGCAATATGCTGGAGCATGAGAGTTTTGAATGACAAAGACAAGATAAAATAGTTAAGCTGCCGCTAAAAAAGTGGATACTGACCTTGTTTGTTTAATTTAAACCAAAATTAAAGGTAACAAAGGCATGAGATAAATAGTGGGCTCTAAATGGGTTGAATAGGCTGAGATGGAGGTTCAAGGTAGTAGCAGGCATATAGTCATTTATTGGGACAAAAGAAATTAGAGATGCAATGAGCTGTGGAAGGATATAATCCTTCAGATATGGTAGGAATGGATATTGGAGCTCTTGTTCATTATCATGCATACAATACAGAATATGGTGTTTACATATTTTACAATCTAAAGTATGTAAAATTGGAGGTTGGGAATGGGAGCAATATGAGGTTTTGGATAGATGTTTGGCTTGAGGGTGGAAGACTGATGGATAAATTTCCCATTTTGTATTGTTTAACTATAATAAAACGATGTACAGTGGCTGAATGTCATACAGGGTGTGGACGACAGTTTAATTTCAGCATAATTTGAAGATAGGGAACTAGATGAAGTTAGTCAATTATTGCATCCTTTGAAACCTACAGTCCTTCATATCAATAGGTTGGACTTACAGATTTAGTTAGCAGGAAAAAATTGAAGATTTTCGATAAAATTCCTTGGAAGATGTTGTAGAGAACAAGAGCATCTCTGAAAGTGACTTTGTTTTGGTTGGATTACAGTTCTGGATGCCTGTTAACTAAAGATATGCTACAAAGGAAAGGCTTCTACCTTTGTAGCAGATGCTTTTTTCTGTGAAAAGAGACCAGATTCTGCAAGTCATCTTTTCTTACGTTGCAAACAAACAAAACTGGTTTGGGATTTTATCCTAAGCATTTTCTGGGTGAACTTGGTGATGCAACAAAGTGAGATTTAATGGAGAGCTGGAGTGTTAGAAAGTGAGCAGGAGCTGGAAACCGGTCTGGAAGACCATCCCTCTTGCATCATATGGACTATTTGGTTAGAGTGGAATAAGAGATTCTTTTAAGATCAAAAACCTCATATCTCTTTTGTAAAAGGTAGATGCCTACAGAATCTGTGCTTTCGATGTAGTAGTAGCATGATAGAAATATGTCTTAATATTTTGATTTTTTGGAACAGTGATGCTGTAACTGCTTGTTTGTTTCTTCTGGTGCTGTACCTCCTTGGTACTCCATCGTAAATTTTTGCTTATCTTATTTTTTAGAAGGCCCCAACTTATTTGGGACTGTGACATAGTTGTTGTTAGTGTTAGAGTAGGGGGTTAGATGTGTTAATTCTTAAATTGGATATCTTTTCAAATTGGACGACTATCATATATGTTTTGTATATAACACATATATAAGTATGCCTTGTATGCATTATATGATGACATCAATATATCTCTACTGTTTCCTTGTTATATTCTGTTTGGCCAAACTTTCAAAATCTACGTATTTTCAATAATGCTCTTTTTAAGAAGTGCTTTTCGAAAAGTATTTTTGGAGACTAGTAGTTTATGTGTGGCTAATCAATTTCAAAAGCACTTTTGTCAATATTAGAGCAGAATTTGTGCTTGGCCAAGGTCCTAAAACTACTTTTGGGGAGAGAGCTACTTTTCTTGGCTTCTGAAAAACAACTTCAGTTACTACTCAAAACACTTGCATTTTTCCTAAAAGCTTGACCAAACACCTCAACTTTCTAAATAAGCACTTTTTTCAAAAAAGAAAAAAAAGGAGCACTTTTAGCTTCCCAAAAGCTTGGCCAAACAAGCTATTAATCATTACCAATAAAGAATGAGTTACATACCTCACCATTCTAGCCCTAGTGGAAGTTTCAAATGCACCGAGGTGCCACAACTCTCTCAAAAATGCTTTAGAAAACTTTGCTAGGGATGTTGACAGGAGACTTATGGTTGAAAGCTTCTACCGGCCCAAGACTTGTCTAACTTCCAAATAAGGTAGAACCATTGTTCTTTTTCCGGGTGAGGAGGAGATGAGTAATTAAAGTCATTGTCATATTTTACTATCCGGGCTTTTCGAGCTCTTTTTCTGGTTTATTTCTAGTTTGTCAAATGAAGATGTTTATCCTTTGTTTTTTTATTCAAATAAATTAGTCCTTTTTTATAGAAGATATCGCCTTTCCAACTCCTCTTTGGATTGGTAAAATTCTAGAACTGGTAATTTGACCGAAAAATGAAGATGACCAGTTAAAGAATCCAGTGGCAGTATGTAGTTGATGAAATTTGAGCACTGTGATGTCCATTTTCTGCATGTTTCGATTCCATTAGCACATTTGCAGACTAGTAAGTGGGGTTATGATATATGGAACTAAGAGGCACCCTTCAGGTGTCCGTCAATAATTCTTGTACATCCTTATGGATCGGATTGGTCTTTCTGGTGGGTATCCTTAATTCTCTCATCTCTCGAACTTATTCGTTAGTTTGATGGCTGCATGGAGCAAAGGTTAATTTTGTTCAATATTTGTGGTTTTCAGTCTGCTACAGCTCCACTTATGGACTAGGGAGTTTATCTTAGGTATGATAGCCTCGTGGCACTAGGGTTTGAAGTAGAATATTCTGAGAACAGAATCTCAGAGGAGATAGAATATTTCGATTCACAAGTATGAAGTCGTTGATTCTCAATTTTGAGTTAAGGTTTTCTTTTAAGAGTGATAAACGAGCTTCAGGGAAGCTGGTTGGTTCTAATCCGGGTCATATATAAGGTGCATTCTTTCCATACCAAAGAAAGTATACTAAAACATTCTTTAAAATTTTGATATCTTTTGAGTTTCTAGTAAGATTCAAAGAAAGTGTGCCATCGAGAAGGAAAAGAAGGGAGCTATCATTGGTAGTTGACAAAATTAGAAGTATCTTCTATCTCCAATTTCTAATCACCTGCTTAAATAGTCGCTGCCCAATAGGTGGTAACAAGGAATCCCTTTCACAAGACAAGGAAGCAGCCATGAGGGTTTACTCAGTGATTTTGTTAAAACTGATATTTTCTCCATAGTAGAGTAGTCAATAGTTCCAGAAAATTGCGGCTTCCTACGCGTTTTGATCTTTTTGGATAAAGGAACTTGAGTATATATCAAGTCCACTTTAATATCTTGAACAACTTCCTCTGTCTATTTAAATCTTTGCTTCTTTTGCTTTGTATCTTGTTATTTTGCTGCCATACTTTTTCTGCATCCTGCTCCGAAAACTTTTCTTTTCAGCCGAGAGTCTATCGGAATCAGCCTCTCCGCGTACATCTCCTCCCTAGACCCCACTTGTGGGACTACACTTGGTATGTTATTGTTGGGGCCACAAAAGTCTTCTCTAATTTCTGAAGACTTGTGTTGCACTCTGTAAGGTTTTGTTTGATCAACTAAATAACAATTATGTGGTCGTTTGATTTTGAGTTATTCTCTTCAAGTCTTGCATTGAAAACTTTTCCTTGGAAAGATCGAACTAGATTTCGTTGTGGTTGATTTGTAATAATAGGATTTGTACACTAGCAGTCAGACTCGAAATCATTTTATCTTTATATTCAAACAAGTGCATCGCTGCTGCACTTGAAAGCTCCCAAGGCCTTCATTTATCTGCTTGAATTTCCAACATAGTAGTATAAATTTGGGAAGCTGAGGTTGCTTTCCTCTCCTCACTTGATTTTAGAAAATCAATCCCCCATCATATGCCCCTCAACTGAAAGTCAAAGTGGAAGTTAAATCTCTTTAATTCCTATGGTGTAAATAAAGTGAGGATAAGTGATTATACTTAAAACTGGTATTCAGTAGGTTTATAAGAATGGAGTGCATTTCATTTTGCATAATATCATGTCTGAGTTTGTCAACCTCGTAGTGGATCTACTGTCCACCTAAGGTTCTTGCTTCACTTTAGTGGTTTCTTTTGAAGTCAGATGCTGCAATTATCACCCCCACCCTCACCCTCACCCTCACCTTCCTCCCCCTTTCTCCCACGCATAAGAAAAAGATTGAAAAAGAGGTAGCAGAAAATAACTTGTGCTTGATATCCTTCCTTTGCTGAAGTTCATTGATTGATTGTTCAACCAGAAGCATGGAAGTAGTTTCCTTCCAATGCCTTGGGGGTAGTATTTGAATGTCTTGCTTGAAATACTGACAATCTGTTTCATTTGGATGCAGGGATCTAGAACCTGTGTTGATATCTGAGAACTTCCATGGGATATTTCACTTATGGAGATTAACATGACAACTTTCTTGTAGTAGTAATAAGAATGATTTTCAGCAATGTAAATCATTGATTTTTACATGTAGAAGTGAGGAAGAATTGTTGTACAAAATTCCCGATTTTAAGTTTCTCATTTGAGCTTTAATGCCAAAGATGTTATTTGCAGCTGCTCCTGATAAAATTTTCTTCTACTAGGGTCTATATGGCGATATGTTATTTAACACGAAATTTTTTATTATGGGAGATGAGATGCACAACCAACAATAATTGTGTGAGCCACCATTTATCTTTTGACTCGTGGATATTGAATCCATTTATTTGCTTTACATGCTATTTACCGCTATTCTTTTTCTTTTTTCATTTTTTTTCCTTATTCCTAACCAATATCAAACTTTTATATACAATTAAGTAATTTGATAAATATATTTTCTCTTAAAATAGCTAAAGCGTCTTAGAACTGTTATGACTTCGATTCATTATTAATAGCACTGTTAAAAAAATGCTAAAATTGATTGAAAAAGACTGGCAAACGGACTCTGTCGAGTTGTCAATTATTTTTTTTAAAACAAAAATTGACATACTTTTATTAGTTATTTTTCATGCGAAGATGCACAGAAACTATAAAAAAAATTATTATTTTTTAAATAAAATCGACAAATATCCGTCAATTTTTTTTGGTTACAAAAATTAACAAACGTTCATCGGTTTTAAAAGTGCAAAACTGCAGTTGAAAAGTACAAATAAAAATTAGTGTTTTTATACGGCATTTTACAATATGATGTCATAATTAACGTTTATTTTGAACACTAATTAATAACATGTTATCAATTTTACTATTAATAAATTAAAATACAGTGGTAATTTTATTAACAAATAATAATTCAAATATTGTTTAAATATTTCAGAAGCATATTCTAATTGTTGTTAATTTATTCCCAAGGTTTTTTCAGGATTTGATACTTTTACGTTCTAGTTTTTTTTTGTTTTTTTTTGTTCAAGTAATCAATCCAAAAAATAGCAAAAAAATAAAATTATAATATTAAAAAATAACAATAACTAGGGATGGACTCACAAAACACTATTTTTTGTTGACTTCATTTTTTATGTAACAATTAAACACTATCTTTGTTACGTCCTTTTTAGCCCTTAGACTGTTTTTGTCTTGAGCCGGGGGTCTATCGGAAACAGCCTCTCTACCTCACCTCTGAGGTAGTGGTACGGACTGCGTACACTCTACCCTCCTCAGACCCCACGTTGTGGGAATACAGTGGGTATGTTGTTGTTGTTGTTGTAATTAAACACAATATATTAATTTTATTATTTACATTATTTTTGTTTATACTCTTCAACTGTAATTTTGCACTTTAAAAATCGACAGACCTCCATTAATTTCATTAAAAAAAAAAGATAGACAAGTATCCGTCGATTTTCTTTATAAAATATTAATATTTTTTATAATTTATGTGCATTTTTGTGTGAAAAATAATCAACAAAAATACGTCGATCTTCTTAAAGTTCGTCGGTTGATGTTTTCTTAAAAATCAGACAGAGTTTGCCACTCTTTTTCAGTCGAATTTTAGCATTTTTTAGTACTGTTATTAATAACGAATCGAAGTCTTAACAATTCTAAAGACCATTCAGTTGTTTTAAGAGAAAATATATTTATTAAATTACTTAATTGTGTATTTAGAAGTTTAATATTGGTTATTGGTTAGGAATAAGAAGAATAAAAATATAAAATAAGAAGAGGGGTGATAATAAATGACATGTGTCAAAAGGTAAATGGAGCTTCACACAAGTATTGTTGGTTGTGCCTCTTTCATGATAAAATTATTTTATTATGGGAGAGGCACAACCAACAATAGTTGTGTGAGTCACCATTTATCTTTTGACACATGAATAGTGAATTCATTTATAGACTTTACATGCTATTTAGTTTCTTGAATTTGATAGTGAATTTGAAAATTTTGAATTAGTTTATATTATTGGGTTATAATCTTGAATTAGTTTTCAACTTTAGGTTGTTGAATTAGATTCTTGAATTTGATAGTGAAGTTGAAAATTTTGAATTAGTTTATATTGTTGGGTTATAATCTTGAATTAGTTTTCAACTTAGGTTGTTAAATTAGGTTCTTGAATTTGATAGTGAATTTAAATTTTTTGAATTAGCTTATATTGTTGGATTATAATCTTGAATTAGTTTTCAACTTTAGGTAGTTGAATTAGGTCTTGAATTTGATAGTGAAGTTGAAAATTTTGAATTAGTTTATATTGTTGGGTTATAATCTTGAATTAGTTTTCAATTTAGGTTGTTGAATTAGGTTCTTGAATTTGATAGTGAAGTTGGAAATTTTAAATTAGTTTATATTGTTGAGTTATAATTTTGAGTTAGTTTTCAACTTTAGGTTGTTGAATTAGGTTCTTGAATTTGATAGTGAAGTTGGAAATTTTGAATTAGTTTATATTGTTGAGTTATAATCTTGAGTTAGTTTTCAACTTTAGGTTGTTGAATTAGTTTCTTGAATTTGATAGTGAATTTAAATTTTTTGAATTAGTTTATATTGTTGGGTTATAATCTTGAATTAGTTTTCAACTTAGGTTGTTGAATTAGGTTCTTGAATTTGATAGTGAAGTTGGAAATTTTGAATTAGTTTATATTGTTGGGTTATAATGTTGAATTAGTTTTCAACTTTAGGTTGTTGAATTAGGTTTTGAATTTGATAGTGAAGTTGAAAATTTCGAATTAGTTTATATTGTTGGGTTATAATCTTGAATTAGTTTTCAACTTAGGTTGTTGAATTAGGTTCTTGAATTTGATAGTGAAGTTGAAAATTTTGAATTAGTTTATATTGTTAGGTTATAATCTTGAATTAGTTTTCAACTTAGGTTGTTGAATTAGGTTTCTTGAATTTGATAGTGAATTTGGAAATTTTGAATTAGTTTATATTGTTGGGTTCTAATCTTGAATTAGTTTTCAACTTTAGGTAGTTGAATTAGGTTCTTGCATTTGATAGTGAAGTTGGAAATTTTGAATTAGTTTATATTGTTTGGTTATATAATCTTGAATTAGTTTTCAATTTAGGTTGTTGAATTAGGTTCTTGAATTTGATAGTGAAGTTGGAAATTTTAAATTAGTTTATATTGTTGAGTTATAATTTTGAGTTAGTTTTCAACTTTAGGTTGTTGAATTAGGTTCTTGAATTTGATAGTGAAGTTGGAAATTTTGAATTAGTTTATATTGTTGAGTTATAATCTTGAGTTAGTTTTCAACTTTAGGTTGTTGAATTAGTTTCTTGAATTTGATAGTGAATTTAATTTTTTTGAATTAGTTTATATTGTTGGGTTATAATCTTGAATTAGTTTTCAATATAGGTTGTTGAATTAGGTTCTTGAATTTGATAGTGAAGTTGGAAATTTTAAATTAGTTTATATTGTTGAGTTATAATTTTGAGTTAGTTTTCAACTTTAGGTTGTTGAATTAGGTTCTTGAATTTGATAGTGAAGTTGAAAATTTTGAATTAGTTTATATTGTTGAGTTATAATTTTGAGTTAGTTTTCAACTTTAGGTTGTTGAATTAGTTTCTTGAATTTGATAGTGAATTTAAATTTTTTGAATTAGTTTATATTGTTGGGTTATAATCTTGAATTAGTTTTCAACTTAGGTTGTTGAATTAGGTTCTTGAATTTGATAGTGAAGTTGGAAATTTTGAATTAGTTTATATTGTTGGGTTATAATGTTGAATTAGTTTTCAACTTTAGGTTGTTGAATTAGGTTTTGAATTTGATAGTGAAGTTGAAAATTTTGAATTAGTTTATATTGTTGGGTTATAATCTTGAATTAGTTTTCAACTTAGGTTGTTGAATTAGGTTCTTGAATTTGATAGTGAAGTTGAAAATTTTGAATTAGTTTATATTATTAGGTTATAATCTTGAATTAGTTTTCAACTTAGGTTGTTGAATTAGGTTTCTTGAATTTGATAGTGAATTTGGAAATTTTGAATTAGTTTATATTGTTGGGTTCTAATCTTGAATTAGTTTTCAACTTTAGGTTGTTGAATTAGGTTCTTGAATTTGTTAGTGAAGTTGAAAATTTTGAATTAGTTTATATTATTGGGTTATAATCTTGAATTAGTTTTCAACTTAGGTTGTTGAATTAGGTTCTTGAATTTGATAGTGAAGTTGAAAATTTTGAATTAGTTTATATTGTTAGGTTATAATCTTGAATTAGTTTTCAACTTAGGTTGTTGAATTAGGTTTCTTGAATTTGATAGTGAATTTGGAAATTTTGAATTAGTTTATATTGTTGGGTTATAATCTTGAGTTAGTTTTCAACTTTAGGTTGTTGAATTAGGTTCTTGAATTAGGTTCTTGAATTTGATAGTGAAGTTTGAAATTTTGAATTAGTTTATATTGTTGGGTTATAATCTTGAATTAGTTTTCAACTTTAGTTTATGTTATGAATGTCAATGAGTCTAATTTATAATTGAACAATTATATTTTTGTAGATGGATCATCGCTTATGGATGTATGATATGTATTATGAAAATGATGGCCCTATTAAACCTGAATTTTTTGAAGGAGTTAGAGGTTTTATCGAGCATGCAATGTCACTATACAACTATCAAAGTCATGGTGTGATTAGGTGTCCTTGTAGTAAATGTCGGTGCCTGAAGTTTTTTAATCCAGATACAGTTATGGTTCATCTCTATCGTAGTGGATTTAAGAGTAGATATTTTGTGTGGGTTGATCATGGTGAGAAAGATGGGTTGAATGGTATATTTTATAATTCGTTGCCTATGAATGAAAATAATAGGGTTGAACATGATAGGTCTCAAGATGATAGGGTTGAACATGATAAGATGCATGAAATGGTTAATGATGCTTTCGGGGTTCAAGATGGGACAGAACCCGAACAGTATTTAGAAGAAGAAGCTCCTAATGAAGAAGCAAAACGCTTTTATAAACAATTAGAAGAGGGTAATCGTCCATTATGTGAAGGGAATCCGCATTCAGCTTTGTCAATTGCAGTTATACTATTGAGTATCAAATCAGATTGGAGTGCTCCTCAAACTCTTATGGACTCTGTAGTTGATCTTGTGGGGGAAGTAGCTAATAATCCAGAGTTGAATATACCTAAGAATTTTTATGAAGCAAAAAAATTAGTTTCCAAGTTAGGATTGTCATATGATAGAATTAGTTGTTGTGTAAATGGTTGCATGTTGTTCTATAAGTATGATGATCATCTTGACAATTGTAAGTTTTGTGGACATGCTCGGTATAAGCGGACTCCCAGTGGAAATATGGTTCCAATTAAGGCGATGCACTATCTACCTCTTATACCTAGGTTAAAGAGATTGTACGCTTCAATGAGTTTGGCCCCACATATGAGATGACACCGTGAAAATAGAAGACCACCGGGTGTCTTGTCTCATCCATCAGATGGAGAAGCTTGGAAGCATTTTGATAGAACATATCCTGATTTTGCTAGAGAACCAAGAAATATTAGATTGGGATTGTGTGCAGATGGTTTCACACCATTCTCTAATAATGCTGCACCTTATTCTTGCTGGCCTGTATTTCTTACTCCCTATAATCTCCTGCCTGAAATGTGTATGACAAGTCCCTACATATTTCTAAGTTGTATTATCCCGAGTCCCCATAATCCAAAAAATTTGATTGATGTCTATCTGCAACTATTGATAGATGAGCTAAAACAATTATGGTTTGCCGGTGTAATGACATATGATATATCAAGTAAGCAAAATTTTACTATGCGTGTTTCTTTAATGTGGACTATTAATGATTTTCCTGCATATGGGATGTTGTCGGGTTGGATGACTGCTGGAAATTTAGCTTGCCCGCATTGCATGGAAAATTCTAAAGTATTCACTTTAAAGCATGGCCAAAAAAATTGCTGGATTGTCGCCGTCAGTTCTTGCCAATGGACCACGAGTTTAGAAATATGAAAAATGCATTAAAAAAGAATAAGGTTGAAAATAATCCACCACCTCCATCACTTTCAGGACATCATATTTGGGAGAGAATTAGTCAATTGCCTAAAATTATAGATTTAGGAGAGAGTTCTAGACTTCCTGGATATGGTGTTGAACATAATTTGACCAAACAAAACATATTTTGGGACTTACCGTATTGGAAGGATAATCTTCTACGACATAATCTAGATGTGATGCACATTAAAAAAAATGATTCTGATAATGTAACGACCGGGTCCGTCGTTATGGGAAGTCCAATCGTGCCAAGTTTTAGAGTTAGAAAACTCCAGGTTTGGGAGTTTGAAATTCTGGGCTAGGCTAGCCTCGGCCGGTTTTGGAGTGAGGTAGAGTCTAGGGAAATACGGGTAAGGATTGATCTATGTATCTTGTTTTGAGCTAGTTTTCCACGTAGCCAAGACATAAAGGAGTCCGGAGGACTTTTTGGAATCGAGTTTGGGTAAGTAGAACTCCCGAAATCGCGTTTGACGTGAAAGGGTTGTTTCGGATTGTCGGGGAAAGCAAGTGTGTTGTAAAATGGCCAAAATTGGAAAATTTCTGTACATTCTGTCCGTGATGAGCGCAATGGTCTGCCGTAGTGACCTCCGCTATAGCGGTGGAAAATACCACTATAGCGGTGGTCAAGGCGGTCAACACCCACTTAAGACCGCTATAGCGGAAGTCGTCCGCTATAGCGGAGCGGGGACCACTATAGCGAGCTGATGGGTATTTAAGGCAGAAACATCCCCAAAACATTTCAGTTTTCTATAATTCGTTTGGGAGAAGAACTAGGGCAATTTCAGGCGATTTTCCTCTTTTTTCCTTCAAATTTCTTCCCTAAGGTAAGGTTTCTACTCCCCAATCCTTGTACTACATTTCCTATGCGGTAGAATTGCTAGGAGGAAACTTAGGAAAAGGTTGGAATAACCTAGAATGGTAGAACCTACAAGTTTACTTTTGTTGCATCATTGCATTTTTGTTGTTGTGTTGCATTGACTGATATTGGTTCCGTGAGTAGACCAGGCTGTTTATTAAAATGTGTTATTAGTTTGGTGGCCCTTGAGAGGCCGGGGAAATTCTGTATAACTGTTGTGTTGGTCTTGGTTTAGGCCGGGTTGATTCAAGGTACATTGTGTTGTCTAGAGGGGATACCAGAATGGGTCCGGGCTAGACAGAAAGGTATAGTTAATGGTATATGGTTGCGGCTTAGAGTTAGGTGGTGGATTTCATGCAGAACAGGCTAAGTAGATACTTGTAGTCTAGGTGTGTCTGTGGCTATTGTTGCATGTTTTCCATACCTTTTACTTCATATTGTTGTACTGCTTATACACTGTTTATTTGGAAACTGGATGATGATCCTACATGTACACAGTGGTGGTGTACTGATACTGCACTTGCTTTTCTTTTGGTGAGTACAGGAAATCTTCCAGCGGCTGAGACACGACCTCACCTTTAGCACCGACGACTTTTGACTTCAAGGGTGAGTTGTTTGCTCAAGCTACCTTGGGCTTATCTTTAGAGTTGCAGTCCACTTGTCTCGGACTTGAAACTATTTCTGTATTTTCTTTTGGGGTTGCATCCCCGCATTCTAGATATTGGTAGTGATGTTTGGTACAACGACTTTCAGTTCCTAGGAGGTATTTTCCGCAGGATATATATATTAAAGCTTTAGTTTTTGCATTATTTAATTGCTAGTTTACTTCTGTTGCTGGTTTTAGGCTGTTAGTCTAGGCAAATGGTTGAACTCTATTGGTTCGCTCATCCGGGGGTTGGGTGGGTGCCACTCACGACGGTCTGGGTCATGACAAAGATGGTATCAGAGCCTAGGTTCGTTGATCTCGTTGTACCAAACATGTCTAGTAGAGCCTTGCGGAACGACGCGGAGACGTCCGTTCTTTTCTTCGAGAGGCTATGGGGCTTTAGAAAAAACTATCTCTTCCTTCTTTTCTTCGTGCTATAACTCGATTCCAATTGGTATTTGGTGATACAAATTGGTATCTAACCTCATTCACTCTTCTGTCCGCAGATGGTAACTACAAGGAACAATAGAGCAAGGCCAGCGGTCCTAACAACAGGCCCAACAGTTCATGGCAGAGGTAGGAGAAGAGGCAGGGGATGAAATGGAGCCGCACCCACCAGGGGTGGAGCTCGAGCTGCTGCTGCATGCGAGGTAACCCCTCCCCCACCTCAGGAGCATGTGGCTGAGGACGTAGAAGAAGTGGTTGTAGAGGATGAAGGGGTTCAAGCAGAGGCAGCACCGGTTGGGGGTGCATGCCTTCCTACTATGACACTGGAAGCTTTTAAGCAGGCGTGAGATATTCTGAGTGGGTTGGTTGGTGCTGGAGACATACCCGCAACTTATGCAAATCAGGCCTTGGATAATCAGCCTGCGGTTACTACAACACCTAGGATGGACGCAGCTTCGGGCATGAATGATCTCTTCAGGCCAATGCTAGGCCCGGTTATGACTAGAAATGAGCATGAGATGCTGACTAAGTTCCTTAAGCTGAAACCTCTGATATTTCAGGGTACAAACAAGGAGGATGCCTATGAGTTCATCCTGGATTGCCATGAGAGGTTGCACAAGTTGGGTATTGTACGTCAGCATGGGGTTGAGTTTGTCACTTTTCAACTGCAGGGTGATGCCAAACAGTGGTGGAGGTCTCATGTTGAGTGTCGGTCTTCTGTTCTACCTTCACTGACTTGGGAGCAGTTCCACGCGTTGTTTCTAGAGAAGTACGTTCCCCGTACTTTGAGGGACCAGAAGAAAGATGAATTTCTGAACTTGGAGTAGGGTAGCATGTCAGTCTCGGCTTATGAGGCTAAGTTCCATGCGTTGTCTCATTTTGCTACACAGATGTTGGTTTTCGAGGAGGAAAGGGTTCGATTGTTCGTCAAGGGTCTGAATAGTGAACTACAGGTACTGTCAGTGCATATGACTTCTTCAGGAAAGGGCTTTAATGACGTGGTGGATTATGTGAAGAAAATAGAGGGAGTTAGGCAAGCGGGGCAGGCTAAGGCTTTAGCCAAGAAGCCCCAGAATGAGGGAAATTTTGGTGGTTCATACTTAAGGGGCCAGCATCAGCAGGCTTACCCTGCTCGTCCTATTCAGTCAACTCTGCCAACTACTACAAGTGGTCGTCAGGGAGCTCAGTCTTCAGCTCCTAGAAGCCGGGGATACAGGGGGAACGACGGCGCAGGCAAAGGTGCAGCGTAGCCAGCCCAGGAAATTGTCCAGATTGATGATCGGGCTCATTGCTATGCATTTCTAGGGAGGACCAAGGTGGAAGCCTCAGATGAGGTGATCACAAGTACCATTCTTGTCTGCGATAGAATGGCTTCGGTATTATTTGACCCAGGTTCTACATATTCTTATGTGTCTGTGAGTTTTGCTTTGGGGCTGGATTTGATTTGTGATATCCTTGATTCCCCTATCCATGTTTCTACCCCAGTTGGAGAGTCTGTGATTGTGACTCATGTATATCGTGACTGTTTTATGGTGTTTGTGGGGTTGCATACTTGGGTAGACTTGGTAATTTTGGATATGGATGATTTTGATATTATCTTGGGTATGACCTGGCTATCTCTTTATCATGCTGTGTTGAACTGTAACACCAAGACTATGGCTTTAGAGATTCTGGGTAAGGATAGACTAGAGTGGGAGGGTGTGTACATGCCTAAGCCAGTTAAGATAATATCGTTTGTTCAGACTAGGAAGCTAGTGGGGAGGGGGTGTCTAGCCTTCTTGGCTCACCCCCGGAATGATAGTGTGGAGTCCCTGCCTATTGAGTCAGTTCTAGTGGTTTCCGAATTTTTAGAGGTGTTTCCAGCGGACTTGCCTGGTATGCCTCCAGACAGGGATATAGATTTTTGTATTGATTTGGAGCCAGACACTCGTCCTATTTCCATTTCTCCGTATCGTATGACTTCGGCAGAGTTAAGGGAACTTAAGACTCAGCTACAGGAACTCCTAGATAAGGGATTTATACGTCTCAGTGCTTTGCCTTGGGGTGCTCCAGTTTTATTTATAAAGAAGAAGGATGGTAGTATGCGGATGTGCATAGATTATAGGCAGTTGAACAAGGTGACCATCCAAAATAAGTACCCTCTACCCCATATAGATGATTTGTTTGACCAACTTCAGGGTGCATCAGTGTCAAAAATTGACTTAAGGCCGGGGTACCATCAGTTAAAGATTAGGCCTGAGGATATTTTGAAAACTGCTTTTCGGACTCGGTATGGACATTACGAGTTTCTAGTAATGTCATTTGGTTTGACCAATGCGCCAGCAACATTCATGAGTTTGATGAATGGGGTGTTTAAGTCCTACTTGGATTCCTTCGTTATCGTGTTCATCGATGATATTTTGATCTACTCTAAGAGTAGGGAGGAGCATGCTAATCACCTTCGTATTGTGTTAATTATCTTGAGGGACCAAAAGCTTTATGCAAAATTCACTAAGTGTGAGTTTTGGTTGAATTCTATGGAATTCTTGGGGCATGTAGTGTCAGAAAAGGGGGTGATAGTGGATCCCCAGAAAATTGAGGCAGTCAAGAGTTGGGTTCGGCCTAGCTCTGTGATCGAGGTGAAGAGTTTTATTGGGCTCGCAGGGTACTACTGGAGGTTTGTTAAGGATTTTGCTTCTATTGCTACTCACCTGACCAGGCTGACATAGAAAGATGTGCCATTCGTGTGGTCTGACAAGTGCGAGGAGAGCTTCCAAAGGCTCAAGACACTTCTGACCACGACTCCTATATTGTCCTTTCCGGTTGAAGGTAAAGACTTTGTTGTTTACTGTGATGCTTCACATTTTGGTTTGGGTGCTGTGTTGATGCATGATAGGAATGTGATAGCCTATGCATCCAGGCAGTTGAAGGTGCATGAGAGGAATTACTCGACTCATGACTTAGAGTAGGCAGCGGTGGTTTTCGCATTAACAATTTGGAGACACTACCTTTATGGTGTCAAGTGTGAGGTGTTCACAGATCATCGCAGTCTGCAATATGTATTCACTCAGAAGGATTTGAATTTGAGGCAGAGGAGGTGGATGGAGCTATTGAAGGATTATGATGTGACCATTCAGTACCATCTGGGTAAGGCTAATATGGTGGCAGACACATTAAGCCAGAAAACTGTTAGCATGGGTAGCTTGGATTGTTTGGGGGTGTCTAAATGACCAATAGCTAAGGAAATTCGGACTTTGGAGGCCAAGTTCATGCACTTGGGTGTTTCAGATCAAGGTGGGTTGTTGGCCAGCATTGAGGTCAAGGCCACCTTCATAGAGGAAATAAAGACGAAACAGTTTCAGGATCCGAAACTGAGTAAGTTGCGAGGTAAGATAATATCCGGGGAGTCCAGAGACGTCATGTTAGACTCTGGTGGAGTGTTTCATTTCAAGAAGAGGATTTGTGTTCCTTGGGTGGATGATATGATTTAGAAAATCTTGGCAGAAGCTCATGGTTTGCGATACTCAATTCATCCGGGTGTGACTAAAATGTACAGGAACTTGAGGCAGCGTTACTGGTGGCCCGGGATGAAAAGGGACATAGTTGATTTTGTGTCCAAATGTCAGAACTGCCAGCAGGTAAAGTATGAACATCAGATACCTTCAGGACTACTTTAGAGAATGCCAATTCCAGAGTGGAAGTGGGAAATGATAGCCATGGATTTCGTGGTGGGTCTTCCCAAGATATTGGAGAAGTATGACTCAATTTGGGTCATTGTCGACAGGCTGACCAAGTTCACTCATTTCATTCCAATCAGGGTAGATTACAATTCACAGTAATTGGCTAACATATACGTGAAGGAGATTGTGAGACTGCATGGGGTACCACTATCCATCATTTCAGACAGGGGTACGCAGTTTACTTTTAAGTTCTGGGGCAAGTTACATGAAGAGTTGGGTACATAACTCATTTTAGCACAACCTTCCATCCTCAGACTGATGGTCAGTCGAAAAGGACGATCCATGTATTGAAGGACATACAGAGAGCATGTGTGATGGACTTCGGGGGTCATTGGGACCAGTTTCTACCATTATGTGAATTCTCCTACAACAATAGCTACCACTCCAGTATTGACATGGCACCGTTTGAGGCATTGTATGGGAGGAACTGCAGATCACCGGTTGAGTAGTTTGAGGAAGGCGATATAAATCCTCTGGGCGTAGACTTAGTGAAGGAAGCACAAGAAAAGGTAAGGAGCATTCAGACTAAGTTGCTGGCTGCTCAAAGTAGGCAGAAGGAGTATGCAAACCGCAAGATCCGGGACATGGACTTTCAAGATGGTGAACAGGTATTGTTGAAGGTGTCACCAATGAAAGGGGTTATGCGGTTTGGTAAGAAGGGCAAGCTTAGCCCTCGTTTCATCGGTCCATTTGAAGTTCTTGAAATTGTGGGGCCAGTGGATTACAGGTTAGCACTGCCACCTAGTTTGTCAGGCGTCCATCCGGTATTCCATGTATCCATGCTTAAGCGATACCATGGGGATGGGGATTACATCATCAAGTGGGATGAGGTACTTTTCGATAAGGATCTTCATTATGAGGAGGAACCAGTTTTGATTCTTGCTCAGGATATCCGGAGGTTGAGGACAAAGGTGATTGATATGGTGAAGGTTGAGTGGAAGCATCATTTGGTTGAGGAAGCCACTTGGGAAACTGAGAAGGACATGCGGGACAAGTACCCTCAACTATTTGAGGATTCAGGTGCTACACTTTCCTCCTTTTATATCCGTAATTTCAGGTTTGATCGTTCGGGGACAAATAATGGGTAAATTGGTATCTGTTGTAACGGCCGGGTCTGTCGTTATGGGTAGTCCAATCGTGCCAAGTTTTAGAGTTAGAAAACTCTGGGTTTGGGAGTTTGAAATTTTGGGCTAGGCTAGCCTCGGCCAGTTTTGAAGCGAGGTAGAGTCTAGGGAAATCTGGGTAAGGATTGGTCTATGTATCTTGTTTTGAGCTAGTTTTCCATGTAGCCAAGACATAAAGGAGTTCGGGGGACCTTTTGGAATCGAGTTTGGGTAAGTAGAACTCTCGGAATCGCGTTTGATGTGAAAGGGTTGTTTCGGGTCGTTGGGGAAAGCAGGTGTGTTGTAAAATGGCCAAAACTGGGAAATTTCTAAACATTCTGTCTATGATGAGCGCAACGGTCCGCTGTAGTGACCTCCGCTATAGCGATGGAAAATACCGCTATAGCGGTGGTCAAGGCGGTCAACACCCACTTAAGACTGCTATAGCGGAAGTCGTCCGCCATAGTGGGACTGCTATAGCGGAGCGGGGACCGCTATAGCGGGCCAGCGAGTTTTTAATGCAGAAACTTCCGCAAAATAGTTCAGTTTTCTACAATTCGTTTGGGAGAAGAACTAGGGCGATTTCAGGTGATTTTCTTCCTTTTTCCTTCAAATTTCTTTCCTAAGGTAAGGTTTCTACTCCCCAATCCTTGTACTACGTTTCCTATGCGGTAGAATTTCTAGGAGGGAACTAGGGGAAAGGTTGGAATAACCTAGGAATGGTAGAATCCGGGGAAGGAAGGGGATTCCAAGCATGAATGTTCTTGGGCATTGTTAAAATGTATGTTATTATGATCATAGGTTGTTAAATTCTCTATTTTTATCCGTAAAAATGATAGACGTAGGTGAATTAACGATGGAAAAGCTTTGGAAAAGGGTGGGATGATCATGGGTGGCCTGGGGTTTGGGGATTTGGTGTAAGCTGGGTACCTAGAAGGCCTTGTGTGTTAATTATATGTACTTGTGTGTTATCTTAGACCAAGAACGAGAAAGGAATCCAGAACACGGTAAAGCTCGGGTTGAATAGAGCTTGGATTATTTCGAGGTAGGTGATGGCTTACGATTTCTATGAATGTTGTATATTCTTGTACTCATATCTAAGTGATTTTATGAATTACATTGCTTAGGGAAGTTGTGTAGAATGTCTAAGGTTCCTGCTTTACAGTCTGTGATTTGAACGATATTTGTTTGTTGGTTTACAAGTTGTTTGTTCATGCATTTGACTGTGGATTATTGATATTCGGTTGACTCTGGTACCATGCCTGGTATGGGTATAACAAATGGTTAGCACAGGTACCACGCCTGGTACAAAATATACTAACGGTTGGCTCGGGTACCACGCCTGGTACGGGTTTACTTTTGTTGCATCATTGCATTTTTGTTGTTGTGTTGCATTGACTGATATTGGTTCCGTGAGTGGACCGAGCTGTTTATTGAAATGTTTTATTGGTTTGGTGGACCTTGAGAGGCCGGGGAAATTCTGTATAACTGTTGTGTTGGTCTTGGTTTAGGCTGGGTTGATTCAAGGTACATTGTGTTGTCTAGAGGGGATCCTAGGGTGGGTTCGGGATAGACAAAAAGGTATAGTTAATGGTATATGGTTGCGGCTTAGAGTTAGGTGGTAGATTTCATGTGGAACAGGCTAAGTAGATACTTGTAGTCTAGGTGTGTCTGTGGCTATTGTTGCATGTTTTCCATACCCTTTACTTGATATTGTTGTACTGGTTATACACTATTTATTTGGAAACTGGCTGATGATCCTACCAATACACAATGGTGGTGTACTGATACTGCACTTGCTTTTATTTTGGTGAGTACAGGAAATCTTCCAGCGGCTGAGACGCGACCTCTCCTTTAGCACCGATAATTTTTGACTTCAAGGATGAGCTGTTTGATCAAGCTACCTTGGGCTTATCTTTAGAGTTGCAGTCCACTTGTCTCGGACTTAAAACTATTTCCGTATTTTCTTTTGGGGTTGCATCCCCGCATTCTAGATATTGGTAGTGATGTTTGGTACAACAACTTTCAGTTCCTAGGAGGGATTTTCCACAGGATATAGTTATTAAAGCTTTAGTTTTTGCATTATTTAATTGCTAGTTTACTTCTGTTGCTGATTTTAGGCTGTTAGTCTAGGCAAATGGTTGAACTCTATTGGTTCACTCATTCGGGGGTTGGGTGGGTGCCACTCACTACGGTCTGGGTTGTGAAAAATAATTTTTTCAACACAGTAATGGATGTTAAGGGCAAGACAAAAGACAATCCAAAATCTAGAATGGACTTAAAGGAATATTGTAGGTGAAATGAGTTTTGGTTGCAGGAAATGAGAAATGGTAAAGTGGTTAAGCCCAAGACAAGTTTTTCATTCACCTTGGATGAGAAATGAGAAATTTGTGAGTGGGTGAAGATTTTGAGAATGCCTGAGGGCTATGCCTCGAATTTGGGAAAGAGGATAGATATGGATGAAGGAAAATTGATTGGTATGAAAAGCCATGATTGTCATGTTTTCATGGAAACTCTGATTCCTATAGCATTTAGCCACCTACCCGACAAGATATGGAAACCAATCACAGAAATAAGTCTATTCTTCAAAGATTTATGTTCTAACACTTTGTTGGAGAGTAGCTTGGAAAGGATGCAGCAAAATATTCCTGTTATCACCACTAAGTTGGAGAAGATCTTTCCATGTGGCTTTTTTGATGTGATGGAGCATCTTCCAGTTCACCTTATAGAAGAGGCACGCCTTGGGGGGACAGTTCAAACAAGGTGGATGTATCCATTCGAGAGGTAATGACCCTTTATTGCTTTTCTTATTCTTTCTTAAACATATTATATTAATTAGCTAACATGAAATTATATAGGACAATTGGCAAGTAGAAACAAACTATTAAGCAAAGAGGAAAGATCGAAGGATCAATCTGTGAAGCTTATCTTGCAAGAATAACTGCTTATTTTTGTTCTTACTACTTCGGGAATGAAGTTTTATGTAAGAGAAATAGAGTCAATCGCAATGATGATGGTGATGGTGATCCTATGTTTGAATCGATTTTAATTTTTAATCAAACTGGGCGAGGATCTAAAAAACGTCAAAGGCGAGGTTTCACTAGTGTTGAAAAGCAATCAGCTGTGACACATATTTTGCTCAATTGTCTCAAAATTTAACCATATCTTAAGTAAATCTTATTGAATTGTGTTATCGAATTACATAAATTTAAATACTAAGTGTTTATTAAACTAACAAAATATCTCAATGTACTCTTAACAGTAAATTCGTAAGCATATGGGGTAATGATGCCATATATACAAACTTTTCTGATTGGATGAAAAAATATGTAAGTGTGTAAAAGCTCATTTACTCATTTACGCTTAATATTGAATCAACATGTATAATATACTCATTTACTAAAATTTAATTTGTAGGTTTTTTATGAACATAATACTGTCGAACATCCACAATTGGTGAGAGATGTTGCACTTGGGCCTGAAAGTCAAATTCAGATGATGACTAAGTATTGTGTGAATGGCTTCAAGTTTCAAACTGAAGAAGTTTCCAAGTATAAGAAAACTAATAATAGAGGAGTGTGCATTCAAGGTGATGTCAACAGTAATGGCCAAACTGTTGAATATTATGGTGTCATACAAGAGATTATTGAAGTTAGATATCCTGGTTGGCCAAAAAAAAAGATAGTGCTATTTCGGTGCAAGTAGTTTGATCCTTCACATAAAGGTACTAAGGTGAATCAACAACATAATATCATTGAAGTGAAGCATACGAGACAATATAATCGCTATAATCCTTTTATCATTGCACAAAATGTTAAGCAGGTGTATTACGCTCCATATCCGTTATGCAGAGATAAGATTGATTGGTGGGTGGTCATAAAAACTAAGCCTGTGGGTAGGATTGAGATTGAGAATGTGTTAGATGTGGCGTACCAGAATGATGTCTCAATTATTCATCAAGCAGTGGATGGTGAGTTGGAAAACAATCTAGAACATCCTCAACACATATTAGAAGAAGTTTCTGATGATGAGTTTATTGCCATCGCAAATCTTGAGGGACAAATAACTGAGGAGGAAGAATGGGACGATGAATATGAAACAAGTGATGAGGAAGAATGGGAGACTGATGAAAATGAATCAAGTGAGGACGAAGATTGGGAGAATATAGACTAGTATGTAAATTTCTTTAAGTAACTAGTATGTAAATTTCTTTATACTTATGATTATGATTTTAATTTTTTTAATACTTGTGATTATTATTTTCTTTAATACTTATAATTTTCTTTATATATTTTAATGTAAATTTGCATACAGATGTCATCAGGTGACGGCAAATTGCACAACTTATGCCTTGGCAGATTCTGAGAGACAACAGAAGGAGAAAGATAAAGATATGTGCTAGACCGTCGAGCCTCTTAGATTGACTTTCTTTTAGTTTGCATTAGTTTTTTGATACTTTATTTATAATTTTGTACTTCTTTTATATTTTGAAACACTTTGTAGGCCCTTTGAGTGGATCTTTTATGTATTTAATAAATGTTTTACTTCATATTTAGTTTCTTGTTGATGTTGTAGTCGCTTTATGAATGTTGTAGCAGATATTAGTGCTGATTTGAGCTGTATTTGAATTAGTTTTATAAATGGCAGGTGGTGCATATTGAAAATGCAGATTTTTCAGCTGAAAAAAATATAGCAAAGCGATGGACAGCGTCTCTTTTGTCCGTCGCTTTTCTGAATTTTTTTTTAAAAAAGTACCCAGAAAAAGCGACGGACAATGTCGCTTTTCTGGGAAAAAAATAAAAATAAAATTGCTTCGCTCTTTTATTTGCGACGCAGTCTGTCGCTTTTAAAGTGACGCTGTCCATCGCCTTTGAAAAAGCGACATGCCATTTTCCCACAGAAGTGATGCCGTCGCTTTTCTGTCGCTTTTGGCCAAAAAAGCGACGGCTAGCGTCCCTTTTGACCATCCCTTTTTGAGCTTTTTTTAGTAGTGCCCTCAAATGCTTAATAAAATTATTGAAAGCTACTAAAATCTTATTGAAAGCATTGAAAGATATTTCAATCGAAAGAGAGTCATATTAACCTCTTTTTTACTGCTCCATCTTTTTTTAAAAAATCAACAGTGGTATCAAGAGCCTCATTGATCTTACGGGATCTGTGAAATCTTCCAAAAACTATCATATCATTTTTAACCCATTTTTTTTTAGAGAAGATGTCAAGCATCAGTCTATCATTGAATGCCAAAAAAAATTACGCTGGCGAAAACTATCTATTTTTTACCATAAAAATGAAATCATATCTTCAAGCCTATAATCTGTGGAAAGTTGTAGAGGAAGATACACCATTACAATCACTCTTTGTAAATTCTATTGTTATCAAGATGAAAGCACTTTCAAATAAGACAAGATCATTGCTTGTTTTTTTAAGCACAAAACCAAGAGAAGAAAAAGAAAGAAGAAGAGAAAGATCAATCCAACAAGTTCAAAAAAACCAAGAAAAATTCAGCATCAACTGCTAGAGCAAAAATTGAGGAGGAGTAGTTTTTTAAATTGCAGTAACTAAAAAAAAGGAGGAGTGTTGAAATTTACTTTAGTTACTGCAGTAAATTTTAGAAAAATAAGTTGTTTAACTTTAGGATGAATTTAAATTTTAAATATCTCTTAGGTTTGTTTAGTTGTTGAGAGATTTTAGGTATTTTTGAATTTCAAATTATCCTGATGTTTTGTGCTGGCTATTTAAAGCCCCTAAAATGCTTAATAAAATTATTGAAAGCTATTGAAAGCTTATTGAAAGCATTGAAAGTTATTTCAATCCAAATAAAAAGAGTCATTTTAACCCCTTTTTTTACCGCCCCATCTTTTTAAAAACACCAACAAATTCAAAAATTGATCAAGAAAGCCACTAGACATAGTTACAATGCCAATTAGGGTAAAGAAAGTTACATGATATATGGTATATAGAAGTCACATCCATACTTTTGCAAAGGACTGATGGAAACTCACTTGTAGAGCTCTTATTTACCTCGCTGAATGCAACATCAATGCTCACCATACTCCACTTCTCTTTGCCTATTCCTGGCCCATTGATGGAGTTTAACATAATTTACAAGCTCATATTATAGAAGGGAAGCTTTTGTAACAGTAACCATCCTTTTTTTTAAATATGAAATCTATCATTGCCACTGAAATAACAGTTACAAGAGCAGAGGGAGGGCTAGGCCTTGCCTTCATAAAGGAGGATATATGGCAAAGGGCAAAAAATTCTTTTGCACACTAAGTGGCAAGTCTAAAGACTATCTCAAGGAGGATCATATTAGATTAAGCCTAGTTTCTTTCTCTTGGTCTTGAAGGAGGGGTATTGCCATCTATCCAAGTTGGGCAGCCCCTTACATTTTGGTGGCAAGGATGTCATATCAATATACATCTTTAATGTGTTAATGGAGTGGCTATAGGAAGCTAGATTATCAACCACCTTGTTAGCTTCTCTAAAACAGTGGGAGGTCCGGATGTCATATCTGATAATCAGGTTCTTGATTTCCTCAACTGGTTCTTTAATCCTCCAAGGCATAGACGAAATGCCCAGAATACAATTTTGGAGGAGTAGAGAATCAGTTACTGTCAATATACTGGTATATCCTTGGTTAATAAACCACTTCAATCTAAACAGAAATGCCATGGCTTCTGCATAGTTGCTAGTCCCAGCACCAAGAGGGAGTATGAAGGCCATAATACATAAACCAGTTGAATCTCTTACCAAGCCACCTCCTCCACTAGATTCACCAACATAGGAACCATCAGAGTTCATTTTAACAGCGGAGGAAGGGGGCATGATCTATTTGACAGGGGTGAAAATAGTGTCTTCAAGCTTGTTCTCCATGATTCTAATGAGGTTTCCAACTTTCAGAAATGTTGAGTTTTGGGAAAACTTTCTTGGTTAATTGACAGACAATAAAGTTGATGAGAGATGTTGAGCGTGCAATGGAGGGTCTTTCTTCATCGTATTTTGCACTTCATCTGAATCTCCAACATTCCCATATAATGATAGGTGGAAGGATTTTAAAAACATAGGTTGCAACAGGATTTTTGGACTTGCAATTCCAACATTTGTGAAGAAGGTCTCTGAGATTGGTATGTCTGGTGATGATGCCCATTCTGCCAACAAAGTAGCTCCAAATTGATTGAGCATAATTGTCACTGCAAAATAGGTGTTCAGTTGTTTCCATTCCTGGAATCATACCTACACCAAAACAACAACAACATTTAGATACATAAGTTATTTTGAATTTACTAACTATTTTATCATCTGTAGGCATTCTATAATGGATAGCTGTCCAAGCAACACATGACATCTTATATGGCACATGATTATTCCATAGTTTAGCATCAATGTGTACATATGGTTTTTTCTGTCTCAATAGCTGCCAAGCTGAAGAAACAAAAAATTTCCCTGTCTCAGAGGAAGTCCAAAGTTGTATGTATACAACATTGATATCACAAGTAATATGAAAATTAGAAACAATTTCTTTAATAAAGTTATGGGGTTGAGGGTAGAGGACTGTACAATCTCATTGGTCCTGCTTGAACACATCTTTAATATCAATATGTTGGTAGATTGGGACGCCATCCCTTAAATCACTCAGAGGACCATGATTTGTCCAATTATCAAACCAGAAATTGGTGCTCCCCTTTTTTACTTTCCATTAAATTTTATCCTCCACTTCATTTCTGATATTCAACATCGCCTGCTAGCTATAGGATTGCCCAGGTTTCCATTGGACATTTATGGGATGTTCCTCTCTGTAGTACATAGCCTTTATAAAGTTGATCCATAGAGTATTTGTGGTCCTGAATTTCCACCATTGTTTTGCAGTGAAGGCTTTTAGGTGTCACTGAGTTTTCTGAAATTTGATCCACCCTCCTTGTAGGGATAGCTAAGGTTATCCCAGGAGATCCAATGGTACTTTCATCCTTCTTCACTACTAGACCAGTAAAATCTGGAAAGATACATTTCAATCTTCTCAAAGGTGCCATTGTAATGACCCTTCCGGTCATTTTTGCGTTTATACTTTTTTTGTACTGCTAGAGCTTTCTTGTAGTGGCCCCAAGTCATTTATGACTTGCTGAGACCGGTGGTTCGGTTCTCTGACCGTTCGTTTGGTCTTTATGGCCAATTCCCTATTTTAGAGCTGAGCCTTAGGAGCTGAGTATAGAAATCGTGCGATAGTGATTTGCGATCGTATGACCTCAACTAACCTTGTGGAAGGTCGATCCTGATTCGAAGTGTTGTAATATTTTTGAGAATAGGGTGTCCCCGTTTGATGTAAGTTTTATTTTTATTGCCTTCCTAAAATATTTTAAATATTTATGAAAAATACTTTTGTTACGATATATTTGTGTATGTATCGATTTTATAAGAGTTTTATAAGTTATTAATATTTTAACGGAGATAATAAACATAGTCATGTTAAAAATTATTATTATAATATTGTAGATTTTATTTAAAATAATTTTTTTAGTTATTATGATATATTTAAAAAGTTATATTTATTTTATCATGAACTTATGCAATACCCTAATGTATACTTAGCGGGATAAAAAGATATGTGATGTGAATCACCACAAAGTGCACAACCTTGGCATTAGTTGATGCTGCCACCTATCACTGGAATTGTCTATTTTAAATAATAAGTAGATAGGAGTCAATTTGGTCTTATCTTATATATAGGTTGTTGTATATATGTATGAAACTGAGGGGTTATTGCATTTTTCACAAAGAAGATTTCTAAAGTATATGTAGTAGCTATAGGTTCTCGGTGTAAAGAATTTAGTAGGAAAATATTTTCAAACATTTTTCTAATACCGAAAGAAAATCAATTATCTACGTCAAGTTAGTCAAGCCTAAATTCGAGTTTGATTTTATTTTAGAGCTTCTCGGAGCGGTTCGAGCCTGGACATCATCGTTCTAGCAGCTTGTCATCAGACGACAGGTAGGTTACGGTTTAACTCTTTTAGATTCCACATATATAGGATATAATTGTACTAATTATCACCCTTGGGTTGGGTTTATTAGCTTGGTACCCCAGACCTTGTCCGCTTCTTCATGTCCGTCTTATTTTAGCTCCGTTGATTGTAGTATTTGTTGTAGTTGATAGTATCACCCTTGTGGTCTTGTGTGGCCTTTTTTTGACTCTGGACCATAGATGGTGGCTTATTTAGGAATGTCCATGAGTTTTGAATATCGATACCATTATTATAGAGCTGGTTATGCTTTTTATAGAGCGATTGGAGCCTGTGCAGGGTCGATAGGTTGATTGTGAACCGTTGGGCTACTGTTTGTGTTTGAGCATGCCATTATCATGCATATAAAAGGGTTTTCACATGTTTTACTATGGTTTTGGCTTCGGGTGTACTATTGATGGTTTTCTAAATCTTGCATGGCCTTACGAGCCCGTTTTCGATAAAAATAGTTAATAAAAGTTGGAACTATTTTCATGGATCTTTTTGGGGTAAGAAGGAGTTAAAAGGATGATTTTTATCACTGTTCTCATAATGATACTAGACTCGATCAGACCAAGCAACAAATTGGTTTTACTACTATTTTAGACCTGATTATGTCCGGGCACCTTTGTTGGGGTTTTTGAGACTTGATTCACTGATTTAGACCTAGGTAGAACCCCGGACGTGCATTTTTGAGGTCTGGTAACTTATTTGAATTTGGCTATACTTCAAACGGTTATATAAAGATTATGAGATTTAGTATATGGTTTACGAGTAGACCTCCATGGACCCTGCCATTCTGGGCCAAGAGCTACGGGCCGAGGGTGACTGAAGGAGGGGTGTGCGGTGGAGTTGAGGTACTCGGGGGAATCCCTTCGATAGATCTTGCCTCTGTTGGGCCTTTTAGGTACTGGAAGGGGTAACATACGACACTACTATCACTTAATTTTAGCATATCATTTCATATCATGCATAGTGTTTGGATCCACCTTTGTTTGCTGTTTGCTCAGTGTACGCTCCGATAGTATGGGATGCCAGAGGGTTTGTTTTCACTTGTATGTGTTCCTCGGGTGTATGGGCCCCCGTGGAACTGTAGGTAGACTTTTATTTAATATTATTCTATTTCGATATTGGTCCTGATTATGTTGTTACTAGTATGACTTGGTTTTAAATTATGTTTGCAAGCATGTTATCGTTATGTTCCTTTCCTACTTCCCTTTTTACTTGAGGTTACCAGTATACCGCCTTCTGCATTAACTCTCTCTATCTATTGTTATTGCATGGAACCCAGGTGTGTTCCTTCTTCCGCCTGTGTCTGTGATATATCTTGTAGTAGCTAGCCATGTATGTTTTTTTTTTCCTGTATCCTTCTGTGCTAGCTTCCGTGTATTTTAATCTTGTGTTTTGTGATCGTTTATTTCTCTTCTGCTACATTATTGCTTTTATATCTTATGTATGCCCAATAGACCTATGATACCTACTGTGTACCCGTTTCTTAGCAACTGGTGCTCATACTACACATCTGTATCTTCTGGTGCAGGACCTAGTATGGGACATCGGTGTTAGCTCATGGAGACTCGTGTGAGGAGGTTTTGGACCGTCCAAGACTGAGGGTGAGCTCTTGGTGACTGAAGTTTAGCTTTTAGTCCATCTTTTGTATCATGTACTCTTCTACATTTCAGAGACATATGTATATATTGTTGTGGATCTCTTGTACTCTATTGATGTAGTTTCGGCTCTACACAAAGATACCAGGTTTTAGGGTTTGGTTTAGCTTTCGTATATACTATGTATATTCCTGTTGTTCACTTTCTTTACTTATCGCCCTTGCTTCTGCCTTTCTTACTATTCTTTCACTTACTTGCTAGATAGTAGCTCATTACTAACCGTTCAGGGTTATGGGGATTGGTTCACCTATTGGGGGGTTGTAGGTGCCATAATGACCGAGAAATTGGGTCATGACAACTTGGTATTAGAGCCCAGGTTCACCGGTGTCATCGGTATAGGAGCTAATGTCTAGTAAAGTCCTGCGGATTGATGTGGAGACGTCCGTACTCAATCTTCGGGAGGCTACAGTGACATTCTAGGAATTTTATGACTCTCTTATGGCTTCTGTATCGTGCGTACTATCCTTGAAGGTTTCTTGAATCTCAGTTGTTCTAGTTCATTCTTCTGCAGATGGTTCATATGAGATCATCAATGTCAGGCAGGGATGAGCCTCTGACTTCAGCACCCCCTACACCAGCTAGGGGATGGGGAGGTCATAGAGGTAGAGGTTGAGGATGTCCTCGAGCAGCCGCACCCGCACTCGCTAGAGCTGCTAGAGTTGAGATAGAGCCCGAGCATGATTATGAGCCAGAGTTAGTTCCTGAGAAGTAGTATGTGGACCAGGGGGCAGCCCAGATACAACCAGCTCTAGTGCCAACTGCAGTATCAGCTTCTGTGCCGGTATCATCCCTAGCTCAGTCTTTAGATATTTAGGGTCTCTTTCTAAAGTTATTGGGTATGATCGGGGATCAGCCTGCTGGGGTAGCACAAACATCCACTAAGGGGGCACAGAGTTCAGGAGAGCAGCCTACTACTATGGTTCCCCGTGCTGAGGTTATTCCGGTTCCATCAGTTGCACAACCTCTTGCTCCTCGCCCAGTTATGGCAGAGATAGAATAGAAGGCGTTTAGTAGGTTTCTGAGATTGGCACCTCTGAGCTTCGCTTGTACTTCTTGTCAGGATCTTCATGACTTTATCACTACTTGTAAGGAGATGCTACATCATTTGGGTTTATTGGAGACTCACGGTGTTAGATGCACTACTTATCAGCTAGAGGGCCTAGCTAAGTTATGGTGGAGGGCCCCAGGTTGCTTGCAAACCATCTTCGTCTCCCTTGTTATCTTGGTCAGAGTTCTATGAGGCCTTCATGGCCAAGTTCTTTCCACAGAGCGACAGAGAGCGTCGTAGGGAGTAGTTCACTAGACTTATACACGTTCAATGGCCGTATCTGAGTATGAGACTTGCTTCCATCATCTTGCTCCATTTGGGGACATGATTATGCCTACCGATCCTGATAGAGTCTGTAGGTTTGTTTGGGGGTTGCGAACAGAGTTTAGAGAGCCATCGGAGATATTGGTTGCTAGTGGTCGATCATTCCAGGCTATTGAGACTATGCTCGTACCGTAGAGGATTTGCATCATCATGATTCAAGAGCCAGAGATAAGAGGACTCGATATCAGGACAACTATAATGGTTCTCATCATGGTAGTAGAGGTTTAGGCTAGTGGGGACGAGGTTATCAGCCACAACAACACCAGTGTCGATCCCCGAGGTTACCCCCTAGACGTAGCACAAGACTTGAGACCACAAGGATCCCAAGCTAATCCATTGGTCATAGCATTCTCAAGCATGTAAAGTAAAACATAGCGGAAGCATCATAAGGAAATCCGAAACAGGAAGACATATCATAAATAAAGAGTCCAATAGGAAATACAACTCGAAGATCACCTCGTAACATTTATGTCTGAAAGCCTCTAACACTAGCATAAGGAGTTGATGGGACAATACCCCAACTAACTCAACAATTTGAAAGGAAAGGAAACATAGAAAAGCTAGAATAAAGTCTAGTCCTCGCACTATGAGGACTCACCAAAGCTGAGCGTGAATCGCCGAGAACTCTAGCCACGAAGCTGTGAAAGGATACCTGAATCTGCATCATCAAAGGATACAACGCAATATGCGTTAGTACTATGGACTGTACTAAGTATGTGAGCAATACATGAACATGATGAAAACATGCTAAGTATACTTAAATAGCTGAAATCATGCTTTTAAAGATAAACTGAGCGCAATGACTCTAATACTTCCCATAAGCTGAAACATAATCATAATCAATAAGTCTAAAATCTGAATAAGAGTCAAATGCAAGTTTTAAAAGCATAAACTATTTTCTATGGGAGGTTCTCTAACCGACATAGACCATGTGAGCTACATGGAATTCGATGTATCCGCCCCATCGAGAGGACCCAATATACCTTGCTAGGGTATAAAGGCATTACTGTGGCATGATCACTAAATACTGATGCCCAACAGAGGGGACTTTAAACCTATGGGGGCACGTAGTTCTAGGACCTTTTTGGGTACTCTCACCCTGTCCAACTCGGTGCTAATACTACTCCCAAAATATACATGTAGCTCATATAATACTGGGCATATTTGATGGCAAAACTGTTCATACTGATGACATATCTGATGTCGAAACTGTTCATAACTGGTGACATATCTGATGTCAAAACTGTTTGAAAAGAAATAACACATATCTATGCCATGCAATTCAAATTCATAAATCTGAAGGCTTAGCTTAGCCATAATTAAAAACATGCTTTCCTTTCTAAATTCATACTTGAATAATTAAGCATATATTTTCATAAATACATAAAGACCATGATATCTAATCATGCCATCTTTCTCTTGAAAACATGCAAATTCATGGATTCATGCTAAAAATCAACTTTTATGATTGGGCTTTTAAAACCAATAAGAGAATCATAATCAAACCATGAATAATCAATAAGAAACCATGAATTTAACATAGAAACTAATTTCATAATCTTTCCACAATTTTGATCAAAACCTTAATTTCATAAGTTCATAATTCAACACAAGGATTGAGAATTTTGGGCACAAGGGTGAAACGAACCCATTGTTAAAGACCCACATACCTTGGTGGAAGATTACCCACTTGATTTGGAAAAGATTAGGAGACATGACTTGGAGCTTGGAGACTTGAAGCTTGAAGGAGAATTTCCTCTTTGATTGAAGAATGAGGAGCTTAAGATAGACTTAGGATAATATGGGTGAAAACCCTTCTAAAAGTAGTCAAAACGACTTCACTTAGTAGACAATAGGGGGAAATGACCAAAATACCCCTGGGAATTAAATAGAGAAAAGCTGGAAAATCAGCCAACTTTCAGTGACCACGACTCAGTCTACGAGTCGTGGTCTGAATGATGGATCGTGCTTCTGAGTCGTAGACTCTGACTGGGAAATTCATGCGGAGTCATTTCTACGGGTCAACAGGATGGACTCGTAGAATGAATCACAAGTCGTCGATTGCAGTTGTAGTTCTCAGGAGACTCAGTTGACTCCGGTCAAACCACGAGTCAAACTACGATCCATCATTCAAATGACGAGTCACAGACTTGACTCGTAATCTCTGGGAGGGACTTGGGAAAATATAAATCCTCTGAAGGCAATCCAAGAGTCAACAGGATGGACCCGTCGTTCAAATGATGAGTCGTCATATGACTCGTGGTTCCTAGGAACACTGGCAATCTGTATTTTGATTCCACGAGTTCCTTTCACGAGTCGTGGCTCAAACCATGATTCGTTGTTGGACCCGTAAACCCTGGAACATGAAAAACTTCTGGAGTTCTTAACATAAATAGCTGGATACATTTCTGGGGTGTTACAATATCTCCCCCTTTGGATGATTTGACCTCGAATGAAGGCTAACAAGGGAAACTGAGGGGAAAACAGCCCAACCAAACATCAAAACATAGAAATCTAGGGAAAACCATAAAAATTGAACTTCTCAACTTGAAAACATGATAAAATAACTTCATAAAATATGGATGCATGCTAGGATCATAAGAGAAATCAGTGGAATAGAATCGGAGGGACGTGCTAAGGAGGAAACTAGTACCTCAAGCTGAAACTGAATCAGAAGGAAAGAGATGATGGTATTTGGCCTTCATGGCCTCTTTCGCTTCCCAAGTAGAACCTTCTACAAGTTGATTCCTCCAAAGGACTTTTACTGAAGTGACTTCTTTGTTCCTCAACCTCCGAATCTGATGATCAGGATCTCCACGGGAACCTCCTCGTAGGTGAGACTATCTTTCACCCCCACATCTTCCAAAGGGACAATCAAGGTCGGATCACCAACACACTTCTTCAATAAGGAGATATGGAAAATTGGATGAATTAATTCCAACTATGTTGGCAACTCTAGCTCATAGGCAACACTACCAACTCTCTTCGAAATTTGATAAGGACCTATAAAACGGGGACTAAGCTTTCCTTTCTTGCCAAATCTCATTACACCCTTCATGGGTGACACTTTAAGGTAAACCCAATCATCAACTTCAAATTCCAACTCCCTTCTCCTCACATCCGCATAAGATTTCTGTCGACTCTGAGCGGCATTCAACCTTTCCCTAATAAGTTGAACCTTCTCCATAGTCTCATGAAAAGAATCTAGACCAATCAAGGCCGCCTCACCAACCTCGAACCAACTAATAAGAGTTCTACACCTCCGGCCATAAAGTGCCTCATATAGAGCCATCTGGATGCTAGAGTGAAAGCTGTTGTTGTAGGTGATCTCGATAAGAGGTAAGTGATCATCCCAATTTCCTTTGAAGTCAATAACACAAGCTCTCAACATATCCTCCAAAGTCTTAATAGTACGCTCTGCCTGGCCGTCTGTCTGAGGATGAAAAAGCTGTGCTAAGCTTTACCTTAGTACAAAGATCTTTCTGAAATGACCTCCAAAACTGAGAGGTAAACTGAGGACCCCTATCAGAAATGATAGACAAAGGGACACAATGCAATTGGACTACCTCCCGAATGTAGAGTCTGGCATAATCATCCGCTGGATCCGTAGTCTTAACAACCAGGAAGTGGGATGACTTGGTCATACGATCAACGATTACCCAAATGGAATCATGTTGCCTTTGAGTATGAGACAAACCTGTGATAAAGTCCATATTGATTGATTCCCATTTCCAAGTGGGAAGGTCAATATCCTGAAGCATACAACCTGGCCTTTGATGTTCCACTTTTACTTGTTGACAGTTGGGACACTTAGCCACGATCCCGGCTATGTCCTTATTCATACCATTCCACCAAAAGACTTCCGTAGATCACGGTACATCTTAGTGGCACCCAGATGAATGGAGTATCTAGAACTGTGAGACTCGGATAAAATCTGCTGTCTCAACCCATCAACATCTGGCACACATAAGTGACCCTGATAACGAAGCACACCATCTCCCTCTTGGGAGAAAAGCTCAACCCTTTGCAGATGAACTGCACCCTTAAGCTGAAGTAGAACGGGATCTTGGTCTTGCTTGGATTTTACCTCAGCCACCAAGGATGATTCGGCACCATTAGTCACAATCACACCACTTTCGGTCGAGTCCATAAGGCAAACTCCCAACCGAGCAAGCCTAAGAACTTCTTTAACCAATTCCTTCTTTCCATCTTCAATAGAAGCTACACTTCCTTTGGACAACCTACTCAGAGCATTCGCCACAACATTGGACTTACCCGGATGGTAAAGCACACTCATATCATAATCCTTACGGAGCTCAAGCCATCTTCTTTTATTGCAAATTCAATTCCTTTTGAGTGAACAGATATTGAAAACTCTTATGATCGGTGAATACATCCACATGCACACCATACAAGTAATGTCTCCAAATCATCAAAGTAAAAACCACGGCTGCTAACTCAAGATCATGAGTAGGATAGTTCTTCTCATGCACCTTAAGTTGTCTCAAGGCATAAGCAATCACTTTGCCCCGTTGCATCAAAACACAACCCAAACCAATTCTGGAGGCATCACAATACACAACAAAATCATCTAAGCCTTCGGGTAGAGCCAATTACTGAAGCTGTAGTCAATCGAGTCTTCAATTCCTGAAAACTTCTCTCACAAGAGTTGGACCACTGAAACTTAACTTTTTCTGAGTCAATCGGGTCAATGGGGAAGCAAGGGAAGAAAACCCTTCAACAAATCTCCTATAATAACCAGCCAAAGCCAAGAAGCTTCTAATATCGAATGGGGAAGTGGATCTAGGCCAGTTCTTTACCGCCTCAATCTCTTGATAGTCAACCCGAATACCATCACTAGTCACAATGTGACATAGAAAAGCAACAGACTGCATCCAGAACTCACACTTGCTAAACTTAGCAAATAACTTCCTATCCTTGAGAGTTTGCAACACAACCCTCAAGTGATCCGCATGGTCCTCCTTACTCTGAGAGTAGATGAGGATATCATCAATGAAAACAATCACAAATATATCCAAATATTGTTTGAACACACAGTTCATCAAATCCATAAAAGCTGCAGGAGCATTCGTTAGACCAAAAGATATCACAATAAACTCATAATGACCATAGTGAGTCCTGAAGCCTGTCTTCGGGATATCACATTCCCAAACTCAAAGCTGATGATAACCGTATCTAAGGTTGATTTTGGAAAAAAAACTAGCACCCTGAACCTGATCGAACAAATCATCAATCCTAGGAATGGGATACTTATACTTGATTGTGACCTTGTTCAATTGGAGGTAATCAATACACATCCTAAGAGATCCATCTTTCTTCCGAACAAACAAAATTGGGGCACCCCAAGGAGAGATACTAGGCCTGATGAAACCCTTATCAAGCAAGTCCTTCAACTGATCTTTCAACTCCTTGAGTTTCGCGGTGTCCATTTTATAGGGAGGAATATAGATAGGATTCGTATTCGGAAGAAGATCTATCCCAAAGTCAATTTCCTGCTCGGGAGGGACTCTGGGCAAATCATCGGGAAACACTTCTGGGAATTCATTCACAATAAGAACAGACTGAATAGTCAGGGTCTCGAACTCTGTGTCCCTAACCAAAACTATATGATAGAGATAACCTTTAGAAATCATCTTCCTAGCCTTAAGATAATATATGAAATGACCTTTTAAAGAAGAGGGACTGCCTTGCCATTCTAGGACAGGTTTATTAGGAAACTTGAAACTAACCACACGAGTGCGACAATCAAATGAGGCATAACATGCATACAACTAGTCCATACCAAGAATAATATCAAAATCAGTCATTTCCAACTCTACTAGATCCGCTGAAGTGACTCTATGAAGGACTGAGATAGGGCAATTTTGATAGACTCTTTCGGCTAGGACTGACTCACCAATTGGAATAGAAACATGAAAGGGTTCTAAAACCAATTCAGGACGAACCTCAAACTTACAAACCACATAAGGAGTTACAAAAGACAAGGAGGCACCGGGGTCTAACAAAGCATACATATCATGAGAAAAGACTTTCATTATACTGGTTACCACATCTGGAGAACTCTCCTGATACTGGAGGGAGGACATAGCATAAAGATAGTTCTGGCGCTGACCACTAGAACTAGAAGCTGCGCCCTGCGGGGCTGGTCTACCACCTGAATCTGCCGAGGTAGACTGAGTCCTACCACCTTCCTGACCCTTCTTAGTCGAAGGAAAATTTCTAACACGGTGTCTGGTCTGACCACACCTAAAACAACCCTTTCTACCAGCCAAACACTCACCTGGGTGAGTCTTCCCACACTTAACACAAGCTCGGTAGGAATATCCCTTAGCAACACTACCTTGAGACTGAGAATAGGAACCAAATCCTCTACCACCCTGATCATAACGAGGCTTCTGAGCCTGAGTAGGAGCACTAGGAGAAGAATGAATGAATCCTGATGACTTCTTCTGGAAAGAAGAGCGATGTCTACCTCCGGACCTGTGATGACCAAAACCTGATCCCTCAGATCTAACCCTCTTGTTCTCCCTTGCCATCTCCCTAAGCTTGTCACTCTCAATCTGATGGGCATGAGTCATGAGTCGGGAAATATTCATATCACTCAACAACAAAGCAGACCTACACACTTTCTTCACCATATCAGAAACCCCATATATGAACTTGGGCATTTGATCGTGCAGGTGCGCTACCATGGATGGAGCATATCTAGACAACTAACTGAACTTCAAACTATACTCTTGCACCGACATCGAACCCTGCCTCAAATTCACAAATTCCTCCACCTTCGCTTGTCTCAACTCACGGGGAAAAAACCTATCAAGAAAGGCTCTCTCAAAACACTCCCAAGTCATGGGGATCACATCCCTCACCCTAGCCTCCATTGATTACGTGAACCAAATATGAGACAAATCTTTGAGTTGATAGGATGCAATCTCAACACAATAAACCCCAACCAATTGCATAACCTCAAAGATCTTCTTCACTTTATCAATAAAGTTGACAGGTCCTCACTCACTTTCGAACCCCAAACCTCCGGTGGGTTCATATGGATGAAGTCACGAACTCGGGCCGCTACCCCACTTTGAGGATGGACGGGGGCAGGAGCCGGCTGATTGGCCTGAGTAGCCAAAGTCTAGGCTAGCAAATGAATAGCATTCCTGAACTCATTATTCATAACATCGGGAACTGGGACTTGAGGAGCAGCATTCCGAGCGGCTCGGGGAGGCATAACACGTCGATGAGGCATAATCTAAAACTCATAAGATAAGGATTAGAGGAACATTAGACTTAAGCTCTATTGCACGATGTGATCATGAAAGAAGTGAAGTTTTTCTAAGACATCTCATAGCTTCCCTCTCATATGTGTTGCGCACTTCACACACATGAAAAAGACTCTACTCGATGCAGCTTTCAGACATCCTAGGACTCTTGAACCTGAGGCTCTGATACCAAGTATGTCATGCCCTGAGGTTACCCCTAGACGTAACACGGGACCACAAGGATCCCAAGCTAACCCATTGACCATTACATTCTCAAGCATGTAAAGGAAAATATAGCGGAAGCATCATAAGGAAATCCGAAACAGGAAGACATATCATAAATAGAGAGTGGAATAGGAAATACAACTCGAAGATCACCTCGTAACATCTATGTCTGAAAGTCTCTAACACTAGAATAAGGAGTTGATGGGACAATACCCCAAATAACTCAACAATCTGAAAGGAAAGGAAACATAGAAAAGCTAGAATAAAGACTAGTCCTCGCACTAGGAGGACTAACCAAAGCTGAGTGTGAGTGGCCAGGAACTCTAGCTTCCAACTCATTTCTCTGGTTCAAAAATTTCAACACCGCGCCCCTTCTCAAGGGCGGAAGATGGGTCTAGAGAACCAAACTGTCTCACTCAATCCAGTTAGAAAAACTTCTCTTGAGCACGAAGCTGTGAAGGGACACCTGAATCTGCATCATCAAAGGATGCAGCACAATATGCGTTAGTACTATGGAATGTACTAAGTATGTGAACAATGCATGAACATGATGAAAACATGCTAAGTATACCTAAATAACTGAAATCATGCTTTTAAAGATAAGCTGAGCGCAATGACTCTAATACTTTTCATAAGCTAAAATATAATCATAAGTAATAAGTCTGAAATCTGAATAAGAGTAAAATGCAAGTTTTAAAAGCATAAACTATTTTCTGTGGGAGGTTCTCTAATCGACATAGACCATGTGAGCTACATGGAATTCAATGTATCCGCCTCATCGAGATGACCCAATATACCTTGCCTGGGTATAAAGGCATTACAGTGGCGTGATCACTAAATACTGATGCCCAACAGAGGGGACTTAAAACCTACGGGGGAACGTAGTTCTGGGAGATTTTTAGGTACTCTCACCCTGTCCAACTAGGTGCTAATACTACTCCAAAAATATATATATAGCTCATATAATACTGGGCATATCTGATGCCAAAACTATTCGTACTGATGACATATATGATGTCAAAACTATTCATAACTGGTGACATATCTGATGTCAAAACTGTTTGAAAAGCAATAAGACATATCTGATGCCATGCAATTTAAATTCATAAATCTGAAGGCTTAGCTTAGCCATAATTCAAAACATTCTTTCCTTTCTAAATTCATACTTGAAGAATTAGGCATACATTTTCATAAATACATAAAGGCCATGAAATCTAATCATGCCATCTTTCTCTTGAAAACATGCAAATTCATGGATTCATGATAAAAATCAACTTTCATGCTTGGGCTTTCAAAACCAATAAGAGAATCATAATCAAACCATGAATAATCAATAAGAAACCATGAATTTAACATAGAAACTGATTTCATAAACTTTCCCCATTTTTGATCAAAACCCTAATTTCATAAGTTCATAATTCAACATAAGGATTGGGGATTTTGGGCACAAGGGTGAAAAGAACCCATTGTTAAAGACCCACATACCTTGGTGGAAGATTACCCACTTGATTTGGAAAAGATTAGGAGACTTGACTTGGAACTTGGAGACTTGAAGCTTGATGGAGAATTTCCTCTTTGAGTGAAGAATGAGGAGCTTAAGATAGACTTAGGATAATATGGGTGAAAACCCTTCTAAAAGTAGTTAAAACAACTTCACTTAGTAGAAAATAGGGTGGAAAATAACCAAGATGCCCCTGGGAATTAAATAGAGAAAAACTGGAAAATTAGTCAACTTTAAGTGACCACGACTCAGTCTACGAGTCGTTGTCTGAATGACGGATCATGCTTCTAAGTCGTAGACTCTGACTGGGAAATTCATGTTATAGAGTCATTTCTACGGGTCAACAGGACAGATCCGTAGAATGAATCATGAGTCGTCGGTTGCAGTCATAGTTCTCAGGAGACTCAGTTGACTCCGGTCAAACCACGAGTCAAACTATGATCCATCGTTCAAACGACGAGTCATAGACTTGACTCGTATTCTCTAGGAGGGACTTGGGAAAAAATTAATCCTCTGAAGGCAATCCACGAGTCAACAGGATGGACCCGTCATTCAAACGATGAGTCGTCATTTGACTCATGGTTCCTGGGAACACTGGCAATCTGCATTTTGATTCCAAGAGTTCCTTCCACGAGTTATGGTTAAAACCATGATCCGTGGTTGGACCCGTAAACCCTGGAACATGAATTTTTTTTGGAGTTCTTAACTTAAATAGCTGGATACATTTCCGGGGTGTTACAATATCTCCCCCTTGGGATCATTCGTCCTCGAATGAAGGCTAAACAAGGGAAACTGTGGGGAAAACAACCCAACCAAACATCAAAACATAGAAATCAAGGGAACACCATGAAAACTAAACTTCTCAATTTGAAAACATGATAAACTAACTTCATAAAACATCGATGCATGCTAGGATCATAAGAGAAATTGGTGGAATAGAATCGGAGGGATATGCTAAGGAGAAAACTAGTACCTCAAGCTGGAACTGAATTGAAAGGAAAGAGATGAGGGTATTTGGCCTTCATGGCCTCTTCCGCTTCCCAAGTAGCACCTTCAACAAGCTGATTCCTGCAAAGGACTTTTACCAAAGTGACTTCTTTGTTCCTCAACCCCCGAATCTGACGATCAAGGATCTCCATGGGAACCTCCTCGTAGGTGAGACTATCTTTCACCCCCACATCTTCCAAAGGGACAATCAAGGTCGGATCACCAACACACATCTTCAATAAAGAAATATGAAAAATTTGATGAACCACTTCCAACTCTGTTGACAACTCCAGCTCATAGGCAACACTACCAACTCTCTTCGAAATCTGATAAGGACCTATAAAATGGGGACTAAGCTTTACTTTCTTGCCAAATATCATTACATCCTTCATGGGTGACACTTTAAGGAAAACCCAATCATCACCTTCAAATTCCAACTCCCTTCTCCTTACATCCGCATAAGATTTCTATCGACTCTGAGCGGTCTTCAACCTTTCCCTAATAAGTTGAAACTTCTCCATAGTCTCATGAACTAAATCTGGATCAATCAAGGATGCCTCACCAACCTCGAACCAACTAATAAGAGATCTACACCTCCGGCCATAAAGTGCCTCATATGGAGCCATTTGGATGCTAGTGTGAAAGCTATTATTGTAGGCGAACTCGATAAGAGGTAAGTGATCATCCCAATTACCTTTGAAGTCAATCACACAAGCTCTCAATATATCCTCCAAAGTTTGAATAGTACGCTCTGCCTGGCTGTCTATCAGAGGATGAAAAGCTGTGCTAAGCTATACCTTAGTAACAAGATCTTTCTGAAACGACCTCCAAAACTGAGAGTAAACTGAGGACCCCTATTAGAAATGATAGACAAAGGGACACCATGCAATCGGACTACCTCCCAAATGTAGAGTCTGGCATAATCATCCACTGGATCCGTAGTCTTAACAGCCAAGAAATGGGATAACTTGGTCATTCGATCAATGATTACCCAAATGGAATCATGTTGCCTTCGAGTATGAGACAAACTCGTAATAAAGTCCATATTGATTGCTTCCCATTTCCAAGTGGGAAGGTCAATATCCTGAAGCATACAACCTGGCCTTTAATGTTCCACTTTTACTTGTTGA
Source organism: Jaltomata sinuosa (assembly GCA_003996215.1). Lineage (NCBI taxonomy): Eukaryota > Viridiplantae > Streptophyta > Magnoliopsida > Solanales > Solanaceae > Jaltomata > Jaltomata sinuosa. The sequence goes on along the minus strand of QJPP01007298.1, from coordinate 2,573 downwards.
TTGTTGGGACACTTAGCCATGAACCCGGCTATGTCCTTCTTCATACCATTCCACCAAAAGACTTCCCATAGATCACGGTACATCTTAGTGGCACCCAGATGAATAGAATATCTAGAACTGTGAGACTCAGACAAAATCTGCTGTCTCAACCCATAAACATCTAGCACACATAAGTGACCCTGATAACGAAGCACACCATCTCCCCCTTAGGAGAAAACCTCAACCCTTTGTTGACGAACTGCACCCTTAAGTTGAAGTAGAACGGTATCTTGGTCTTGCTTGGCTTTCACCTCAGCCACCAAGGATGATTCGACACCATTAGTCACAATCACACCACCTTCGATCGAGTCCATAAGGTGAACTACCAACTGAGCAAGCCTATGAACTTCTTTAACCAATTCCTTCTTTCCATCTTCAATAGAAGCTACACTTCCCATGGACAACCTACTCAAAGCATCCGCCATAACATTGGCCTTACCCGGATGGTAAAGCACACTCATATCATAATCCTTAAGGAGCTCAAGCCATCTTCTTTGTCACAAATTCAATTCCTTTTGAGTGAACACATATTGAAGACTCTTATGATCGGTGAATACATCCACATGCACACCATAGAAGTAATGTCTCCAAATCTTCAAAGCAAAAACCACGACTGCTAACTCAAGATCATGAGTAGGATAGTTCTTCTCATGCACCTTAAGCTGTCTCAAGGCATAAGCAATCACTTTTCCCCATTGCATCAAAACACAACCCAAACCAATTTTGGAGGCATCACAATACACAACAAAATCATCTAAGCTTTTGGGTAGAGACAATATTGGAGCTGTAGTCAATCGAGTCTTCAAATCCTGAAAACTACTCTCACAAGAGTCGGACCACTGAAACTTAACATTTTTCTTAGTCTATCGGGTCAATGGGGAAGCAAGGGAAGAAAAACCTTCCACAAATCTCCTATAATAACCAGCCAAACCCAAGAAGCTTCTAATATCGGATGGGGAAGTGGGTCTAGGCCAGTTCTTTACCGCCTCAATCTTTTGAGAGTCAACCTGAATACCATCACTAGTCACAATGTGACCCAGAAAAGCAACAAACTGCATCCAGAACTCACACTTGCTAAACTTAGCAAATAACTGCCTATCCTTGAGAGTTTGCAACACAACCCTCAAGTGATCCGCATACTCCTCCTCATTCTGAGAGTAGATGATGATATTATTAATGAAAACAATCACAAATATATCCAAATACTATTTGAACACACGGTTCATCAAATCCATAAAAGCTGCAGGAGCATTCGTTAGACCAAAAGACATCACAACAAACTTATAATGACCATACCTAGTTCTGAAGGCTGTCTTCGGGATATCACATTCCCAAACTCAAAGCTGATGATAACCGGATCTAAGGTTGATTTTGGAAAAGAAACTAGCACCCTGAAGCTGATCGAATAAGTCATCAATCCTAGGAATGAGATACTGATTCTTAATTGTGACCTTGTTCAATTGGAGGTAATCAATACACATCCTAAGAGATCCATCTTTCTTCCGAACAAACAAAACTGGAGCACCCCAAGGAGAGATACTAGGCCTGATGAAACCCTTATCAAGCAAGTCCTTCAACTGATCTTTCAACTCCTTGAGTTCTGCAGGGGCCATTTTATATGGAGGAATAGAGGTAGGATTCGTATCCAGAAGAAGATCTATTGCAAAGTCAATTTCCCGCTCGGGAGGGACTCCAGGCAAATCATCGGGAAACACTTTTGGGAATTCGTTCACAACAGGAACAAATTGAATAGTTGGGGTCTCGGACTCCGTGTCCACAACCTGAACTATATGATAAATATAACCTTTAGAAATCATCTTCCTAGCCTTAAGATAATATATGAAACGACCTTTCGAAGAAGAGGGACTACCTTGCCATTCTAGGACAGGTTCATTAGGAAACTTGAAACTAACCACACGAGTGCGGCAATCAACTGAGGCATAACATGCATACAACCAGTCCATACCAAGAATAATATCAAAAAACTCTGCTAGATTCGCTGAAGTGACTCTATGAAGGACTGAGATAGGGCAATTTTGATAGACTCTTTCATCTAGGACTGACTCACCAATAGGAGTAGAAACATGAAAGGGTTCTAAAAGCAATTCAGGATGAACCTCGAACTTACAAGACACATAAGGAGTTACAAAAGACAAGGAGGCACCGGGGTCTAAAAAAGCATACACATAATGAGAAAAGACTTTAAACATACCGGTAACCACATCTGGAGAACTCTCCTGATCCTAGTGGGAGGACATAGCATAAAGACGGTTCTGGCACTGACCATTAGAACTAGAAGCTGTGCCCTGTGGGGCTGGTCTACCACCTGAAGTTGTTGGGGTAGACTGAGTCCTACCACCTCCCTGCCCCTTCTTAGCCAAAGGGCAATCTCTAACATGGTGTCCGGTCTGACCACACCTAAAACAACCCTCTCTACCAGCCAAACACTCACCGGTGTGAGTCTTCCCACACTTAACACAAGCTAGGTAGGAAGATCCCTTAGCAACACTACCTTAAGACTGAGAATAGGAACC